>AP025070.1:18547771-18665495 GCA_036186865.1 Eustoma russellianum | reverse complement strand
AAAATGTAAGTAGCCAACGGCTACTACATTCAAAATTTGAGCTGAATTTGTTTGAAAATGTTCAACATTCACATGTCCTATGTTTATGCCAAGAAGTTGAGGCATTATCTTCTCCTTATTATCTATTCTTGCTAAGGATAATTCAAGACAATTCCAAGTTACTTTTAAGTGTGAAAATCGGCCAACATGACATTGCCAAGGTGGACCAATCATTGTGTTTTATTTTGCCAAGTGTACAAGGCCAACCAATGATGAGAAGACATTTGGAATTGATGATGAAGATGGTGACACATGTGCATTCTTATCTTCAAGGCTCAAATCACACTATAAATAGAGGCATTGGTGAAGAAGATGAAACACACTTGAAGATCACAAGCATTTGTTGAATTGTCTAGCTTTCATCTTCATCTTCTTGTTGTTATTGTTTTATTCATTGTAGCAAAGGTGTTTTTGTTGTATTGTAGTGAGCTACAAGCCTCTTGAGCTTCATTTGTAAGATTGATTAGCCATCTTTATAAGGCTACATCAATAGGTGTTAGAGGAGTTGCAACTAAGTGTTGCTTAGAAGGTTATTATCCAAGTCTTGAGTAGGGTTGGTGTATAACCCAAGGATCAAGCTTGACTCTTGTTGTAAGGTGTTCATTTCATAGTGAAATCCAAGGAAAGGTGTTCCTTGGTACTGGAGTAGGTCACATTGACCGAACCAGGATAAATCCTTGGTGTTCTTCTCTTGTTTCTTTATTTCTGTTTTCTGCCTGTTTTTACTGCAGATTTCACACAACTTCTCACAATTTGAAAAAATACCTAAACATTTTCAAAATTCGTGATTTGAAAATGTGGGAAAACACTTGTATTAAAGCATGAAGGTACTAGTGGTGTTAAAGAGTCAAAAATAAACATGCTTATGACTGAATTAGAGACTTTCAAAATGTTGCCGAACGAATCCATAACATCTATGGATTTGAGGATTACTAGTATTTTCAATGCCCTTGAAGCTTTAGGGAAGTCATTTTCGAACAGTTAAAAGGTTCAAAAGGTGCTTCGAAGCCTCCCTGCTGAATGGGATCCAAAGGTGACTGCAATCGAGGAGACAAAGTCAATCACTAAAATGGATGAATTGATCGGGTCTCTTAAAGTCTATGAGGTAAAACTGAACCAACGAAAGTCTGAATCGTCTAAGTCATGCGGTAAGTCAATAGCTGTCAAAACAATCGAAACACATGCTAGTAACGATGATAGTAATAGTGATACTGAATTAGACGAAGACTTGATATTGATAGCTAGAAAACTTAGAAAGTTTTTCAAACGTCCAAATAGGAATAGACAACGTAATTTTTCTTCTTCTTCTTCTTCTTCTCAACCTAGGAAGAATAACACAAACAAATGGTATAATAAAGAATTAAAGTGTTATGAATGCGGTCAAAAAGGACATATTTCATACGACTGTCCCACGAAGAAAAATGACAATAACAACAACAATAATAAACAAGCCAAGGACAAGGAGGCTCAAACGACAAAGGCAAAAGAGTCTAAGGCAAGAAAAGGGAAACAAGCAATGAAGGTGAGCACATGGAGCGACTCATCCGACTTAGAATCCGAAACTGAGGAAGCTCAAGTCTGCTTCGTATCCAACGAGGTATGTTCTTCTTCTGATAGTGATTCGGATAGTGACATGACATTTGATGAAATGTATGAAGAATTCTTAAGAATGCATGCTCACTGTAAGAGGCTCTCTAAAAAAAGAAGAAACTAGTTGAAGAAAATGACAAGTTGAAGACGTCCAACTTGGAATTTTCCGATCAACTAGAATCTCTTAAACAAGAGTCTACTAATACTTTTGACTCTTTAGAGAATAAAATTGAATCATATAGGAATGATGAACAAAAGTTACAAATGGAAAAAAAATGTTGAAATCCAAGTTAGAAAGTTGTGAAAATGAAATAGTGCAACTTAAGTCTTCTAAATTTACCTTAGAAAAAATGATAGAACAATTTAAATATGGTGCAAATATGTTAGATACACTTATATCATCACAAAAGTATGGTGATGATAAAACTGGATTGGGATATAAAGAAGAAGATGACAAATTAGATAAAAAGACTAAGTTTGTATCATCAACTACGAAACAACCTTATAAAGTTATAAAAACGAACTTGACTGCTAAATCTTCTTCTACTCCTTCTTCTTCTTATTCAAAGATAAAGATGCAGCATGCACCCATAAAAACACACACGCATAACTATGCCTACATGTATACAAATGCAACTAGACCGAATAAAATGCATACAACTTATTATGAACCTAAATATGGGCAACAATCTTATAAGTCTTATAGAAATGCCTACAAACACACTTATATAGCGCCATACAAGAAACAAATTTACATGCCTCATGCACATCATAAATCTCGGCCATCCTATAATGATTATCAACCACGGCACAACATGTATAACAATGCATCTTCACTTATATGGAATAGTCATGTATATTCTAATTCTTCTTATTTTCAAAATTATAGCAATGCTAAAAATGTGCCTAGAAGGTATATTCAAGTTTGGATACCTAAGGGATATCTAAACAAGAATAGTGCCCCTTACATTCAAGGACCCAAATAAAGGGTACCTAAAACTGTCTCCATTGTAGGATAAACGCAATGAATTCAAGAAGGAGGCAAATTCAAAGAATCTAAAAGCCAAATGGTTTTCAGATAGTGGATGTTCGAAGCATATGACAGGAAACCCCAAACTATTCATCGAATTGGAACATATCAAGAATGGAGGAAAAGTAACATTCGGTGACAACAACAAAGGACAAGTTGTTGGAAAAGGAACAATTGGGGACCCTAACACATTTCAAATACGAAATGTGTTATTAGTAAGCAATCTATCTTATAATTTACTTAGTATTTCTCAACTTATAGATTGTGGTTATAATGTCTCCTTTCTTCCCAATTCTCGTGATATAATAAATGAAAAAGGAGAAAACGGTTTTAAAAGGAAATAGAGATGGAAATATTTATACCCTTACCTTAGATAACATGTTAGATGCTAAGGTTAAGTGTCTAATATCACATGATTTAGATGTGAATTTATGGCATAGAAGATTAGGCCATATAGGAATTTCAACCATTAGGAAATTGTCTAAGAAGAATTTAATTAGAGGAATGCCTAAGTTAGACTTAGATAATTTTCAAATGTGTGAAACATGTATTAAGGGAAAACACATTAAAGAAATCTTAAAACCGAAACATGAAGTGAGTACTAGTCATGTACTAGAATTGCTTCACTTAGACTTATTTGGTCCAAGTAGGACAAGAAGTCTAGGTGGACACTACCATGTGTGTGTCATAGTAGATGATTACTCACGCTACACATGGACATTGTTCTTAACACACAAAGACAATGCTCCATTAGCAATCAAAACCCTTATCAAGCAACTTGAAAACATTTACGAAGAAAATGTCAAAAGAATTAGAAGTGATAGAGGTGGAGAATTTAAAAACAAAGACATAATCAAATTTTGCGAACTATATGGAATCAAACATGAATTTTCACCACCTAGAACACCACAACTCAAAGGAGTTATTGAACGTAAAAATAGAACGATTCAAGAAGTTGCTAGGACAATGCTGTGTGAAAATAAATTACCTAAATATTTATGGGCTAAAGCTGTTAGTTGTGCATGCTATATTATAAATATGCTCATTATTAGAAAGAAATTAAATAAAACACCTTATAAATTGCTAAACAATAGACAACCTAAGATAGATTATCTTAAAGTATTTGGATGTAAATGTTTTGTGCTGAACACTAAGGATAATCTAGATAAATTTGAACAAAAGTCTATTGAATGCATATTTGTTGGGTATTCAACTAACTCAAGAGCATATAGGTGTTATAATCCTGCATCTAGAAAAATAATTGAATCCATGCATGTTAAATTCAATGAAAATGCATGCTTTGAAGTTAGTGATAAACATCAACATAAACAAGAAACAAATGTTGAAAATATGTTTGATGATGATGTATTACTTGAGCCTGTACTTGATCATCTAGAACCAACTCCCCCTGAACAAGACATACATGAACCCTTAGATAAAATAAATCAAGAGACTCTTCAATTGGAAGATACAACTAATGATCCAATTACATATGATAACGTTCACACTAATGAAACATTTAAACAAGATGAGGGTGGACCTAGTCAATCTAGGAATTGGTGGCACCCTAGAGAACTAATCATTGGGGATCCAAATGTTGGGGTTAGAACAAGTAGAAATATAAGTCAACTTGAAGGACATAGCTTAATCTCACAATTAGAACCTAAGAACGTAAAGGAAGCCTTAGGTGACATGTCATGGATAGATGCTATGCATGAGGAATTAAATCAATTCACAAGGAACAACGTGTGGGACTTAGTACCTAAACCTGAAGACAAGTCTATCATAGGAACTAAACGGGTCTTTAGGAATAAAATGGATGAACAAGGAGATTTTACAAGGAATAAGGCTAGACTGGTCGCACAAGGTTATAATCAACAAGAAGGAATAGATTATGAAGAAACCTTTGCACCCGTTGCACGACCAGAAGCAATTAGATTGTTACTTGCGGTTGCAAGTCTAAGCAATATTAAGCTCTTCCAAATGGATGTCAAGAGTGCGTTCTTGAATGGATACATCCGTCAAACAACCCCTTGGATTCGAAGATCGAAAGAATCCTAACCATGTTTATAAGCTTAAGAAAGCTCTATATGGTTTAAAACAAGCTCCAAGAGCTTGGTATGATAGATTTGCAAACTTCCTTATTGCAAATAATTATCAAAGGGGGACCATTGACAAAATAAATCAAGACATACATGAACCCTTAGATAAAATAAATCAAGAGACTCTTCAATTGGAAGATACAACTAATGATCCAATTACATATGATAACGTTCACACTAATGAAACATTTGAACAAGATGAGGGTGAACCTAGTCAATCTAGGAATTGGTGGCACCCTAGAGAACTAATCATTGGGGATCCAAGTGTTGGGGTTAGAACAAGTAGAAACATAAGTCAACTTGAAGGACATAGCTTAATCTCACAATTAGAACCTAAGAACGTAAAGGAAGCCTTAGGTGACATGTCATGGATAGATGCTATGCATGAGGAATTAAATCAATTCACAAAGAACAACGTGTGGGACTTAGTACCTAAACCTGGAGACAAGTCTATCATAGGAACTAAATGGGTCTTTAGGAATAAAATGGATGAACAAGGAGATATTACAAGGAATAAGGCTAGACTAGTCGCACAAGGTTATAATCAACAAGAAGGAATAGATTATGAAGAAACCTTTGCACCCGTTGCACGACTAGAAGCAATTAGATTGTTACTTGCGGTTGCAAGTCTAAGCAATATTAAGCTCTTCCAAATGGATGTCAAGAGTGTGTTCTTGAATTAATACATCCAAGAAGAGGTGTTTGTCAAACAACCCCTTGGACTCGAAGATCCAAAGAATCCTAACCATGTTTATAAGCTTAAGAAAGCTCTATATGGTTTAAAACAAGCTCCAAGAGCTTGGTATGATAGATTTGCAAACTTCCTTATTGCAAATAATTATCAAAGGGGGACCATTGACAACACATTATTCTTAAAAAGAAAAGGCAATGATTTGTTAATAGTTCAAATATACGTTGACGATATCGTCTTTGGTTCAACCAACCCTACCTTAGTAAAAGACTTTGAAGAATGTATGAAGTCAGAATTTGAAATGTCAATGGTAGGAGAGTTGAATTATTTCTTAGGACTTCAAATCAAACAAACCACTCAAGGAATTCACATTAGCCAAGTTAAGTATGTCAATGATATGATTAAGAAGTTTGGTTTTGAAGAGTTGAAACCTACAACTACCCCCGTGACTGTTAGTACCAAACTTGATAAGAATGAAAATGGTAAACCTTTTGATGACACACTCTATAGGTCTATGATTGGATCACTGTTATACTTAACTACATCAAGACCTGATATCATGTTTAGTGTGTGTATGTGTGCTAGGTTTCAATCTTGTCCTAAGGTATAACATTACAATACAGTGAAAAGGATCTTTAGATATCTTAAGCATACACCTCACTTAGGACTGTGGTATGATAGAAACGCTAAGTTGGAATTACACGCATATAGTGATGCTGATTATGGTGGTTGCAAGTTAGATAGAAAATCCACTAACGGTACTTGTCAATTCATAGGAACCAACTTGATTTCTTGGTTTTCTAAAAAGCAAGCTAGTGTAGCTCTTTCTACCACTGAAGCCGAGTATATTGCTTTGAGTTTATGTACTACCCAAATACTTTGGCTTAAACAGCAACTTAGTGATTTTGGCATTATAATGACTAAGATTCCAATTTTCTGCGATAGCACAAGTGCAATCAATCTTTCACGGAATCCTGTGCTTCGTTCTAAGGCCAAACACATTGAGGTGCGATACCACTTTCTTCGTGATTATGTTCAAAATGAGGATATAGTGATAAACCATATAAGAACTGATCACCAAATCGCTGACATCTTCACCAAACCCCTTAATCAAGCCACTTTTGAAAACTTACGAGCCAAGTTAGGTATGATGCCTTACGATACCATTGCGTAGTTCTATCTTTTGCATGATTTGCAAAATAAAGGGGGAGATAGAATAAGAACATGATTTTAGTTGGTAAGTCATGATGAATCAATTTTGGAGCATAGGTTAAGGGGGAGAGTATGAGTTGAGGGGGAGCAACATACTATTTAAAAGTTGAAAACATTTGGTTAAACTTTTTAAACTTTTGGTTATAAGTTGTGACATTAAAATCATGTTAGGTTATTTTGAAAATCATCCAAAAGGGGGAGAATGTTGAGAAATGTGTTTGGATAATTTTCAAAGTCATGATTTTAAGTGGTGAATACTTAGAAATGTCACATATGGTGTTATATGTGATTAAAAGTTGAAAAAGTTGACATCGATCTCTCAGGTTGTTGCACATCGATCGATCTATGTACATAGATCTCTCACATCGATCGATCTATGTAAGGCAAAAAAGTTTAAGACCTTTCTGTGAGGCATCGATCTCTAAACCTGAGACACATCGATCGATCGATGTACATCGAACCCTCACGTCGATCGATCGATGTTGTTCTGTGAGACATCGATATCTGAAGCCGAGGCACTTCGATCGATCGATGTCTAGGGTTTTTAGAAATAATTTTCTAAAATGTGATAAAATAGCTATTTTCATTTGTATATGATTTATACATGCTCATTATGTGAATCTTATGTGACTTTGGTGATTATTATTGTCTTGTGACTAACGTGCCTTAGAAGTTTCTACAACTTACCAAAAAGGGCAAAATTGGTATTTTAAGTTTTGTAGGAACATCATATGGTGAAAAATATTTCAAGGGTGTATTATTATCTTGGTTATCATGACAAAGGTGGAACTGTGATTCTTTCTGACCATCAGGAGCATTTCTGAAGTTCTCTCACACCAGGGGTATTTTGGTCATTTTACCTCCAAGGGTATTTTTGGTATTTTCACTCAAGGAATCTCTTGAGCATATTATTATCTTCATTCTGGAGCTGTGTTATTATTATTTTGAAGATAATATGGTGATCTTATATCTTATTCTCTCAACCGATGATATTATTGACTATAGCTGGATATGTGACGATTTGAGATGTCACATTCTATTTTCTCTTGAAGACTCTCTTATATATGTTATAAGAGAACATTTATCATCATTATGCAGTGATATTAAAGGTGTCAAAGGTGTGGAAATATTCTTGACATATAAGAAGGAATATTGGGAATTTCGGTGTTACATGTTGACATAATCTTGTCAATTGTTATCTATTTATTTCTTCTTCAAAAATCTGAGTTGCTACACTTATATATATGTTGAAAAACATGAGTTTATAGTTGGAGGTGATACATTATTCATTTTATGAGTTGGAGACAAGTGGACCAACCAAAAAGGAGCTAGTTGGCAACATTGCCAACTTGGAAATTCTCATTTTAAACCCAACGGCTATATGCTTTTCTTGGGTATTTTCAGCAGATTTTTTTGAAGTCAAATGGAGCTCTCACATGTCCTATTATGGTGCTTGAAGTTGGAGATAATTTGGTGGTATTATCCTTTCTTATTTTATTAAGAAAAAGCAAAATATATTTGTTGGAAAATGTAAGTAGCCAACGGCTACTACATTCAAAATTTGAGCTGAATTTGTTTGAAAATGTTCAACATTCACATGTCCTATGTTTATGCCAAGAAGTTGAGGCATTATCTTCTCCATATTATCTATTCTTGCTAAGGATAATTCAAGACAATTCCAAGTCACTTTTAGGTGTGAAAATCGACCAACATGACATTGCCAAGGTGGACCAATCATTGTGTTTTATTTTGCCAAGTGTACAAGGCCAACCAATGATGAGAAGACATTTGGAATTGATGATGAAGATGGTGACACATGTGCATTCTTATCTTCAAGGCTCAAATCACACTATAAATAGAGACATTGGTGAAGAAGATGAAACACACTTGAAGCTCACAAGCATTTGTTGAATTGTCTAGCTTTCATCTTCATCTTCTTGTTATTATTGTTTTATTCATTGTAGCAAAGGTGTTCTTGTTGTATTGTAGTGAGCTACAAGCCTCTTGAGCTTCATTTGTAAGATTGATTAGCCATCTTTATAAGGCTATATCAATAGGTGTTAGAGGAGTTGCAACTAAGTGTTGCTTAGAAGGTGATTATCCAAGTCTTGAGTAGGGTTGGTGTATAACCCAAGGATCAAGCTTGACTCTTGTTGTAAGGTGTTCATTTCATAGTGAAATCCAAGGAAAGGTGTTCCTTGGGACTGGAGTAGGTCACATTGACCGAACCAGGATAAATCCTTGGTGTTCTTCTCTTGTTTCTTTATTTCTGTTTTCTGCCCTTTTTTACTGCAGATTTCACACAATTTCTCACAATTTGGAAAAATAGCTAAACATTTTAAAAATTCTTGATTTTTGGTGGAGTTATACTTCAGACTGTTAGCTTTCATTTGCAACAAGAATCACTTGATTTGAGCAAGGAAAAGTTAGTCTTTCAGTCGTTGCAAGATAACTGCTCCAATCTGGCTGCAATCTGACCAGTTTTGAGAAAACTTAAATTCTGTATTTTTCAAGAATTGTTTAAGGTCAGTACCTTTTGGAAACTTCATCTACATAAGGATTGTTTTGATATAAAGATCAACCTTTTTGGTTGAGTATTCAAAGAGAAATACGTTTTGCAAAATCAGCAACATTGTGTCCAATTCTGTCCAGATTGACCATCTGAATCTTTTTATTTGTTTGAAGGGTCAAACGATTTTATTTTTGTCTGATTTTTGGATAGAGTCTTACTAACTCTTTGAAGTTAAATTCTGGAAAGTTTCATAATTTTTGGAGTTGTGTATAATTATTTGTGAATTTTTTAAAAACGGGTTCTGAATCTGAGGTGGTCTCATATTATGTTTTCAAATGGGTTTTTAACAAAGGGTTACAGTGTAATTTCCACTAACCACTATTCACCCTCCCTCTAGTGGTGTTTATTGCAGGTGCACGGTCCAACACTGAGAAGGCTGATACTTACACGGTCGTGACTTTAATGCAAGCGGCTCTGGTCATTGTGTTTTGTGCTCCTGAATCTCCGCAACTTGGGGTGGAAGGTCTGAAGCTCTTGTTGAAGGTAAAGCACAAAGGCCTAGGAAGTTCCCAAGCACCCGTGCAGAAGCATCGTGAAATCAGGCAGTAGCAAATGTAGCTGAAGTGAAGTATCGGCAGGATCAGACGAGTATAGATGGTGATATTCAGGTGCAATGATCCATACATGTGACAGAAGGTGCAGCAAGTCATCTCCAGCTTAAGAAGCACAATGCCACGTCGGATCACGCTGCAGTTACATAGTAGTTAGGTGGTTAACTAGCGGATTATCTCAATTGCATGTGATCGCATGTGTAATTCAGTTCTAGGAGGTTCTACTAATGTATTTTATACATATATATATATATATATATATATATATATATATATATATAAGGCTGTAGTAGACAGTTATTCATTCCAATAACAGAATTTCTTAGAAAAATGGTTCTTCCTCTTCCTTGTTCTTGGCGCATACTTTTGGCGCCAATCTTGTCATTTTAAAATTCAGTTTTTCTTCATCTTTATACAGCACTTTGTTGCCTTTGCGATTCAATATAGTTGATGTTTTCTACATTATTGAGTTCAATTCTTGATGTGATTTGAAGATTTTATCATGGTATCAGAGAGATATTATTTGTGATCCTTCTTGATATTTTGCATCTGTTCATTTTGTTTCTCGCGTTTGATCTTCTTTTCCAAGAGCACCATTTCTCATTTGAGTCATTGTAAGTTCTGTACTGATCTGGCATCCACGTCAAGCAATCAAAGACCTATTCCTGCACCTAGGCCTAATGATCCTCAGTATCAGACATGGAGACAATTTAACTCAATGGTTTATTCATGAATTATGAACTGCATGTCTCCTTCAATTGCGCAGAGTGTAATGTGGTATGACACAGCCTACAAGGTATGGTCTGATCTTAAACTCAGATATGGTAATGAAGATCTTTTTAGATTGTCAGATTTATTAGAAAATTTCTATGCTATTAAACAAGACAAATCTTCGGTTAACGATTACTTTACTAGACTCAAGGTTGTTTGGGAGGAGATGATGGCACTTAGACTAGTGCCCAAATGCATATGCCTTGGTTGTACTTGTGATATGGCCACTAAAAAGCGTGCATTTGTACAGAGTGATTATGTGATAAAGTTTGTTAAAGGACTAAACGAGGAATATGAACCAGTGAAATCATAAGTCTTTGTTATGACACCACTACCTGACATTAACACTGCATTTTCTATGGCAATTAAGTATGAAAGGAAGGTCAATAGTATGAATGGACAAGGATCCTTTGCTAACAATCCCATGGCCATGATGATGGAAGGAAATGATAGTGAGAGTGTAGTGTCTAAATGCCTTTGCCTATAGAGGACATAAAGGTAACTACAGAAGGCGTAGTGGAAGTTTTTTTCCAGAAGGAACCAGAAAACCACAATGTACTCATTGTGGAATGGTAGGACACATGGTAGAAATGTGTTATAAGAAACATGTGTATCCTCTTGGTTTCAATTTTAAGAATCAGACAAACATGATGGAAGCGGTTGAAACAGATTTTGAAAGTCAGCAACATGATCATAATGACAGAATTTGTCAAGGTCCTATGTTGACTCATGAACAGACACAAAAACTTTTGTGTTTGTTGAACATAATTGATGATAACCAACAGCCAACAGTCCCAGGCAATGGAGTTTAGGGAGCTGTCATGTCAGCATAGGTTGCTAATGTGAAAGGCACAAATTGCATTGATAATAATGACATATGAATCCTTGATTCAGGAGCTACACATTATGTCACATATTGTTTTGATCTATTCCATTCTTCTAAATCCATTGATAATGTATCCATCAACTTGCCCAATAATTCTTCTATTTCTGCTACACACATTGGCACTGTCATGATTAATACACTTCTGGCTACGCATAATGTGTTGTATGTGCCTGGTGTCAATTTTAATTTGTTATCTCTCAGCAAACTCACCCTTGATCCTTCCTTATCTGTGAATTTTTCTAGTGACTCTTGTTTGATTCAGCATTAGTTGTTCCAGAGGATGATTGGTTCAGATTAGAAGAGAAATGGACTTTACTATTTGCATGGAACTGTCAAATCTGTTAAGCCTTGTGTTAAGCCTTCTACTTTAGTTTCTGCTACCAGCTTTGTTTATCTCTCTAAAACACAAACTTTGCTTTGGCATTACAGACTTGGGCATTCATGTCTCCCAAGAATGAAGAGAGTTTAGAAGCTTGATAATTTTGTATATGTTGTTGACAACACCCATACATGTAGAGTTTGCCCACTGGCTAGAATGAAAAGGAGGCCATTTCCTTTGTCTGTGTCTGTAACGTCTAAGCCATTTGAGTTAGTTCACATAGACATCTAGGGGCCTTATAGGCACCCCGCCATGTATGGTCAAAAATATTTCCTCACAATTGTTGATGATTTTACATGTTATACTTGGTTTTATTTGCTCAAAAGTAAATCTGAGGCTAGACTTGTCACTCAAAGTCTCTGTGAGTTTGTTTCCACTCAATTTGAAACTAGCATCAAAATTCTAAGGAGTGTAATGGGCAAGAGTTTAAAATGGACTCATGTTACATGAAAAAGGGCATCATTCATCAAACTTGATGCATAAACACTCTGCAGCAAAATGGAGTGATTGAAAGGAAACACTAACAGATACTGATGTTGACCAAGCATTAAGATTCCAATCCATTCTACCTATAGAGTTTGGGGGTTTCTGTGCTCAATATGGTACTCATGTAGTTAATATTCTACCAACCCCTCTCTTGAAACATTCTTGTCCTTACACTATGATGTTTAGTACCATTCCTTCTTATAAGAACCTTAAAGTGTTTGGATGCTTGTCATTTGCCTCAGACACAACACCTCATAAAGCCAAGTTTGCGACCAAATCAATTCCTTCAGTATACCTTGGCCCGTCTCATTCTACTAAAGGATATATCCTATTCAGCCTAACCACCAGAACTGTGTTCATCTCTATGGATGTTCAATTTCATAAGCATACCTTCCCTTTTTCTTCTGACACCAAATCACAGTCAAGCTTATTTGACATTCCTTCATCACCGAATGTTTCACTTCCATTTACTTCTTGTCCTCAGAAAGTCTTAGTCCCTATGCTTACTTCTATTGTTACCAGTTCTCCAACATCAGAGACCTAAACACCAGAAACTTCATTTTAACCGTGAATCACCTCCCACACCAGATAATCCTCTTATGGACCAATCCATTGGATCCCCTGAAAACATTCTGGAAACTAATCATTCAGTGTCTTCTGTGTAGCGTCCCGCTCCCAAAACTTAGCATCGGAAGCAATACACCCGCCGTAGTCTGCTAAAAGATCTACAAGGTGTCGAATCGACTTCTTACATGTAAGAAATGACGTAAAAATCTTTTTCCACGGAAACGGTAAACAGTTACATTAATTTCCATCATAAATGAACATTCTCATTAAACAATCAATAATGTTTTGTGCAACAACATCGAAATAATAGTCTCTAATGTCTAACAATATAAACAAAGGTAATGTCTGGTGATAACCCCAATAGAATAAAAGACAAACAGCCGCAGGGTCTCCTTGCGTCCTAGGTGCGACTGTTAGTCTGCCCATACTACTGTATCATTCCCGTCCTCAGCAAAGATATAGTCGTATTCTTTCTCATGCTCACCTGGAGGGGGGAGAAGTAGGGGGAGTGACATGACATCACCCAGTAGGCACCCGCCTCGATCCAACACGAACAAGCATACAACAGTGATATATACACACATACTCACATAATACAGAATACTGAGTAGACATGGTATAATAACTGTGGAAAGTAAGTCACTCCAAGTAATAATGTGCAACTTCATGATACATGCCTTCCTCTACGTGTCACACGCAATAAAAGTCATGTTATGCAATATGTCCGTACCTTTTCCATGCAATGCATGATCCCCGGGGCTTGTGGCTGTGGGATCCTCCCACCACCGGCTACTTGAACCTGGGTGTCTGTAGGCCGTGCACTACAATCCACCATACCTGAGTGTCTGTGACCCGTGCGTCATAATCCACCATATGTGGCTATAGGTACTACCAACCACCGGCCACCGTCTGGGTGCCTGTAGCCCGTACGCTACAACCCACCATAAATGCAATGTGAATCACGCTTTTCGTATTTTTCATAAGTTCATGTCCCACTTCCTGACGTCCATTGATATTTATTTTATGGTACTTTAATTAGTTTAAAGGTAAAAAGTTATTATTTACCTTCACTTATATTTTTCACGGCTTGTATAAATTTTCAAGCATTTTCTACTATTTTCCTCTAATTTTTATCTATTTATTTCCTAATTATTTTAATTATTTAAATTAATAAAATTTCAGAAATTAAGTGCAAATATTTTATCTTCATCATTTTTTATTTTCTGGTGTTTAATTATAATTTTTTGAAATTTATTTATATTTTTCTAGAATTTTAAACTAATTTTAAATAATTATTTATTATTTATTATTTAATTATAATTTTCTAGCCTTAGTCCGGTCTGCTGGCCATCCGGTCTGGTCCGACAGTCTTTAGCCCGGCCCATTAATGGCCAGACCCGCCCTCTTGCGAACTGGGTCAGCCGGTTCAACCGGCCCGCTGACCTGGATTTTTTATTATTATTTTTTGTTTTTTAGTAAATTTTATTTCCTTCTAACCTTAATAAAATCTTCATTTCAACTCCCATTGATCTCAAACCACTTGCATTGGACTTCATATAACATGACACATCTTTTAAAAGTGGACAAGTCAGCGCGTGTACAGACGCGCCGTCAGGGGCAACGCGCCACCCCTGAAACACGTACGGAAGACCTATTTTTTTTCGATTTCCAATCCAAATCACAACATATTCCAGGCTTGATGAACCTATTCTAAAGGCAAAACGCAAATTTAAAGCCCCTAATATGAAAAATTACGACCATTTTGATTCCAATTTTGTACAGTTTGGATCCGTTGCCAAATTAACACACATACACACACATTAATCATCAATCACAACTCGTAAGATCACACTTTTACAATAAAAAACATAGAGGTAACAAATTAAACAATTAAAAACAACGAATCATATATAGTATACCATTAAAGCTTGCTTGACCCGTACTAAAACGAGGGAGAATAGACAACCTAACTTGATTGACGCTAAAAACGAATGGATAGATGGATTATGACTCGGAGTCGGGGTCTCGCTAGCCTTCTTCTTCTTCTCTCCCTTTTTCTTTTTTTTTTCTTTTTCCTCTCTTTTCTCTCTTCTCTTTCTCTTGGCCCACTCTCCCTCTCTGCCTTTTTTACATTCTCCAACAAAAAGTGTCGCTGCACTTCTAGTGTAAAGGGGTTTGGGGAGTTTTATTTTTGTTAAAGGAGGGATTTTAGGGATTTAAGATAATTTTTTATCTTAAGTAGTTAATTAAAAATTAATTAAAGAACCAAAATCTTATCCCCTCCCCATCTCTATCCTACACAGCGCACTCACATATTCCTTTTATACATTTAATTATTTATTGTTTTTATTTTATTTTATTATTTTGTTTTTTGTTTTTTAATTTCCGGTTATAACATTCTGACTCTCCTGTTGACATTTCATACCCTCAGGATACCTTGAAATTGTTCTTCCTGTACAAGCTCCTTCTCACCCTACTAGACAAAGACAACCACCAAGATACTTAAATTATTATTAATGTAGTCTCTTGCATTCAGTTCCTCATTTATCATCTTTACATTGTTCAACTTCACATCCTATTAACACATATATGACATTTGATGCATTAGCTCCTAATCATATAAGATATGCTCTTAGTATTAGCTTGCAACAGGAACCTTCATCTTATCAGCAGGCTGCTATGTCAACTCACTACAAGAGGCAATGGAACAAGAACTAGTAGCTTTACAGGCCAATCATACTTGGTCTTTGGTTCCTTTGCCCTCTGGCGAGACTTCAATAGGCTGCAAGTGGATTTACAAAGTGAAGCACAAGTCAGATGGTACCACTGAGAGATATAAGGCCAGGATTGTAGCAAAAGGTTATACTCAACAACCTGGAATTGATTACATTGAAACATTTCTCCTATTGTAAAGATGACTATTGTTAGACTACTTTTAGCAGTAGCTGGTGTCAAGCAATGGCACGTTCATCAATAAGATGCCAACAATGCCTTCTTATATGTTGATCTTGATCAAGAGATTTATATGAATGTTCTAGAGGGTTATTCTCCTGTGCCTCCCAACACTGTATGAAGGCTACATAAATCTCTTTATGGGCTTAAATAAGCTAGTAGGAAGTGAAGCTTACTACCTTTTTGCACACTCAAGGCTACATCCAATCAAAAATGACTACACCATGTTTATCAGACCAACAAGTACTTTCTTTCTGGTTCTTCTCATCTATGTAGATGATATCATTATGGCTAGTAATTCCTCGGAGGCTATCAGTTCACTCAAGATCACCCTGCATCAGACATTCAAAATCAAAGACTTAGGGCCTCTTAAATACTTCTTAGGATTAGAAGTTGTTAGGTCCGAGGGGGGATTGCAGTATGTGAAAGAAAATATGTTATGGAGCTTATAGATGAGGCAGGATTCCTAAGTGCTAAGCCAGCTAATACTCCAATGGAACATCTCAAACTTTCACACAAGGACTCTTCTCTGGTTGATGATGTATCTGGGTACAGAAGACGGGTGGGCATACTATTGTATCTCGCTATTACCAGACCTAATATTTCATATGATGTACATTAACTTAGTCAGTTCTTAGACACTTCAACTGAGTTACATGTCCAAGCTACACATAGACTTTTGAGATATATTAAAGGTATAGTTGGTCAAGACCTGTTGTTTCCTATCTAGGGGGATCTGAAGCTGAAGGCCTTTGCTGATTCTGACTGGGGATGCTGTGTGGAGACCAGGAGGTTCATTACAGCTATTGCATGTTCATTAGATATGCCTTTATATCTTGGAAGGCAAAGAAGTAGACCACTGTTTCTAAGTCATCATCTGAGGCAAAATACAAGACCCTAGCCTCAGCCACTTGTGAGATCCAATGGATACTATATTTGATAAGACATCTGAACATCAATCAAGATAATCCTGTTGAACTTTTTTGTGACAAAAGAAGTGTAGTATACGTAGTAGAAAATCATGTCGTCCATGAGAGGACAAATCGTATAAAAATAGATTGTCACATTGTAAGACACAAGAATCTAGAAGGAGCGGTGAAACCAATGCCTATCAGGACGGAATACCACCTGGCTGACCTTTTCACGAAGGCTCTCGATTCTAAAAGGTTACACAACCTAACTTCTGCATTGGGAGTGCATAATATATTCCTGAAGTAAGGTCTGAGGGGGAGTGTTGAAGGTAAAGCACAAAGGGCAATGAAGTGCCCAGTACCAGTGCAGAAGCAGCGTGCCATCAGGCAGCAACAAATGTAGCTGAAGTAAAGTATACGCAGGATCAAACGAGTATAGGTGGTGACATCCAGGTGCAATGATCCATACATGTAACAGAAGGTGCAGCGAGTCATCTCCAACTTAAGAAGCACAATGCCACGTCGGATCACAGTTACATAGTAGTTAGGTGGTTAACTAGCGGATTAGCTCAATTGCATTTGATCACATGTGTAATTCAGTTCTAGGAGGTTTCACTGATGTATTATATATACAAAAGGATGTAGTAGATGGTTAATTCATTCCAATAACAGAATTTCTTAGAAAACTGGTTCTTCCTCTTCCTTGTTCTTGGCGCATAGTTACAAAAGGATGTAGTAGACGGTTAATTCATTCCAATAACAGAATTTCTTAGAAAACTAGTTCTTCCTCTTCCTTGTTCTTGGCGCATACTTTTGGCGCCAATCTTTTCATTTTCAAATTCTGTTTTTCTTCATCTTTGTACAACACTTCGTTGCCTTTGAAATTTAATATTGTTGATGTTTTCTACGTTATTGAGTTGAATTCGTGATGTGATTTGAAGATTTTACCAGCTCTAGAGGCCCAAGCTGAACCTGCAGCTCCAAGTGAAGGAAATGATCCCACAGATCCGGAACACGGTCCATCGATTTTGGAGTCGCTTCAGGCGACATGTAATGGGACAATTGGTTTCTCTCATTTAATATTCATCGTATATTTGCATTTTTGGCTAAGAAATGAGAGTAAAATTTGAAAGAAAATTTATTCTTTTTTACTTTCTCGCAGCTATATGCTAATGAGTTTTTAATGATCTTGGCAGGTACCCTCCATATAGGTCCTCCCAAGCATAGTGCACAAAACGTAGTTTTATGGAGTATACTTTAGTGTATATTGTAAAATCGCCTATGTAATCGTATTGTTAAGAAGCATTGAGCAGGAAATTGTGAATTTCATTCTTTGATTTTGTGATGTACAGTCTCCGAGATTAAATACATAAATTGAGAGCATTTACATGGAAAGCTAATTACTCTATCCCCTAATTTCTCCAATCAACATTATGGATGAATGTATGCCTTCCTAATCTAAGCTAATCATGAGATGCTGACAATCTTTATACAAGGTAAGATTCCTAACACTCCCCCTCAAGTTGGGTAGTAGGATCACCAACTCCCCACTTGCCCAGTGCTGTAGTGAATATCCTTCATGCTATGGCTTTTGTAAGAATATCTACCAACTGATCTTCGGAATGTACATGAGGAAATGCAATTATCCCATCATCCAGTTTCTCTTTTATGAAGTTTCTATCGATCTCAACATGCTTTGTACGATCATGTTGGACTGAATTCTCTGATATGCTGATTGCAGCGGTGTTATCACAACGCACCATCGCGGGTTCATTTACTCGCAGCCCCATGTCTTGCATTAGCTTTCGGATCCACAAGATTTCCACTACCCCTTTCGCTATACCTCAGAATTTTGCTTCGGCACTAGACAAAGATACTACCTTCTGCTTTTTGCTACGGCACGTTACCAGGTTTCCTCCAACTCTTGCGAAATACCATGCCGTAGAGCGCCTATCATTTGGTTTGCCTGCCCAGTCAGCATCGGTGAATACCTCGATGCTTAAATGTCCGTTATTTCAGAACACAATACCAAGTCCTGGAGTCTCTTTCAGGTACCTTAGTATCCTCATGACTGCTTCCATGTGATGAGCTTGTGGACGATGCATAAATTGACTTACCGTTCCTACTGCATAAGCAATGTCAGGTTGAGTGTGAGCCAGATATATAAGCTTCCCACCAGCCTCTAGTACTGTTCTCTATTAACCTTAGCTGCTCCTTCAACAAACTGTAACTTATGATTTACAGCAATTGGCACTTCACTAGGCTTACACTCCAGCATGCCTACTTCGGCGAGTAGATTTAAGATATACTTTCTCTGGGAGATGAAGATACCTTCTGAATATTGGAGCACCTCTATGCCAAGAAAGTACTTCAGTCCACCCAGGTCTTTCATTTCAAATTCTGAAAAGAGGTGCTTTCTGAGGCTGGTCATCTCGGCTTGATCATTTCTAGTAATGATCATGTCGTCAATATATATAATGAGGTATGTAACAAGGTCTCCGCGTTGTTTGATAAAAAGGGTATGGTCAGCATTACTCTGCTTGTACCCGACCTTCTTCATAACACTCGTAAACCTGCCAAACCAGGCTCTAGGAGACTGTTTTAATCCGTAGAGCAGCCTTTTCAACCTGTAAACTTCACCAGGATTAAAATTGTTAGAAAAATCTAGAGGAGTCTCCATATATACCTCTTCACGTAGATCGCCGTGTAGGAACGCATTCTTTACATCATACTGGTTCAGAGGCCAATCTTTGGTTGCAGCAACTGAAAACAAGACTCTAATTGTGTCCAATTTCGCAACCGGTGAAAGCACCTTTGAATAGTCTACACCATAAGTCTGGGTGTACCTTTCGCAACTAGTCTCGCGTTGTGTCGTTCTGCCGTACCGTCAGCTTTATACTTGATGGTAAACACCCATTTACAACCCACCGTCTTTTTCCTTCCGGAAGCTCACACTTCTCCCACGTGTCATTCTTCTTCAATGCTTCCATTTCTGCCACCATCACTTTTTTCCCACTCCTGTTTCCCTCGGGCCTCATCAACCGTCCTAGGGATATCTTCAGAACATAGGGTGGTGAAGAATACCTTGGCACACTTAGCCACTCTCCCCTGACTACATGAACTGGGTACCGGTCTGTTCTAAAATGTTTTTCTGGTGGATATCTATTTGGTGGTACTCCTCGAGTGCTCCTGGGGGGTAAGACCTGTCTCTGTGGTGTTCCTGAAATATTAGTTCTTTCCATAACAATTTCAGATATTTCAAGCAGTCCAGGGGACATAGGCTGGGTATTATGGTCAATAATAGTATTATCAAGATCAACAACAGTATTATTAGTAACCTCATGTACCTGTTCTGTGACATTTACCTGAGAATCATCATTGGGTGGATCAGAGTGAACTGTGGAGGGTGCATTATGCGGAGATGTAGTACCTGCCGTATCAACTACTATTCATTTGGAACAGTCAACAACTCGCTGTGATTCCGACACCAGTTCAGGGACACATGACTAGTCCCCCCCTGAGGTTATGACTGGTAGAAGTATTCATGTTCAAGAAAGGTGCAATCCAAGTAACGTGTGTGCACTTTGTTTCCGGGTGATAGCATTTGTAGCCCTTCTGGTGAGGGGCATATCCGAGGAATACACCTTTCTTGGCGCAAGCGTCTAGTTTAGTACGACTATGTTTAGGTATGTGGATATAAACAGAACACCCAAATACTCTAGGCTGGAGGGTAAGTACAGAGGGGAGTTGGGTATGTTGAGCTAGGGTGTAAAGTGGTGTCTGATTGTTTAGGATTTTGGTTGGAAGATGGTTGGACAGGTATGTGGCGGTTGATAGGGCTTCACGCCATAAAAAGGATGGGACATGGGATTCCTGCATCATTGCTCCAGCTTTGTCTAGGAGGGTATGGTTTTCCGTTCTGCTACCCCGTTTTGTTGTGGGGTATTGGCACAGGTAGCTTGGAACAGGAGTCCATGGGTGGTGAGGAAGTTTCGTAGATTAATATCAGCGTATTCACGGCATTGTCTGATCGGAGGATTTTTATTTGAGTGTGAAATTGAGTTTGTACCATATTATAAAAGTCAACAAAGGTATGATATACTTCAGATTTATGACACAAAAAATAAATCCAGGTCATTCGAGTAAAGTCATCGACAAATATTACGAAATAATGAAAACCAGAAATTCCTGTAACTGGAGCTGGGCTCCATACATCAGAATGAGCAATATCAAACATATGAGGAGCACGGGTATTTGTAAGGCTATAGGTTGTCCGATGGTGTTTAGCTTAAATACATGTTTCACAAGGAGGGTTATCATTTGAAAAACGTACATGAGGGAATAATACTTGCATATACCTAAACGAGGGATGACCTGATCGCCGATGCCATAAACACGTGAGTTGGTCTGTCCCGGTAGCCAGATTTGATCTTCCATGTGGTACCACCTCATCCACATAATACAGTCCTCCCCGTTCAGTACCACGTCCAATGATTTTTCTCGTGGTGATGTCCTGCAATAGACAAAAAGTGGGGTACATAAGTACAACACAATTCAAAGCTTTTGTAATCTGACTGATAGATAATAACTTGGTCGCAATGGATGGTACATAGAGGTAATTATGGACTCTTAAGTTGGGAGTCAAGGTTATGTTACTGCCATCCTCAATCGGCATAAGATGGCCATTGGGTATTTCGATATGAGTTTTAGTGGGTGGTGTGATTCGGTCAAAGTCTCGTTTGTCATTGGTTATGGTGTCGGTTGCACACAGTCAAAGATCCATGGTGTATGGTGAGGAAAAATAGTGGTTTGGGAGGTATGGTTAATTTTTCCAAGGGTTAAGTTGGTCATTTCAGTTGGGGGTATTATGGTAATTTTGTGCAGATTCTGGGGTAAATCTGTCATTCTGGTTGATTTTAGGGGTCCTTGTTGCGTTTCTGGAGAAATATGGACTGCAGGAGACTTTTCTAGAAGTTCAGGTGCTTCAGATAGGTTTTCAGGGAAGGTATGGACTGCGCCTGTCACATCTGAAAAGTTAGGGACATAAACAATATTTTCAGAAAAACCTTAGGGACTAAAACAATAATATGGGTTGGAGTATAAAACTCCAACCTTACCTGCGTTTTCCGTAGGGTTTCCCCTACCTGCCGCCTCTGTCTCCTGCATTCCTTCGCTGCCTCCTTCGTCTCTATTCTCCTCTTGGCCAACAGCGGCTGCTACTTTTCCCGTTACTTTCCTCCCTTCCCACCATTCTAGATATCCAATAAGTTGAAAGCACTTTTCATTGGAATGTCCTTTTCTCTTGCAGTGGGAACACCGTATGGTGTTCTTGTCTTCCTCCCCCGTCCCAACTACAGTGGTGTTTTTCCGTGAAGTGCTGAAGGTTCCTCGTGATGGTGGTGTGCCTCCAGTGCTCCGGCCCCTGCCCCTTCCAGTGGATTTAAGGCCTATTCCCAGTGAGGTTTCAACTGAGGGAATAGGTAGCCTGCTGATTCTCACCTCTTCCATTCGGATCTCGTTGTAAGCAGCCTCTACAGAAGGCAGTGAGTCACGTTTGAGTATGTCCCTTTTGATTTGGTCATACCTAGCGTCTGCTATCTTCAATAGCTGGAACAATCTTTGTTCCTGGACCTTTTTCTGGTAGACTGCGATGTCTCTGGGACACTCCATAGGATTTGGATCCCATTCATCTACTAGAAGCCAGAGCTTCTGGAATTTTAACCACGTTTGTTCGAGTGTTCCAGTCCCTTGCCTGATTGAACTGATTTGATCATGCAGGTCAAAAATCTGGAAGCTATCGATGCAAGCACCATATGTGGTAGCTAAGGCATCCTACAATGCTTTGGCTGTGGGGTATCGAGAGAAATTCCCCACCAAGGCTGGTTCTAAATTCTGCAGTATCCAGATACTCATCATCTGATCCTCTTGTAGCCATTTTGGGTATCCCTCATCGGTGGGTAAAGGGGGTTGAGGATCCGGTTAGGTAGGAGCTCCTCCCGTGGCCACCTATGGCTTTCCATACAACACTGGTCCACAAGACATAATTATCCTCGTTTAACTTGATCCCGATGATCAAGTTTTCTGGACATGATGGACTGGTGAAGTCACGGGAACTGGTGGAGCAGACTGAGGTACCAGGCTGTTCCTGAACAGTTCCATAAAACGCATAAACCCGTCTGAGAATCCTTTCGGTTCTAATCCTTGTGGGTCTGTCATTTTTGACAATGATGTGAACAACTGAGTCTGCTTCAGTCAATTCTAGAGGAAAAACGTGATTAGGGACGGAAACTATATTTGGTTAGAAGGCTATGAAAAAGGCAATGAAGATTCAGACTTTAATCTGAGGCAGAATCTTGGATAAGCTGATGGTGACTGCACCAGACAGTTTGGGTTACTTGGAACAATGAAGAGAACGAAACTCTGAGTTCCCTACACCTCATAACCATGCTCTGACACCATGTTAAGAAGTATTGAGCAGGAAATTGTGAATTTCATTCCTTGATTTTGTGATGTATAGTCTCCTAGATTAAATACATGAATTGAGAGCATTTACATGGAAAGCTAATTACTCTATCTCCTAATTTCTCCAATCAACATTATAGCCGAATATATGCCTTCCTAATCTAAGCTAATCATGAGATGTTGACAATCTTTATACAAGGTAAGATTCCTAACACGTATTACACGGCACTTTGCTGAGGATTTAATCATGCAACACTCTATCTTTATACTTTAACATTTTTAGCTACCATTTCTTGCTCAGATTAGCTAGTTATTTTTGTACTTTAACATTTTTATCCACTGGTACGTGCTCAAGTTAGCTGTTTTCTTATGTTAAAGTTTTAGAATCCAGAAAATCCAGACCAGCTTGACTACCGAGAGCAGCTTAGAATTTTTTAGCTCCACGAGTTTAAGGTCAATACCTGCTTGACTACTGTGGCTTGCTTAGATTTTCTTAGCACCGCGTTGGAATTTAAAGTCAAGATTTTCTTGACTACGGAGACCTTCCCATGCTTGCAGGATTTGCCGTTGTAAATTTTTCGCAAGACCTGCTTGCCTTATTTTGATGTAAGTTGTCAATCAAGCTGCATTGTTACCATTGGCATTGGAAGATCACATTGTAAAGATAAGGAAGAAACTAACTTTCATTTCATTGAACATAAATATTTTATATTAGATAAGAGTCGTTACATTTTGGAAATGAAAAGGCTTCAAGTGGCACATGTGCCATGTGTCACTGATTTTCTTGTCATATAGTGTCTCAATCCTGTATGCACCAACTGGAAAAGGCCTGAATGACTCTATAAGGACCTTCCTATTTAACTGTCAAGCTTCTAGCGGACTCATCTTTGCTTACTATATTCTACTTAGAACACAATCTTTGACCTCGAGGTAAGCGTGACGGACTTTGGAATTATAGGACTGAACAATCAAGTTCTTATGCTTAGCTGTTTGGCCCAAGGCTATATACCCCATTTCTTCAAGGTCGTGAAAGTTTATCAAGAAATTTTAATCATTCCATGCTGAGGAGAAACTTTCAGTTCTGAGAGAAGTAATTTAAATCTCTACAGGTATGACTGCCCCAAAACCATAAACCAACAAAAATATAGTTTTCTTAGTAGAAGTTGACGGAGTAGTGCGATATGTCCAAAGCATAGTTGGTAGCTCATGAACCCATTTGCTTCAGTTTTCTCCAGGCGCTTCTTGATTCCTTCCTTCAAAGTTCTGTTAACTTGCTCTATTTGTCCATTAGCTTGTGGATGCTGGACAAAGGACAAGTGTTGCTTCATTTGGAGCTCCGCACACCAACTTTATATGTCAGAAAATTGCCTTCCATTGCTGGAAGCCAAGATTCTGAGAAGACCAAATATGCAGATTGTATTCTTCCAAAGAAACTTCTTAATATTCTAACCAGAGATTAATGCTAGAGGTTTGGCTTCAACCCACTTCGTTAAATAGTCAATCGCCACCACAAGGAGCTGCACCAAACCTAGGGCCTTGGACAGAGGTCTAACCAAATCAATCCTCCACTGGGAGAATGGCCAAAGGCTGACAATTGGGATCATCTCCTGAGTAGGTTGATGATGCAAGGGTGCACGTGCTTGACAATATTTGCATTTCATTACCAATTCTTGAGCATCCTTCTATATAGTAGGCCAAAAATAACCTACGAGGAGGCACTTGCGTGCCAAGGTCTGGACACCTGAATGATGGCCGCATATGCCTTTGTGTATTTCCCTTAAGATATAATCTCCTTCTTTAGTTGAAATGTATTATAGCCAAGGAAAATAAAATGACTTGAGACAAACATTCCATTGAACAAGGCGTATCTTGCAGCTTTGATTCTCAAACGTCTAGGTGTATTATGGTCTTCTGGAAGAAGTCTGTATTGATAGTCCTCAGTCAAAACTTCGATCCGATCATATGCTCCCTGCTTCATTGTTTACACAATAATCTTCTTGATAAGAGTAACGGGAGGTGAATATTGTGAGCTTGGAAAGTGCATCCGCCCTTTTTGTTCTGGGATCGTGATATTTGACTAAAGTCCACCTTTTCAACTCTTTAGATTATGGATTGGACCATAACCAAATATTTCTTCATGGGTTCTTTCTTAGCTTCATATTTCCCATGGACCTGGGCAATTATTAGCTATGAGTCACTGTAGACTTGTAACTTTTGGGCTTCGATCTTCTTTGCAAGACTAAGGCGTGTGATCAGTGCTTCATATTCAGCTTCGTTGTTAGTGCTCTAAACTCAAAACACTTAGCATATTCAGATTACTCCTCCTTGGGGCTGATCAATAATAGTCCAGCTCTGCTACTATTTTGCAATGAAGATCCATCAAAATAAATGATCCACTGGTTCTCTTCCGCTAGAGTATCAGTAACGAATATTCTTTTAACAATACAATATGCTGATTCTTGAGCCTTTATTGCTAATCATGGTCGAAATTTGATCCCACACTCTGCTAGCTCAATCGCCATCTAGCAGTGCGTCCTTCTATTTCTGGTTTGGTAAGGATTTGCCTCAATGGCTGATACGTGATGACTATAATCCGGTGTACTTAAGAATAAGGTTAGAGCTTGCATTTTGAGCAAACTAAGACAATCACCAACATCTCGGCATTTGAGTAATGGACCTCCGAGCCATACAGACAAACTGAAAGATAGAGGTATAGATATTCATTAGGCATCGGAGCTATCAATGTGGTTGTTTCTTCCAAATATTGCTTCAATTCTATGAAAGTTTGTTGGCACTTATCATCCCATGAGAAAGGGTTTGCCTTAAAGTTTTAAAAAACGCAGAGCTCTTTTTGCAGATTTAGACAAAAAGTGATCAAGGGGTGCCATCTGGTCCGTAAGTCTTGGCATTTCTTTGGCGAACCTTGGAGGCTGCATATTCTTTAAAGCTTGACCTTGCTCGGATTAGTCTGAATTCTATCTTTGGATACCATGCAATCTAGGAATTTTCCAGTTCTAACCCCAAAGGTACACTTTTTTGGATTAAGCCTCATGTTGGAGTCTCTCAAGATAGTGAAGACCTTGCGTAGGTTAGCGATATGTTGACTTAAGGTCCAAGTCTTCATCAACATATCAACTATGTATGCCTCTACGATATCTTCAATAAAGTCTTTACACATAAAGTTGACTAAGCTTTTATACGCAGCTCCGTGTTCGTTAGGTCAAACGATGTAGTCATACAACAATATATGTCATCTCTGGGATGAAAACGGTCTTGGCTCAATCCTTTTTCAACAATTCAATATGCTGATAAACTTTGAAGACATCCAGAAAGTCAAAAATTTCATGTCTCACAGTCAAACCGATGACCCTGTCAACCTTAGGAAGTGGAAAATAGTCCTTGGGACATGGCTTATTGAGGTCCATAAATTCTACGCAGACCCTTAGCACTAGTATATTGCTTCAGGACTACAATGGGATTGGACAAAAAAAATTAAATACATGATTTCTTCAATTATCCTTGCAGCCAGCATGCTTCCCTGACCGCTATAAAGTCTACCAAATGAGTCCTGCTCTTAGACAGCGCTCCAAGGGTATTCATGAGAACATTTCAGCCAAGGGATTGCACCGCGTTCCCAGCAAAACCAAAGAATGGGAGTGACAATACTTCGAGATATTCCTGTGGCATTCCAATATCTTTGAACACGTTGTAAAACATAACATTTGCTGCACTCTGTGTCAATTAATGTAAAATCGTTTTACTTGTAAAAAGTACTATGACATGGGAGTTAATATCTACGTCAATAACATGCCCCTCATTTTCTGTGCTGTGGGGAATCTCATCATCAAGTTCGTAACTCAATGTCTTGTTGAGTTTCATCCTTTTATTGATATTACCTTGCTTCGAGGTCCTGCGCATTTCTACAGTGAATGCAAACCTGTATAGATGGTGTTAATCGGTCCAGCAATCTAGCGCTCCTGTTCGCCATGTGGAACTTAATGGTCATTCTGATGGTATGCCTTGTCCTCCATACATTTTTCCTGAGGTTTAGGGTGCCTAAAGTCTACTCGGCTATTCAACCTTGAATTTGTATCGTAATTAAACTGCTTTCAATATCCTCTCTTGACTAGTCTTTCAATCTCTTCTACCTCCTTGATACAATCCTCCGTCTCAAGGCCAACATCTTTATGGAAATCATAGTACAACTTGCTTTTTCTTCTGCTTTTGGGCCTACGTGTCATACCCCGTGATTTTCGAGTCCAACGAGGAATAAATTTAAAACAACTTAAAATACAACTATAGCAATTGTATAGGTTTATGAGGCTTAGTTAAATAAAGTATAGAAAAAGAAAGGAAAGGGTTAAAGTGGGAATTAAGAAAATTAGGCAAAATTACCAAAATGCCCTCCCCACTTAAATGATGGGAGAGTTACACATTTAGTATAACTCCCCAAAGGAGAGGGAGGCAACGGTTAAAGGCAAAAAGAAGAGGGGGAAAATGGCTAGAGAGCAAGGAGAGAAGAAAAGGGAGAGAAAAGAGAAAGAAGAAGGAAAGAAGAAGAAGAAGAAAGAGCGGCCAATCTAGGTCCAATCCATCATGAAATTCTGACATACACTTGTAAGATCATCTAGAAACAAAGGCAAGTAATCTTTCTATATGCTTTATGCAAATTTTGTTACCTTAGGCCCTATGTTCTTACAAAGAGAAAACTTGGATCACACATTAGTAGCTTTGGTTTGTTTATGTTAAATGTTTTACTATATGTAATTGTTGTTGTGGTTGATGGTGTAGAGCCACGTTCTTTGGGCCAATTTCTGAAAATGTTTACATTGTGATCTTTATTGATAAATATGCCCATAAAGGTGTTATTCGTAATGTGTTCATTGTTTGGTATAAGTTCTTGAGTTCATTACGTACATCTTAAGAGTTTTGAGCGCATTTGCAGAAGGTTGAAGGATTAAAGATGTCATTGTTGTAGACTTGTTGTGTTGGAAAGTTTGAAGAGATATATTGGAGGTTGTGGGTGATAGAAGACTTAGGATGGACACTACTTTACGTATTTAAAAATCAACTCATTTTAGTTTCGTGTTAAGTATGATGAATCTAGGTGCTAAGGTGGATCTTGAAGTGTAAACATGAAAGGGTTGAAGGAGGAAGGTGATGGAGAGAAGTTGCTGCAGAGAAACTGCAGTTCTGAACCGTCAAAACACTTCAAACAGCGCCCCGGCCCGATACTGACATCGGAACCAGTGCACCCGCCGTAGCCTACTACGAGAACTACGAAGCGTCAAAGCAGATCAAGCATACATCATTCATGACGTAAGATAAATCAGCAGAAACATCGTAGAATTAAAAGCTTTACTAACATCAATGTAACCAATAGAAACACAGCGACTTAAACGTATCAGGGAGAGTGTCTAAAGTATCCTTCAATACAAAGTTTTAACAGTGAATCCCTCAACTAAAGGATAAGGACTGCAAGCCTGTCCATTTTAGTGACTATCATCCCAATGAGCCCACTTGCCGACATCTTCTACAAAAATTATCTTGTACTTTGGCTCACCTGAAAAGAAGATAGAGTAGTTGTTCTTAGCGAAAAAATCGCCAGCAAGTAACCCGTCTATACACCTTATGGGATCACACACGACGAGTCACCAGTATATAAATCAATGCCCAAAATAATGTGCTCGGGTTGGCAAATAACATCTTTATAATGAGTCATCAAATCCATATAAGCCACATAATTGACACACAAAATAAAACCAACACTTATAGAGTCAAACATACTACATAAACAGAACATATGCTAGTAACATTTCTTGCATGTCAAATCTTATGCTTCGTGTAACATGATGCATGTACTTCTTCAAAACCACACACAACACCCATGCATATGTCTTCTTTCGTAAACATGTCATGCGTGTCATTTCACAAAACTTTTCATAATTCTTCTTATCATATTCTTCGCGTAGCAGAACTTTATACCATGTGGGTGATCAGTCCACAGCAAACAGAACTTATACCCCATGCTGAAAGGTCCACGACCCCATAACATATAACTTTATACCCCGTGCTGATAGGTCCACGACCCCATAACATAACTTTATTTTCCGTGCTGATAGGTCCACGGCCCCATAAAATACTTTATACCCTGCTGTTGATTCACATGTCACGCTTTTATACCCTGCTTTTGCAGGTGTTACTTTTATACCCTGCGATCAACCAGCAGCCATAGTTGCTTTTCGAAACTTTAATCTTCTTTTCAAACTCGTATTCTTTTCGCAAAACAAAACTCATGTCGAAATGCAAAGTGTTCATGTCATGATGCAGAATGCTCATGTAACACCATATCAAACATGTAAACATGCACACACACACTTTACATATCAAGTACAAAGTCTTGAACCTCTATCACACCCTGCTCGTACCATTTCATGTCCTTTCGTATCGTAAATTCACTTCGAATTTATACTTAACCCTACTCATTCACACTTAATGTTTACAACTCAAGCACACTTCAAAAACACTTGCATTTTATGAGCAATGGAAGAGAAATAAGGTATCTCACACACATGGATCCCTCAATGGGTCAAAAGACTTCCAGTATACTTGGAACGCCACATGAGGCACCTAAAGTGGACATGAGGCGTCTATTCTAGGCATTTGAAGTGTTTAAGGATGTGCCGTATGCATCGAACGCCTACATGAAGCTCCTAATGTGACATGAAGCGCCTAATGTAGGTGTTCGAAGTGTACGGGGATGCACTGGGACACATTGAACGCCTACATTAGGCGCCTAATGTGACTTGAAGCGCCTAATGTAAGTATCTAAGAATTCTTAAAGCAGCTTTAAGATGTTCATTAGTAAGTTCATGCATAAATTGAGAAACAAAACTAACTGCATAACGAATATCAGGACGAGTATGAGAAATAAATGAGTTTACCAACCAATTGTTGGTACCGTAATTTATCAGTAGGGGTCATATCCCAAGTCTCCTTGGGCTTACGTCCAGGTTCCATTGGCGTAAGAGCAGGTTTACATCCCAGCATGCCTGTTTCAGATAATAGATCTAATATATATTTCCTCTGGGAAATGCACATTTCGTTCTTAGTGCGTGAGACCTCCATTCCTAAGAAGTAGCGTAAACTTCCTAAATCTTTCACTTCAAATGCTTTAAATAGTTGTTTCTTAGTCAACTCGATGCCCGCACTATCATCTCCAGCTAATATAATATCATCGACATATACAACAAGTATGACAATTTTCTTATTCGGAGAGAATCGTACAAATAAAGTATGATCACAGTGAGTTTGAATAAATCCGAAATTTAAAACAACAGTAGTAAAGCGTTTGAACCATGCACGTGGAGATTGTTTTAGTCCATATAATGATTTCTTCAATTTGCATAACATTCCATTATTTTGACTATTGCTAAATCAAGGTGGTAAATCCATATAAACAAGTTCTTGCAAGGTGGTATCAGAGACTAGGCTTCAGATTTATCTCGGAAACTTAGGTTCATGATCTTATGGCAAATTAAGATGTGATTTTCCCTTAAGTTTGACCCTTAGGTATAAGTGATGATTTTCTAGAGTCTAAATATGATTTGGATTGGGTGTGTGCGAGCGCGTATATCATTTAAATTTCTATAATAATTTAAATTTCAGACCCCACTGATCTCTTGGACACAATTCTGTGATGCCTTTCTGAAGTGTTACATGCCTGAGGCAGCAATCTTAGACAAGATAAGGCGTTCAATAGGCTGAAATAGGGTCGGATGGCAGGGTCGGAGTATGCCGACCAATTTCATGCTTTGAGTAAACTCGTCCCTGCGATTATGTCTGATAATCGCTTAGAGATGACAAAGTTTGAGCGAGGTTTGGATTCGAGAATTCAGTCGGCAATTGTAAATGCGGAGATGAGAACCTACGAAGACATGCTGGACACGTACTTTCACGTTAAGAGGGATTTCTACAGAATATCTGCAAGAGAGGCCGGTGCAGGATACTCAGACAGAGATAAGAGACCAAGGGAGGAGGTTGGATTTGGTGACATGCCTGGACGTTGGGTTAAGATTCAGAAAATAGTCCCAGTCAGGAAGTTTTCAGAGGCCCCGCCACAGAGTCCAGTTGCACACCAGGCTGTAGAAGTTTGTTGCATTATAATAAGAGCCATGACAGTGAATGTGGGAAGGTGGCAGGAGTATGTTATCGATGCGAACAGATGGGCAACCCTATTAGGGATTGCCCAGAGATAAGGAAGAATGCTCCGGGATAAGCGGCTCAGCGGCCGAAGGCAAAGCCGAGGATGAATGTCCACGTCTATTTCATGACTGACACGGATATTTAGGAAGTCACCAACGTGGTATGAGATACAATTTTAGTGAATAAGATATTGACCAATGTACTTATCGATAACGGCATGAACCACTCTTTTGTGGCAAAGGGATTCGCTAAGCGCCTTTGTGGTTCACCAGAATGGTTAGAGACTTCGTACCGTGCCCAATAGCTGAGATCAAATTGTGATTTCACACCAGCAATACAAGGATTGTGGGTTAGAGTTTGGAGAGTAAATTTTATCTGCCATACTGGTTCCTATTCAGAAGTACGAATTCGACGTCGTATTGGGACTAGACGGATTGTCCAAGAATCACAGCAGCATTGACTCGATTAAAACAAGTAACTGTTAAACATTTTGAGATGGAAGATATAACCTTCCAAGGGGATTGCTGTTGATTCGAAGAAAGTTGAAGTTATCACCGAGTGGCCTAGACCCACGAATGACACCGAAGTGCAGAGTTCCTTGGGTCTAGCTACTTATTACAAGAAGTTTGTCGAAGGATCCTCGACAATGGCGATGCCTTAATTGCCTTACTCAAAAGAAGTCCAAGTTTGAGTGAACGGAGGAATGCGAGAAAAGCTTCACAGAACTTAAGAGGAGGTTAACCACAAATCTAGTGTTGGCTTAACCTTATGGTACTGACAGGTTTGTGAGATATAGTGATACGTCAAAAAAAGGTCGAGATACGTAAACTGTAGCGTAAGTTATGATTTTCCATCCAAATCGAGTTTAGTTTGATACTTCACTTGTAGGTTGTGTTTTGATGCAACACGAACGAGTTATCGCGCATGCCTCGAGATAGCTAAACATGAGGCAGCGAAGATGGTGGGAACAACTAAAGGACTATGACTTGGCCATTAATTACTATCCAGGAAAAGTTAATAAAGTGGTAGATGTATTAAGTAGAAAATCTAACCATGTGCGACAGTCATCACTGAGAGAGAAATAGAAGAATTTGGCTTGAATTTGGTTGACTCTATAGTTAATGTTTGCGCATTATTGACCATCATCCCAAGTTTGATGGATTAGGTGAAAGAAGCTCAAAAGAAGAATAAGACTGTGGGTGATATTGCTTGGAAACTGAGGTATAGTCAGGTTGATGAATTTCAGACCAATGAGGACGGGAGCTTAGGTTTATAGGAAAAATGTGTATACATGATTTAGATGAGCTAAGGAAAGAAATTTTGCAAGGGGCTCACAACTCAAGGTTATCGATACTTTCTGGTAGCACCAGAATGTACAGAGATCTCTGACAATACTATTGGTGGTGTAAGATGAAGAGGCATATTGTGGAGATTTGAGAGATGTCTGGTGTGTCAGCAAGTGGGGCTTAACACCAACGATCTGGTGGATTATCGATGCCGTCGGAGATTCCAGAGTAGAAATGTGAACGTGTCACAATGGACTATGTGGCTGGTTTACCAATAACAAGAAGTGGATATAACATGATTTTGGTCATCATGGATCGATTAACCAAGTCTACACATTTTCTACTCATCTCGAGTGAATTGCCTTACGATAAGTTGGTAAGTTTGGGTTTGGACAGAATTGTCAACCTGCACAGTGTTCCAATGAGCATAGTGTCTGACCGAGACCAACGGTTTACTTCCAATCTCTGGACAGTATCTTGGAGAGCCATGAGGATGGAGTTAAGGTTGAGTACAACATATCATCCCCAAATCGATGGACAGTCTGAGCGGACTATTCAGACTCTAGAAGATATGCTAAGGGCTTGCATTTTAGATTTCAGAGGGAGCTGGGATAGAATGGTGAAGTTAATGGAATTTTCTTATAATAACAGTCACCACAGTGCAAGTGATATAGCTCATTTTGAAGCGTTGTATGGAAGGTAGTGTAAGTCCCTAATTTATTGGGATGGAGTCGGCGTAAGGACCATCACCGGACATGAGTTACTTGAGAAGACACTAGAAAAGGTAAAAATCATACGAGAAAGACTCAAAACGGCTCAGGACCGTAACAAAAGGTTGGGCGGATTCCAAGCAACGACCTTTGGAGTTTAATGTAGGTGAAAATGGTTATTTAAGAATATCACCTATGAAGGGTATTATGAGATTTGGAATTAAGGCAAGTTAAGTCTCGTTTTATGGTTCCTTACGAAATACTTGAGAATATGGAAGCTTTGACATATAGGTTGGCATTAACTCCGGTATTGGCGGAAGTCCATAACGTCTTTAACGTATCACAGTTAAGGAAGTACGTGACAGATCCGAGCCATGTGCTCGAAGCACAACTTTTGGAACTCAATAGTGATGTTACCTATGAAGAGGTATCAGTGAGAATAGTGGACCAGAAGGAACAAGTGTTGAGGAAGCGGGTGATTCCTTATGTGAAGGCCCAGTGGAGCAATCGCATGGGACGTGAATCCATTTGGAAACTTGAAGAACATATGCGGAAGAATTATCCTCAACCCCTTAACTAAGGTTTGTATGTTTCGAGGACGAAACTTCTTGTAAGGGGGGTGGAATGTCATACCCCGTGATTTTCGAGTCCGACGAGGAATAAATTTAAAACAACTTAAAATACAACTATAGAAATTGTATAGGTTTATGAGGCTTAGTTAAATAAAGTATAGAAAAAGAAAGGAAAGGGTTAAAGTGGGAATTAAGAAAATTAGGCAAAATTACCAAAATGACATCCCCACTTAAATGATGGGGGAGTTACACATTTAGTATAACTCCCCAAAGGAGAGGGAGGCAACGGTTAAAGGCAAAAGGAAGAGGGAGAAAACGGCTAGAGAGCAAGAAGAGAAGAAAACGGAGAGAAAAGAGAAAGAAGAAGGGAAGAAGAAGAAGAAAGAGCGGCCAACCTAGGTACAATCCATCATGAAATTCTGCCATACACTTTTAAGATCATCTAGAAACAAAGGCAAGTAATCTTTCTATACGCTTTATGCAAATTTTGTTACCTTAGGCCCTATGTTCTTACAAAGAGAAAACTTGGATCACACATTAGTAGCTTTGGTTTGTTTATGTTAAATGCTTTACTATATGTAATTGTTGTTGTGGTTGATGGTGTAGAGACACGTTCTTTGGGCCAATTTCTGAAAATGTTTACATTGTGATCTTTGTTGATAAATATGCCCATAAAGGTGTTATTCGTAATGTGTTCATTGTTTGGTATAAGTTCTTGAGTTCATTACGTACATCTTAAGAGTTTTGAGCGCATTTGCAGAAGGTTGAAGGATTAAAGATGTCATTGTTGTAGACTTGTTGTGTTAGAAAGTTTGAAGAGATATATTGGAGGTTGTGGGTGATAGAAGACTTAGGATGAACACTACTTTACGTGTTTAAGAATCAACTCATGTTAGTTTCGTGTTAAGTATGATGAATCTAGGTGCTAAGGTGGATCTTGAAGTGTAAACATGAAAGGGTTGAAGGAGAAAGGTGATGGGGAGAAGTTACTTGCAGAAAAACCGCAGTTCTGAACCGTCAAAACACTTCGAACACCTACATTAGGCGCTTCAAGTCACATTAGGCGCCTAATGTAGGCGTTCAATGTGTCCCAGTGCATCCCCGTACACTTTGAACACCTACATTAGGCGCTTCATGTCACATTAGGCGCTTCATGTAGCCGTTCGATGTATACGGCACATGCCCGAACACTTCGAATGCCTAGAATAGACTCCTCATGTCCACTTTAGGCGCCTCATGTGGCGTTCCAAGTATACTGGAAGTCTTTTGACCCATTAAGGGCTCCATGTGTGTGAGATACCTTATTTCTCTTCCATTGCTCATAAAATGCAAGTGTTTTTGAAGTGTGCTTGAGTTGTAAACATTAAGTGTGAATGAGTAGGGTTAAGTATGAATTCGAAGTGAATTTACGATACGAAAGGGCATGAAATGGTATGAATGAGGTGTACTTGAGTTGTAAACATTAAGTGTGAATGAGTAAAGTTAGGGATGAATTCAAAGTGAGTTAGCAATATGAAAGGCATAAAGTGATACGAATAAGGTGTGTTTGAGGAAGTATGAATGAGCAAGGTTAAGTGGGAACTCGAGATGATTTTTTTGTAATACGAAAGGACATGAAATGGTACGAGAAGGGTGTGATAGAGATTCAGGACTTTGTACTTGATATGTAAAGTGTGTGTGTGCATGTTTACATGTTTGATATGGTGTTACATGAGCATTCTGCATCATGACATGAACACTTTGCATTTCGACATGAGTTTTGTTTTGCGAAAAGAATACGAGTTTGAAAAGAAGATTAAAGTTTTGAAAAGCAACTATGGCTGCTGGTTGATCGCATGGTATAAAAGTCATGCCTGCAAAAGCAAGGTATAAAAGCGTGACATGTGAATCAACAGCAGGATATAAAGTATTTTATGGGGCCGTGGACCTATCAGCACGGAAAATAAAGTTATTTTATAGGGCCGTGGACCTATCAGCACGGAAAATAAAGTTATGTTATGGGGCCGTAGACCTATCAGTACGGGGTATAAAGTTACATGTTATGGGGCCGTGGACCTATCAGCACGGGGTATAAAGTTATATATTATGGGGCCGTGGATCATTCAGTATGGGGTATAAAGTTCTGTTTGCTGTGGACTGATCACCCACAGGGTATAAAGTTCTGCTACGCGAAGAATATGATAAGAAGAATTATGAAAAGTTTTGTGAAATGACACGCATGACATGTTTACGAAAGAAGACATATGCATGGGTGTTGTGTGTGGTTTTGAAGAAGTACATGCATCATGTTACACGAAGCATAAGATTTGACATGCAAGAAATGTTACTAGCATATGTTCTGTTTATGTAGTATGTTTGACTCTATAAGTGTTGGTTTCATTTTGTGTCAATTATGTGGCTTATATGGATTTGATGACTCGTTATAAAGATGTTATTTGACAACCGAGCACCTTATTTTGGGCATTGATTTATATATTGGTGACTCGTCGTGTGTGATCCCATAAGGTGTATAGAGGGGTTACTTACTGGTGATGTTTTCGCTAAGAACAATTACTCTATCTTCTTTTCAGGTGAGCCAAAGTACAAGATAATTTTTGTAGAAGATGTCGGCAAGTGGGCTCATTGGAATGATAGTCACTAAAATGGACAGGCTTGCAGTCCTTATCCTTTAGTTGAGGGATTCACTGTTAAAACTTTGTATTGAAGGATACTTTAGACACTCTCCCTGATACGTTTTAGTTCCGCTGTATTTCTATTGGTTACATTGATGTTAGTAAAGCTTTTAATTTTACGACGTTTCCACTGATTTATCTTACGTCATGAATGACGTGTGCTTGATCTGCTTTGACGCTTCGTAGTTCTCGTAGTAGGCTACGACGGGTGTACTGGTTCCGATGTCAGTATCGGGCCGGGGCGCTACACTACGCATCTACGGAGGTTGTTTTGCTAGTGACACATCTTCCATGATTGCAAGGATATCTGCTTCAGTTGCATTGAGAGGAAGGTAGTTCTTGTCCTGCAAGAACTCTTTACTTCTTTAACGCTCAAAGGATCCTTTCATTTCATCTCCCTTCCTACCTTGCACAACGTCTTTGTTTTGCTTGAGGTTAATTAGCTTCTCTCTTCAACCTGTTTGCTTCCCTTCCACATGCGTAGCCTTTTCTAAGCAAGCTTGTAGAGTTTTAGGTGAGTACTTGGATAGCTAGGTGTAAAGCCTTCCGAACTTGAGTCCACTGATAAACGCCGCTACAAAGACACCTTCTTCTTGCCCATGTACCTCCTGAGATTCGTCATTGAACCTTTACATACACTTCAACCTGCGCTCATCTGGTTTCTGTCTTATGGACAAGAGGTGCACAGAATTCTGCACAAAAGGCTTAGAGGAAACCAATTGGGCTCGGAACATATCTGCCAGCTGAGAAAAAGAGTGCACAGATCCGTCTGGCAATTCTTGGAGCCACCTTCGAGTTTCTTCCTTTAGCGTAACTGGGAAAGTTTTGCATTCGAGAGGATCTGAAACATTCTTCAAACCCGTCGCTATTTCAAACTTGAACTGATAGACTATAGGGTCCGCGGTTCCATTATAATGGTCCATCTTGGGAACCTTAAAGTGAGATAGAGCTGCAAAAGTTTCAAGCCCACGTACAAAAGGAGTTCTGGAGATAGTCTCATAGTAACGTGTTGTGGGATAACTATTTTTTGGATGGGCTTATTGCGCGCACCTTCGCTTGGTCACCTGTTGGGTCCAAACATTGGCTATTTCGTATGGAACTCATTTTGCCTTCTCCCATCAGTGCCAGCCATAGATTGGGCGGTGGTTCAAGCCATGGTTTTTTATCCGCAGCTCCGCATGTCCTTGCCTTTTTGCCAAGATTATCCCTCCCAGCTCTGGTGGACTCTCTGACCCGTTAAGAAGGACGAGAAGATTCTACTATGGAGGCTACAGGACATTGCATGACTATTCTACGGGCCTTCTCGATAGAGGGTCGTTAAAGAATCCAGCGCTATTGAGATTCTGTTGCTGGAGGTTTTAACTTACCTCTTTGAATAAGCCATAATTCTCGAATAATTAAGATGTGTTGGAACTCTAATATCTCCCTTTTGGTGTACGGTCCACCTTGAGTAATCATAGAGAGAGTAGCTCTCGCTGATGGTGGAGAGTCGCTGATGGTGGAGAGTGATGTGATGGCTCTTTCTGTCTAACGTACTTTTTAGCCTATTGATCCTCAACTTTCCCAAGTCTTTCTCGAACATTACCTTGTGCAATACATGTTTTCACCATGACTGTTGAGAAATATAGTTTGAAAATTGAGAACGAAAACTTGAATACGTAGAACGTCCTTCTTCTAGCGTCAAATGACAAATCCGAATACAACTTTAATGCAGGTCCGATCACTTTTTGTAATCGACTTATGGTAATCTAACAGGCTGAATGAAAGAAACACTTGAAACTTTTAAAAAATGAGTTTGAAGCTAAGAACGTATACGCTTTCTATTTTGAGGTGACAAATTTGTAAAATAGACTTGGTGCACTGTTGAATGAACCTGTAGCCATTGGAATATCTTACAAGATAACAAAGGTTTGATGTCTATAAAATTTTTCTCTAGGAGAACATTCTGACACTCAGTCATTTTAGAGACTTTTAGGTAGATGTTTCTGTTAGGAAATCAACCGAGATCACTGCCAAACGCGCAGCGGAAAACAAAAACTTGATCTCCGATTTCCTACCAAGGATCCATGTCGTTCGTTTAATTCGATGAAAGAAACTCGAAAATTACCTTTGTAGATCCGAATTACGCAGATGAAGCAGGTGCGAGAATACGATCACCCTCTGTCGGTATCACACGAACGCTTCCGCCCGGAGTGCTAGCTCTTCAAACGGCGCGGCTGAAGAACTCGTTTTTCTAAAAAACGATTCTAGGGTTTCGTTTTCTGTTCTCTCGTTTTTCTAATTGCTTTTTTGTATGAGATACGCCAAGCTCCATACATATATATAGATATCAAAATCCGATTGCAGATCGGATTTGTTAACGCTATCAAAATCCGTACCAGATACGGATTCTGTTAGGATTAGATAAAACCAATCAAAATCCATATCAAATATGGATTCTCTGTTATTATCCGATGATATAAATATATACATAAAAAAACGAAATTAATAATAATAATAATAATAATTAATATCCAATATTAATATTATTAATATTAAAAACGATAATAATAATAATAATAATTAATATCCAATATTAATATTATTAATATTATTAATCTCAGCCATACGCATTCTTGTGTGTGACCCGATAGGCCCATATTAATTGGCAGTTGATTAAATGTCTATTAAACCAACAAGTCGTAATTGGCCTCTAGCAAGGCATTACAACTACCCAATTAATACGAGTAAAGTCCAACTAGCCTAATAATAGTACATGCATTAATCCCTTTGTCACACGATATCTAGTTTAAACATAAGTCATGGTCAGCGTCATGCTTATATAGTTCAAACATATGATTAATCGATCTCTAAGTAGACTGATAAAACAAATGATATTGATCACACTATCAATTCATTTGAGCACGGCCATACATTTCACAGTCTCACTAATCGAGGGGCCCAAAGATATCTCTCTCAAAAGAGAGGGACAAATTTTATCTTGATTGTTCAATATCCTCTACATAATTTCTATCACATTCAATCATGACCTTTATTATTATCCAGTTACGGATAACGTTTGATCATGTCAAAATATAATAGTCCTTATGTTGGAAACTATGACAATCTCAAGTCAAAGGATTAAAACATGACTATCATGAGATTTACTTATGACGCTAATCCATGTAGCAATCTCATGATGGGTCTATCCAATACACTGTTCTCTAACAAGTATCTACGAGATTGATTCGTATCACCATACACATAATCATCTCATGATTATCAAATCAATACTCATACTGATAATAAATTATTTTATCTCCATAACAATAATGAATCAGGGACATATATCAAAATTGTATAACATACTAACCAACAATAATGATAATAAAACCTCTTTTATTAATAATAAATGCATAACATAAATATCCAAATCATGACCTAGGGTAAGTAGGAAGTTAGGTTCAGATACTTTATATGTTAGTGGAAATGCTGTATTTATAATGAATTGAATACAGAACAACTTAGGGATGACGAAATGGTTTGAATGCCACCTGCGAAGCATGTGCCGATCGAAAGGACCACCTGGCCCTCAGATTTATGCCACATGTTAGGGGACCAAGGAGACATGAGTGTTGCCGCTAGTACACTAAAGCAGCACCTGAGTATTTTCATTTATATCTTTTACAAAAAGTACAACAGTTAGAACATCTTCTTGTCCCTTTGTGTTGGTGGTCCCTCTCATGTAGAAATGTTCAGAGGTTTGCTTTTAATGTTTCCAAACTTACTGCAGATTCGCTTAATGATTTTTCCGCAGCACCAATGGGATTTGCATGGTAACCATAGATGGAGATCTGTGTATTAGACTCAACGGATTTATAGAATAGGTGTGAGGCGTTAATCATGCACGCAGATTTTAGTTGAAATTTGGCTCTAAAGTCCAATGCTTTGTAGGAGATTTTTAGAGTTACCATTGGTCCAAACCAATAGTTTCATAATTCAATGAATGTGTCGTGCATGATTTGATTTATTTATCTTGTCACGCTTGAATAACATATAAATCTCCTACTTGTATTCGAGTTTGAAATTTTCAATGTAATCATTGTTAGAAAGTACGTTAAAAATACTTTAAAACGTCTTCAAACATTGGGCGGCCAAGGTGCTTTTCTTTTTGGAGATGATTTCTGTTTCTTACGTGTTAACATGAGACAAACCAATGTATGAAACAGAAAGCATCAAATATGATGCTGGCAATACAACGTGCAGAGGACACATCTTGCACTTCCTCCCCAATTCTCTATTTGACATTTATGTCAAATTCACGTCAGCAAAAGAAATATAGACAGCACTTCAGAATAAAATGGTTCTGAAGATGTTGGTAAAAGAAAGTATGTGGTCAGTGAATTTCTGAAATTCCAAATGGTGGACCACATACCAATCAATGATCAGATTCACCAATATCAACAATTGGTGGACAACATGGAGCAAGAAGTCATCAAAGTTGACGAAACATTTCAAACGGCCTCCTTGCTAGAGAAGCTTCCATCTTCTTGGAGCAAATACAAGAAAAGAAGAAAGCATGACGATGCCAAATTAACTTCGGATGGGTCATCAAGCATATCCAAATTGAAGAGAACAGCAGACTTGATGACATAGGACATGACGAAGGACAATCCAAAGCCAACGTGGTGGAGCACAAACCCAAAAGACAAAAGATCCAGCGCAACAACAAAGGTAAGACTTTTGTGCAGGGACAAGGACTGAAGAAACTGAAAGGAGCATGCTGGGTGTGCGGAAAGTTTGGTCACCGAGCAGCCAAGTACAACTAGCGGAAATGCCAAACTAGCAATCAAGGACATCTAGTCGAATCTTCAAAAGAAGATGAAGAAGTCATTGTTGCGGTCGTCTTATCCGAGGTAAACCTTGTCAGTGGTGTTTCAGAATGAGTGGTAGATACAGGGGCTACCAAGCACATTGCTACCAGTAAGGATCTATTTATTGATTATCAAGAAATAGATGATGATGATCAAGTATTCTTGGGAGATGCACATGGTATCCAAGTTCTCGAAAAAGGAAAGCTGCTTCTCAGGTTGACTTCAGGCAAAAGACTGGAATTAAGCAATGTGCTACACGTTCCTGCTATGCATAGGAATTTGACCTCCGGAGTACTACTGAACAAGGCTAATATCAAATTTGTTCTTGAATCTGATAAGCTTGTACTTTCTAAGAATGGGGAATTTGTTGGGAAAGGGTTTTGCTGGGGAGGTTTACTTGTATTAGATGCTGTTTGTATTATGAATAATAAAAATGCATCTAGTTCTGCTTATATCGTTGGTTCCCTTGATATTTGGCATGCACGACTAAGACATGTTAATAAGGATGCATTAAAGAGATTAAAGTTTACAAACTTGATATCTTATACCAGTAATGATGATTTTGATAAATGTGAATTTTGTGTAGAGGCTAAGCACCATAAAAAGTCATTTAAGTCAGTTGAAAGAGTTACAGATAAATTGGAACTCATTCATAGAGACTTAGGAGATTTTAAAGGTTATACAAATAAAGGTGGCAAGAAGCATTATATTACTTTTATTGACGACTTCTCTAGATACACTAGAGTTTACTTGTTAGCTCATAAAGATGAATCTGAAAGCATGTTCATCAGGTATAAAAATGAAGTTGAAAATCAACTAGATTGAAAAATTAAAAGGCTAAGGACAGATAGAGGAGGTGAGTATAATGTATTATCTTTACAAAAGTTTTGTGAGGATAATGGTATTATACATGAGTTCGCACCACCTTACATCCCTCAATCTAACATAGTTGCTGAAAGGAAAAATAGAACTCTTAAGGATATGATGAATGCCATGCTAATTAGTTTCGGTTTGCCTAGTAATATGTGGGAAGAAGCAATTCTATCGGCATGTCATATCTTAAATAGAATTCCACATAAGAAGACTAATAAAACTCCTTATGAACTTTGGAAAGGCTACGCACCTAACTTGAATTACTTCATGGTGTGGGGGTGTTTAGCCAAGGTTGGAATTCTGGATTTCAAAAGGAGTAAAATAGGTTCTAAAACTAATGATTGTGTTTTCATAGGTTATGCTCAAAACGGTGCTACATATAGATTCTTGTCAATAGATAATGGTTCCATTATCGAATCTAAGAATGCTGAGTTTTTTGAGCATATTTTACCTATGAAGAAAGAGACAATGGTAAGTTTAAGCTATGAAAAAGGTGAGTCTAATAAAGTTACAAATGATGATAATAACTCACCTTGAAGAAGTAAAAGGAAAAGGGTAGAAAAATCATTTGGAGATGATTTCGTTACTGCCTTCATTATAGAAAATGATCCGACGACGTATCAAGAAGTTGTAAAGTTTATAGACTCTAAGTTTTGGAAAGAAGCTACCAATAGTGAACTTGATTCTATACTTAACAATAATACTTGGGAACTCGTAGACTTGCCTAGAGGTTGTAAAGCTATCAGTTGTAATTGAGTATTTAGAAAGAAACTAAAAGCGGACGGAACAATTAATAAGTTTAAAGCTAGACTTGTTGCTAAGGGTTTCACCCAACAAGAAGGAATAGATTTCTTTGACACATATTCATCGGTTGCTAGAATAACATCTATTAGGGTGTTAGTAGCATTAGCCTCCATTTATAAATTAGTTGTACAACAAATGGATGTTAAAACCGTATTTCTAAATAGAGATTTAGTAGAAGAAATTTATATGAAACAACCGAAAGGAATGATTGCTAAGGGTCAAGAACATAAGGTTTGTACATTGAAGAAATCGTTATATGGTTTAAAACAAGCACCTAAGCAATGACATGAAAAGTTTGACATTGCCATGTTAGCTAATGAATATGCTGTAAATGAGAGTGATAGATGTATTTATAGCAAATTCAAAAGTCTTGATGGTGTGATTGCTTGCTTATATGTGGATGATTTGTTAATATTTGGAACAAACATTGAAGTTGTAAATGGTACGAAATCGTTTTTGTCCTCTGTTTTTGAAATGAAAGATATGGGAAAAACGGATTAAATACTTGGCCTCAGATTAGTGGAAAAATGTGGGGGGTATATGGTTTCTCAATCTCATTATGTTGAAAAGATTTTGAGGAAATTCAATCACTTTGATGTTAAACCTGTTAGCACTCCATATGATGCATCTATGAGATTAGAAAAGAATAAAAGTGATGGTGCATCTCAATGTGAATATGTTAGGATCATTGGTAGAGTCATGTATCTAATGAATTGCACTAGACCAAACATAAACGGTTAGCTAGATATACTCATAATCATAGTAAAGAGCATTGGGATACTTTAAAGCGATTATTGAGATATCTAAGAGGTACTATGGATTTGGGACTTATGTTCAGCGGTTGTCCAACAGTGTTAGAAGGTCATTGTGATGGTAATTCGGTCACAGATAATGATGAAACAAACTCCACTAGTGGATATGTATTTACTTTGGGTGGTAGTGCTATTTCATGAAAGTCCTCTAAACAAACTTGTAAAGCTAAATCAACAATGGAATCAGAATTTGTTGCTTTAGAACTTGCGTGTACAGATGCGGAATGGCTAAGGAATCTACTTGTTGATATTTCTTTTGTAGACTAAGCCTATGCCTTCTGTATTTATTCATTGTGATTCACAGGCAGCGATCGCTCGAGCAATGAATAAGATATACAATAGGAAGAGCCGACCCATCCGTTTGATGCACAAAATTGTGTGTGATTTTATTAGTTCTGGGATGATTAACATAGAGTACGTGAGAACCGAGTTGAACCTTGCAGACCCCTTAACTAAAAGACTGAACTGTAAGATGGTTCTAAAAACATCGAGAGGAATGAGACTTTTTCCATCGGATGTGAACTCTCTATGACAGAAACCCAACTCGCTATTAGTAGAGATCCTACAAACGGAGTTCAATGTGATAAAAACACGTCATAGAAGAGTTCTATTAAGTACTATCATATTTGTCCCTTCCTGTGTTGATGACTGAGGACAATACTTACTGTATGTTTGAGGATGAGATTCAATTCTCTTAATGGATAATTCATAGCCGTTATAAATGGTGGTGTGTTGCAGTACACACTTGATGAATATCACCTATACAAGTGTGAAAGTGGGGCCACTTCCTATGAGAGTCTCGAAAACTCTCTAGATCACTTATGAATCCTGGGATTGGGTGCATGGCCATTAACGCACCACACCACGAACTTGTAAGAAGTTAGTTAATGGCATGTCATTTGTGTGTTCATATAAACAGTAGTGAAATATGTGGTTCAAGACGGTTGTCACTATATTTCCAGTTATATAACTAGAAATTGTACTACCGGACAGTTCAAGACGTTTGTCACTGCTCCGTTATGTGTCATTATCTTCGTTTGATAGTGGAGAGGTCAGTTAGTAACGTTCGGAAATGTTTGTATATATGTTTGGATCATGTGGAAGATTGTTGGAAAGTACGTTAAAAGTACTTTAAAACGTGCTCCAAACTTATATATAAACATGTAAGATGTTGTTTGGAAGATTGAAAGATGTTTAGAACACTTTAAACTTGAAAGAAATCACTTGGATCGATCAATGTGTGAGTGGTATCAAACCAAGTGAAAGCTGAAATGGAGTTGAGTGTTCTGTTGGACATAGATCGATGACATCGATCGATGATGTGGTGTGGTGCAATGCTGAAAACTTTCTGTCTAACATAGATCGATCACATCGATCGATCTATGTGGGCATGATGTAAAACCGAAAGTTTCTGTCCGACATCGATCGATGACATAGATCGATCGAAGTGACAGCGATTGATGATGTGGTGTGGTGCAATGCTGGAAACTTTCTGTCTAATATAGATCGATCACATCGATCGATCTATGTGGGCGTGATGCAAAGCTGAAAGTTTCTGTCCGACATCGATCGATGACATAGATCGATCGAAGTGACATCGATCGATGTACCAACAGTCTGAACGTTTCACTTTGAATTGCATCTTTTGGTCCAATGTTCATCTCCCTTCAGCTTTGAACAACTAATAACTGACTTGGATGTGTAGAAAACTACTGAACTGATCTTTGAATGTTGCCAAAAACACAACCCAAGACTTATAAATTCAAGGCCTTGCTATTTTGATTAGATACAACAATTTTTACTAAAAATCTTAAGGTTTCAGCATTCTTCTCCTCCTCCATAATCTACTTCTTCTCTTTCATTATCAAACAACTCTAGAAGCAAGTTCAATCTTTCTCTCCTAGAGCAAAGGAAAGGAAGATAGCCGTTATATCCTGGGAAGCATTTGCTTGCTCTTCGGTAGGAGCAAAATTGCTTTAAAGACAGTGACTATTTTGTCACGTCTCGACTTTGTCATTTACTTGGTTTTCATATTCCTCTACTACTACTTACAATCATCACGTTATTTTTACTTCTGGATGTAGGTTGATATCTATTGTAGTTCCATCCGCCAGGGAAACCCCCTCCCTCTCCCCGACACACATCCCGTTCCACCCCTCTCTTGAATGTATCTCATGGCAAAACAATAAAACTTTTTAGGTCCCTAGTTATAACTTGGAATGGATGAATACATTATAAGCTATTCATCTGATTGTTTTCCCTAAGACTTGGTTTATGCTCTTTAGTAAGAAGGCTTGTTAGACACACGAAAAAATGAAACAGACTAAAATGGCATGATATAGAAAACTCCTTTTCAAGTGGTTAAGGTGAAGTAAACAATTAATTCAACCATTTAAGCTTGCAACAACGAATCTCACATTTGATGCCTAGTGCACAAAGCTCTTCTCAAGCTCTAGTACAATATAAAATAAATTCATCGGACCACTTGAACGTCAACAATAACTTCTCAAAGGATTATGCATAAATAGAGTGACTTTAGTCTATGCATAAATAGAGTGACACTAGTCCACTATATTTTTAGTATTGGATCATCTATACAGATATATATAGTCGCGAGACTCATTAGAAGCAAACTCTCTATTTCTTGGGATGGAGGTATTGTTTGACTGTCTTTCATCTTCTACAGACCCTAGCGATTGCTTTTGCTGTGGTTAATATATACTGTGTATGGTTGTTGTTGTTGTTGTTGAAGAGGACTTTAGTCTAGGTAAATGATGACATCACGACTTATTGCAAAGACCTAAAACAAGATACGTTCAATATAAAATCAAGGTGTTTTTGTCTATATAATAGAATGAGCGTAGTTAATGAAGTATACACTCAAAGATGATGATTATGTAAAGAAGTTGGAGTATATATGTATTATCACCATCACCATCATCATCATACCCAGTATATCCAAAAGACAGCAAAAGCTAGTTAGGGTCTGGGGACACCACAAAAAAAAAGAGACATAGCGACAGACAAAAATCGTCGCAATTTCGTCGCTAAAGGCATATAGCGACGAAATTGCGACGAAATCTGCAGGTCGTTATACGGCTTGTCGCAAAGTGATTTTCGTCGGTGAAGCGTCGCTATATTGCGACGAGAAAAGACGTGTCGGCGGTTCGTCGCACAATTGGGACGAAACTCTGTCAGGTCTGCGACCTGTTATTTCCGTCGTCGTTTCGTCGGTATATCTTTTGTCGTCGCTATTTTTAAATTTTTGATTTTTTTATTTCCGGTCTGCGACATTTCTGTTTCGTCGCAGATTTTCGTCGGTATATCTTTTGTCGTCGCTATTTTAAAATTTTTGATTTTTTTTATTTCAGGTCTGCGACATTTTTGTTTCGTCGCAGGTTCGTCGCTATCATTTAAATTAATATTAAATATTAATCTAATATTAAATATTAAATATTAAATATGAAATATTTATTAATAATATCAATATATTATTAATTAAATAGTTATTATTATTATTATTAATATTTAATTTTTATAATATATTTTATTTTGTATATTAAATCATTTGTACGAGTATTATACAGAAATACGGTATTTGCGTATTGAAGTTCGTATAATTAAACAACACAAAAGAAATGGAATCCGTATAAATGTCTGATAAAATATAAAAGAACAAAGAATATGTCAATACAATAAATGAAATAGTCTGTACAAAAAATCAAAAAATGAAATACTATGCAGAGGAAGATGGAGGGGGATCATGCGGAGAAAAGTGACCATCAGGAGGGCGAGGCTGAGGCTGCGAGGAGCTGGAAATAAAAGAGATGATGAGATGCGATAGCTGCGAGATTTGCTGGTTCGTCGCCTGCTGCACCTGCATCGTCTGCTGCTGCACCTGCTGAACCGCCTGCTGAACCGACTGCTGCAGTGCCTGCTGGGTCTGAGTCAGCTGCGACCGCAGTGCCTGTACACTCTCCTCAAGCTGCGCCCTGATGGTCTCCACCTCATGCTGCAGCGCCGCATGATCTGATTCCAGGCGCGAAATATCCTCTGAGGTCGCAGAAGGCGCGGAGGTGCTGGCCTCAGAGGAAGCACCTGGATGCAGAACTTCAGGGAAGAACCGCAGCGCTGCTGATCCAACCCCGTACACCTCCCTCTTCTTCTTATTCTGAGGGCCGACGGTCCGAACCGCATCCCAATAAGCGCGGTTCTTGTCGGCCTCTTCTCTCCTATGTACGAGTAATCTGTTGTACTCATCCTGAAATGAGAATAAGAATTGTTAGGGTTTAGGGTTTAGAAATAAAACAAACTAAGGAAAAAACAAATGATATCGTAGTCTACTTACACTGATGTCGCGGGCCTTCGCCGTGATCCAGTCCTCCGTCCCGTCGGAGGCTTTCTTCCGATGCGTCTTGTAGAAGAGATCGTAGGAGGCTGGCCACTCCCCCGTCTCCTCGTGCTGAAATAATGAAATAAAATATGTTAGTGAAATCCAGAATTTTAAAAATTTCGGCATGACCTATTCGTTTATCGGAGGTATCCCGGCCTTAAACGCCTCTCCCAAATCAAATCAAAAATAAAAAGAAAAAGGCAAATGAACACATATACTACTTAAATTAACCATATACGAATACCAAAAAAACAACAGCGCAACATAAGAAATCAATGAATATAAATAATCCACTTAAGTCAATGAATCTAAATAATCCAATGAAATCAATGAATCTAAATAATCCAATATTAAAATACTTACCATAGAACGCATCGTGGTGGTGTGGGAAACCGAACCACCTGAGTGTGTGGCAGGTGCTGGGCCCTGTAGATTGCCGCTGCGCCGGTTTGCCGCGTTCCGGGCGCTGTGGGCTTGGGTAGCAGGGTCCTTCCACCCTTCTATCCACCCCGCCCAGGTGGCCTCGAATACGTAGGCAGGCCTGGCAGAAATGGGGTCACGCTCCCACTTGGTCTTGTGCGAGTTGACGAAGTCCCTGTAGCGTTTGGCGGCCCTCTGCCGCCAAGCCTGCTCCACGTCGTGGGCGATGTCAGCTGTCCAGCTGTACACCTTCTACAATTATTATACGGAGGAAAAATAAAAATGTGGTTAGAAAAGTAATGATCGATTACGCATCAAAAAGTGAAATTCATCAAATTTGAATACCTAAAACTCATCCCAGTGGAACCTACGTGTCTGCGGGGTGACACGGGACCAGGCATATCCAGCTGGTTCCTGCCTCAGGTGGAAGGACCGAGTGATGCAACCGGAAATCTGGCCCGAGTCCGGTGCAAACCTGAAAGAGGTGAAGTTGTTAGGAAAAAATAACGCGTGAAATATATTTGAAAACGTGTTAAAAAAATATATCATTACTTACGTATGAGTATCATGTGACCAAGGGAGGGCACGACACCCTGGTATGGCACCCTCGTCCGATGCCGCATCAGACGCCGGATGAGGTGCTGAACCAGTGGGTGTGGGTGGCGTCGTAGATCTGGGGGGTGCCGACCTATCGGCAGACCCTAAAAGGTCTGCGTCCGCAGCCAGAGCGGTGGTCGAAACAGAACCAAGCAGCTCATGCTGAGAAAGGAACAGATTAAACTCTCCTGACAGGGCCTGTGTAGCTGGTGGGTAGGTGGATCAAGTCGGTAAACCCTCACTAGAATGACAATGTATTTCATCGTAGTTTCGTCGCAATTAACGTTGAAATCGCGTTTATCGCTATGTCGTCGCAAATTACCAACAAAATACCGACGAAACATGGTATGTCGGTGACTTTTTCGTCAGAAAACGAAATTCTTTTTGTGGACGGAGGGTGAGCGGCATGCAAACAATACCTTTATGCATAGGGATAGAGAGTTTGCTTCCAGTGAGGTTCCCATCTCTGTCTGTACCTGTATAAATGACACAATAATAGAAAATATGACGTGCTAGTGTGTTAGTGAGAAAATTCAGTAAATACAAATACGAAGCTCCCGATATGAAAATGGTCATAAACGTATATATGCACATATAAAGCAAGACAAAGATTAAAAAAGTGCAAATATCCACCCAAAGCGTAGATAAAATCTAAGCTCCTAAGTATACTCTAAGGTGCCCTTATATCCTGCCTAAACCTCGTTAACCTTAACCCTCTGCCTCTATGAACTCCTATCCTGGACCATGTCCTTGAAGAGGTGCAAATCTAATAGGTCATGCCTAATCCGCTCATCCCAAGTTAGTTTGGGTTTGCCTTTACTCCTCTTTCCCTCTACAATGAGGCTTTCGACTGCTCTGACAGGTGCCGTTTTCTGTCTCCTCTTAACATGCCCAAACCATCTCAGTCTCCCCTCTCTTATCTTATCTAATATACTAGTCACTCTAACCTTTCCCAAAATACCTCATTTTTAATCCGGTCTAGCCTTGTGTGTCCACACATCCACCTCAGCATCTTCATCTCTGCCACTTCCATCTTCTGTAATTGGTGCATCTTGATGGCCCAGCAGTTTGTTCTGTATAACATTGCCGGCCGCACTGCCACCCTATAAAATTTTTCCTTTAATTTAGTTGGAAAATTCTTGTCACACAACACTCCTGAGGCCGCCCTCCATCTACACCAACATGCTTGAACTCAGTGTGCTACATCACTATCTATGTCTCCATCTTGCTGCACAAATGACGCTAGGTACTTGAACTTACTTACCTGTGGTACCACCTGACTCTCGATGGGGAGCTGTCTATTCTCACCGCCAGCTGCGCCGCTGAAGTCGCAGTGTAAATACTTGGTCTTAGAGCGACTGATCCTTAAGCCTTTTCTCTCTAAAACTCTCTCCACTGCTCTAGTCTCATACTCAGAGTATGCCTACTCTCTGCGACTAATAAAATATCGTCAGCAAAAAGCATACACCACGGAACTGACTCGTGGATCGGCTTTGACAACTCATCAAGGACAACTGCGAACAGAAATGGGCTTAACGCAGATCCTTGATAGAGGCCTACCTCCACTGGAAAGCAGTCTGTATTCCCCACAGGCATACGCACGGTTGTTTTTGTTCTAGCATACATATCTGTAATTATGTCTATATACTTCATAGGAACTCATTTTGCATCCATACTATCCCAGATCAGGCTACGTGGTACACTATCATACGCTTTTTCAAGATCGATGAAAACCATATGTAGATCACGCTTCTTCTCCCTATACTTCTCCATCAATCTCCTTAGGATGTGTATTGCTTCCGTAGTTGACCGTCCTGGCATAAAACCAAATTGGTTCACGGTGACTTGAATTTCTCCCCTAATCCTAGTGTCGATTACTCTCTCCTATAACATCATAATATGACTTAGCAATTTAATCCCCTTGTAATTTCCACAATATTGTGCGTCTCCCACTATACTCCTTCTCCACTCATCTGACATTTTTCCTGTTTTATACAGGTTTCAAAATACCCATTACACACTCAAGCTATTACTTTCTGAAATTTTTTATTGGTATGTGTAATTTTTGAAATTGTGGGATGAAAGATCATTTGAGTAATGTAATTTATTTTGTAAGTGGAAAAGATCTTTGACCGGTGTGATTCGCAGGATGTAGTGAATAGTCCATTGAACACACAGATTGTCAGAGAAAATGCAACACTCGGTATAGGTAATTAAATTTGTTAATTTTACAAAGAATCAAGTTAGGTCGTTTGGGAATCTTGCTTCTATATTGTTATGCCCCGTAAACAATGTTACGAAAATTTGCATGCATATGTACCATGCACACACGTTAACACAACAACAAAATAAATATATATACATTACACATACACAACACAACTTCAAAAGAAAAAAGAAAACAACAATAAAATATATATACATATTACTGTACATGCGGCAGAAAATAATTAGGAAAAGAAAATAAAAGAAAATAAAAATCCTAAGTATCCTAATCATATTAGGAAAAGAGTAGAAAAGATAAAATTTTAACACAAATTAAATCCAAAAAAACCCTAAAATTATGTCTAACTCTAGCCTATATATATACACCTTCACAAAACAAATTAAACCCCCATAAAATTTCAGCAGCAGCCGGCCACCCTCCTCCCAAAAAAAAAGAAAAGAAAAAAAACTCCAGCTTGCTGCCGCCCCCAGGTGCCAAGGAACATTAGTTCTTGATACGTTCTTCGTATAACGCGTATAATCGAGATCGAGGCAAGTATCTTTACCATATTTGCTATGTTTTTATAAAGTTATTATGTTATTTTTGTATCAAATCAGATCACGCATTTGTAATTGTGAGTTGCATAAATGGTTGATTATATATATGTGTATATATAGTCAGGATGCTTTTCTTTTTTATAATGATGTGTTGCTGCCGTGAGGGTCAAAATTGTGTGTGTTGCTATATTTATATATAGTAATATATAAAGATTCTAAATGTGTTTGTGCATATGGGATCATAACGATGTAAAAATAAAGAAAAGTATATGTGAGGAGTTTTATTTTCCGCCGAAACTGTATGGTGAAATTTTTACTTAACATTTAATATTAAACTACAAGAATTATAGTTATTTTATTCAAAAAAAAAATTGTGGCAGATTCTAAAAACCTCTGGAAAATATTGTCGGTTACCTTTTCATGTTCCATTAAATATACAAGATACATGTGCAACTCCTGGAATGATTAATCACTATTTCTTTAGTTGGCATTTTTCATTTTAAGTGGCTGTAGTGTATTGTATCACTATTTTTAATTTAAATGACTCAATAAGCAATATAAAAGTTCTTGGGATGCGCACGTTTTCATTGATTATAGATATTTGTGTTTCATAATTATGCGTTTGTATACAACACGAAACATATAATACCTATATATACATATATTGTTGATTTTTGGTAAAGTGTGTGAAACATTTATAATGGCCGAGACTTTCATATTTTCAAATGGATAGGAATAACGATTTGAGGATGGATACACTCACACCGTAAATCTATATCTATATATATACGTTGGTATGACAAATAGCGGAAAAAAAAGAAAGCTATGAACTAATTATTTTAAGTAAATCAGATTCACCTTTATTTAAGGTATTGATGTTTATACTAAAATTGTTTAGATTCGAGCCTAGAGGAGAAGGAAGTTGATTCGTCAAAAAGGTAGGCGCCTCTTCCCCCTCAAACGGGTATGATTCATGCATGTTTTGATGGTATACTAATGCGTTTCGTTGTTTTTATTTGTTTAAGTTGTAAATATTGTTTCGTTGTTTTTACTTGTTTAAGTTGTAAATTTTGTTTCGTTATTTTTATTTGTTTAACTTGTAAATTTTGTATATGTTGGAAAGCATGAGATATATTGTTTATGGCTGCTATGTGCGTGTATGTGTGTGTGAAATTGGTGGTATGATTGAATTAAAAACAAAATATCCTTTAAAAAATGGGGAAAAGGGGAACTTTTACATTAGGAGCCTTTAAGAAGTTGTGTTTTGGCCTTAGAATAGGTTCCTATAGACTGGAAATAGGAGAAAATGGGAGTTGGGATCGAAAAACAAATCACAGCGCGCCTTGCCATTGGTGGAACATCCAATTAAATAAATAAATAAATAATTAAATTAAAGCAGAGAACAGGCCAGCCAACGGACCGGGTCGGCTGGCCAGCGGGTCGGACCGAAGGCGGCCCATTAACCTCTCAAAAAAAAATGTATGGGGCGTGGCGAATCAGGCAAGGAAAATATAATTAAATACCAATAAGAATTTAAATAAATTCCAAAAAATATAAAAGGTTAAAATTAAATTATTTTCACTTAATTTCTGAAGTTTGGTAAATTTAAGTAATTAAAAAAAATTAATATTAATAAATAGAATTAAGTAAGGGAAACATAGGGGAAATTAGTAGAAAATTCTAGTAAACTAATACAAGCTAAGGAAAAATAAGGGTGGTGATAAATAACAACTTTCCAATATTCAAAAAATTTCACATAGCCAAATATTGAGTGCCGGAGGATGGTGAGGATGGGCCAGGGGCCTCAGGCGATTGTGTTTTTACATTCATGGCACGTGCATTGCATGATGGCGGGTCGTGACATACGGGTCACGGGCGCTCAGGATGGTGTACGGTTTCGGGGCCACGACACTCAGGTGGTGTGCAGTGGTGCGGCCACGCACACTCAGTATGGTGACTGTGGGGTGTACGACCTGCAGCCACTCAGTAGGACCTGGGTTCATGCATTGTACGGTATAGATATCGGCATTCTGTGTGACATGACTTTGTTGCGTGTGACACGTTGATTGAGCATGCATCACGTACTTGCGCATTTTACATGGAGTGCTTTACCTACTGCATTTACTTTATCTTATGCATGTTATCATATATTCATGTGCTATGTGGTTTTATCTTATATTTATGTGCTATGTGTTATATCATTATTGCATGCACGTTTTGTATTGGTTTGAGGCGGGCATCTACTGGGTGATTTCTGTCACTCACCCCTACTTCCCAGGTGAGCCGGATGAGAACTACGAGCACATCTTTGTTGAGGACGGAACGGACATAGCTGAGTGGGCTGGTTGATAGCTGCAGCTAGGATACGAAGGGAACTCTGCAGCTGATTTTTCGTAGTTATCTTTTGGGGATTTCCACAGACTTCTTTATTACTTTTATTATAATAATTTTTATTCAGTAATGTAATGACGACTATTGGAGTTTAATTTAAGTTACAATTTACATTTCCGCGAGAAACATTTCTACGTCATTTCTGACATGTAAGAGATTGATTCGACGCCTTGTATTCTCCTTAGTGAGATACGGCGGGTGCACTGTTCCCGATGTTAGGGCTCGGGAGCGGGGCACTACAGGTGGTATCAGAGCTGAGGCTTCAGATCCGCCTCGGAAACGCAGGTTTAATTAGATCACTTAGACATAAGTTACGATCTTTTATAAAATTTCGATTTTACCCCTAATAAACAAAGTAGACTTAAGATATGATCTTAGACCTAGGTTATGGGAGGTGTGTGCCGATGATGAGCTTTCCTTGTCTAATTTATCGGCGTTCGACCTTTCAACTTATTATTGACTAATCCGATTTCTTCTCATGAACTTGGATAACAGGAAATGCCTCCACGACGTGAGCCAGCTGAAAATGGTGGTGAGAACCACCAGAATCAGGGGATCATCCCCAAGCACTTGAAGATGTCATAGTCACCATGACTAACACCTTAGTACAGTAGCACCAACTGCTGAACTAGCATGCACCGCCTCCACCACCATCGCACTCGGACCTGAGGTTTTTCGACAAGGAGATGCGGAGGAGTGATGGCGCAGCACAACTGACACTGCCGACCACTTAGATCAAATTTCAAAATGAGTTTAAGAAGTACTACGTGTTTGACAGTGCGATCTATCAGAGCATGGCTCTAGATCCACGGCGGAAGCATAGATTTAGGTCATGATCGTAGAAATTAAGCTACGATGTTGTCTTTAAGTCACGATCTTAGACATAAGTATCGATTTTTAGTCGTAAGCACTGATTATACATAAAGCATGTTATTGGAAATAAGACGTGACCTCAGAGATTAAGTGATGATTGTACCTATAAGTCGCGATTTCAGAGATATGCGACGATCGTGATTAAGAGTTGATCTTTGACTTAAGCATTGATTTTAGTCATAAACGCTGATTATATAACAAATATGACTTGGAAATAAGAAGTCATCTTAGACATAAGTGGTGATCTGAACATCAGATGATGATTTGAACATAAGCACTGATCTTAGTCATAAGATGTGATGATAAACATTGAACTTAGAAATAAGTAATGATTTTAGACGTAAGAAATGATGATACCAAGTATCGATTCTAGAAATAAGTCATGATATTAGACTTTAGTGACGATCAGATAAGGGACATGCCCACGTATACCTAGGGCACTCCAGGCGACTCTAATTATTTGCCTTAGTGCTGACTATAACCATTTGCATAATTCATTGGATCCGACTCCTGCAAACCTGGTACCATTATGATAAAGTGGATTTGCGCCTCTACCTTGACAGTAGTGTCGTAACGCGACTAGGTCTAAGTTGGGATCGTAGTTCTTAAGAAATGGTTTGTAGTAAAATGATGATAACTAAGAAACGATTTATTAGCGTTATGGTCAATAGAATTTAGCAAAGAATACCGTAGAAAGGGGTTTATAGTTATGATTAAGATGTCAAATTTAGAGTATCAAATAAGCCGAGGATATTAGTCTTATTAGGGATATCGATTGTTAGTGATAAGTGGGTACTACTAAAATAAGTACAGTGAATGACAAATTATTACAAATTTGGGTTAAGTGTTGATTCTTAGGAGCATGTAATTAATGATGTATCAAGTAGGCCTCAATTGAAATAGAGTAACTACGAACAAGCAGTTGTTGCTTTTCAAGGAAAATCTAGCTAAACTAGAATTAGCGGTTGAAATAACCAAGTCAAGAAGTATAGTGGATCAGTGTGGCGCGCGGAAGCATGGTAAATTAGAAAGTCCTTAAGTCGATCAATATCTAGTGTGCCATGCTAGGACTGGATAACTCAAGTTAAAGATTTATACAAAACGGTACATAGGCAGATTTTCATTTGACATTAAGGGGTGACTTGAAAAAAAAAAGATTATACGAAGTATTGGACTATTAATTTTTAAGTAGTTAAACGATTTCTTATAAACAAGCATATCCAAAATATATTATATATTTCAAAGCCATTGCAAATATTTTTGTTAATAAATATTTCAACTAGTTTCTTTTATATATCATACTACTTTACAAGGCTATATTTCTTTCCGAATTCGTAAAGCAACAAAATGGAATTTCAACTACCCTTGACAAAACTGATATATTTTAAAAATAATTATTTTTTTCGAACAGCAATATGTTTATATAGTTCTTATATTATTTCTCAATTCTTGTATAGTTATATTGATTTTGCCAAAATAATTTTATTTGTCAACTATCGATATCGCAAGCATTTTTACCCATTAAATGTTTTTAAAGTTGTTTATCTGCTTGCGAACTTATTTAATTTTGTGAAGCAGAAATAGTTTCAAAATATATGTACTTATTTTGAAAAGAGAGGTACCTTATTCAAACTGTTTTATGAAACTTCACAATTGTTGCGTTTCCAATTGTTGTATTTCGCGAAACAAAGCATAGCTTTCAAATGTATATTCCATTTGGAAAGAAAAAGGCACCGCGTCCAAATTGTTTTGCAAAAAGAAATTTTAAGATTGTTGTGCCTCAATTATTTTGAAGTGGTTTTAATGGTAATAATTTTGTGAACCAGTTATATCATTGTTTTATAAATGTTGTTTGAGACACAGCGTTGTAAAAACAAATTCAAATACTTTGATTTCCATGTTTAAAAAAAAAATAGAATGGATATTATTTTAAATAATTAAAGCTATATTTTGAATTAGAGCTACGCAAGCTACTTTAAGTTTGAAGAAAAAAAATATGTCCATGCACCTACTTCGTATATTAAGTTGATGATATCTCCGAAAAAGTAAGAGATGGTCATAGACTAGTTTGTAAGTATATAAGAACTGATTTTGAGGACTTGATTCTATGTTTATGAAATATAACGATTAATACATCGGAGAACTTGATGGACTTGATGGATATTTTGGATGGTCACGTAACTAGAAGATGAATTATATATGATGAGTTAAGAATTCAGAATTGTAGACTATAATAAGTTGAATGATATACTTAAAGTGGTATAAAGGAAAATTTATAAGTTGTAACTATAGAAATTAAGTTAAAGATTATAGTACACCTAAGAACTGATTTTAGAGGGCTGTTGATAACCTCAGATAGAAGTACGTGATAAACTGACGACTGGGATATGGAACCCAGTATGATGACAATACGCAATGGATGTTTAGCATGGTCATTATCTAAGTGAATGATTAAGTAGAACCACACTAAGTCATTGATCACACCATATGCAAGTTTCGAGGACGAAACTTTTTGCACAGGGGGAGGAATGTTATGCCCCGTAAACAATGTTACGAAAATTTGCATGCATATGTACCATGCACACACGTTAACACAACAACAAAATAAATATATATACATTACACATACACAACACAACTTCAAAAGAAAAAAGAAAACAACAATAAAATATATATACATATTACTGTACATGCGGCAGAAAATAATTAGAAAAAGAAAATAAAAGAAGATAAAAATCCTAAGTATCCTAATCATATTAGGAAAAGAGTAGAAAAGATAAAATTTTAACACAAATTAAATCCAAAAAAAACCCTGAAATTATGTCTAACTCTAGCATATAAATATACACCTTCACAAAACAAATTAAACCCCCATAAAATTTCAGCAGCAGCCGGCCACCCTCCTCCCAAAAAAAAGAAAAGAAAAAAACTCCAGCTTGCCGCCGCCCCCACGTGCCAAGGAACATTAGTTCTTGATCCGTTCTTCGTATAACGGATATAATCGAGAGCGAAGCAAGTATCTTTACTATATTTGCTATGTTTTTATAAAGTTATTATGCTATTTTTGTATCAAATCAGATCACGCATTTGTAATTGTGAGTTGCATAGATGATTGATTATATATATGTGTATATATTGTCAGGACGCCTTTCTTTTTTATAATGATGTGTTGCTGCCGTGAGGGTCAAAATTGTGGGTGTTGCTATATTTATATATAGTAATATATAAAGATTCTAAATGTGTTTGTGCATATGGGATCATAACGATGTAAAAATAAAGAAAAGTATATGTGAGGAGTTTTATTTTCCGCCGAAACTGTATGGTGAAATTTTTACTTAACATTTAATATTGAACTACAAGAATTATAGTTATTTTATTCAAAAAAAAATATTGTGGCAGATTCTAAAAACCTCTGGAAAATATTGTCGGTTACCTTTTCATGTTTCATTAAATATACAAGATACATGTGCAACTCCTGGAATGATTAATCACTATTTCTTTACTTGGCATTTTTCATTTTAAGTGGCTGTAGTGTATTGTATCACTATTTTTAATTTAAATGACTCAATAAGCAATATAAAAGTTCTTAAAATGCGCACGTTTTCATTGATTATAGATATTTGTGTTTCATAATTATGCGTTTGTATACAACACGAAACATATAATACCTATATATACATATATTGTTGATTTTTGGTAAAGCGTGATGAAACATTTATAATGGCCGAGACTTTCATATTTTTAAATGGATAGGAATAACGATTTGAGGATGGATACACTCACACCGTAAATCTATATCTATATATATATATACGTTGGTATGACAAATAGCGGAAAAAAAAGAAAGCTATGAACTAATTATTTTAAGTAAATCAGATTCACCTTTATTTAAGGTATTGATGTTTATACTAAAATTGTTTAGATTCGAGCCTAGAGGAGAAGGAAGTTGATTCGTCAAAAAGGTAGGTGCCTCTTCCCCCTCAAACGGGTATGATTCATGCATGTTTTGATGGTATACTAATGCATTTCGTTGTTTTTATTTGTTTAAGTTGTAAATATTGTTTCGTTGTTTTTACTTGTTTAAGTTGTAAATTTTGTTTCGTTGTTTTTATTTGTTTAAGTTGTAAATTTTGTATATGTTGGAAAGCATGAGATATATTGTTTATGGCTGGTATGTGCGTGTATGCGTGTGTGAAATTGGTGGTATAATTGAATCAAAAACAAAATATCCTTTAAAAAATGGGGAAAAAGGGGAACTTTTACATTAGGAGCCTTTAAGAAGTTGTGTTTTGGCCTTAGAATAGGTTCCTATAGACTGGAAATAGGAGAAAATAGGGGTTGGGATCGAAAAACAAATCACAGCGCGCGTTGCCATTGGTGGAACATCCAAATAAATAAATAAATAAATAATTAAATTAAAGCAGAGAACAGGCCGGCCAACGGACCGGATCGGCTGGCCAGCGGGTCGGACCGAAGGCGGCCCATTAACCTCTCAAAAAAAATGTATCGGGCGTGGCGAATCAGGCCAGGAAAATATAATTAAATACCAATAAGAATTTAAATAAATTCCAAAAAATATAAAAGGTTAAAATTAAATTATTTTCACTTAATTTCTGAAGTTTGGTAAATTTAAGTAATTTAAAAAAAATTAATATTAATAAATAGAATTAAGTAAGGGAAACATAGGGGAAATTAGTAGAAAATTCTAGTAAACTAATACAAGCTAAGGAAAAATAAGGGTGGTGATAAATAACAACTTTCCAATATTCAAAAAATTTCACATAGCCAAATATTGAGTGCCGGAGGATGGTGAGGATGGGCCAGGGGCCTCTGGCGATTGTGTTTTTGCATTCATGGCACGTGCATTGCATGATGGCGGGTCGTGACGTACGGATCACGGGCGCTCAGGATGGTGTACGGTGGCGGGGCCACGACACTCAGGATGGTGTGCTGTGGCGCGGCCACGCACACTCAGTATGGTGACTGTGGGGTGTACGACCTGCAGCCACTCAGTAGGACCCGGGTTCATGCATTGCACGGTATAGATATCGGCATTCTGTGTGACATGACTTTGTTGCGTGTGACACGTTGATTGAGCATGCATCACGTACTTGCGCATTTTACATGGAGTGCTTTACCTACTGCATTTACTTTTTCTTATGCATGTTATCATATATTCATGTGCTATGTGGTTTTATCTTATATTTATGTGCTATGTGTTATATCATTATTGCATGCACGTTTTGTATTGGTTTGAGGCGGGCATCTACTGGGTGATTTCTGTCACTCACCCCTACTTCCCAGGTGAGCCGGATGAGAACTACGAGCACATCTTTGTTGAGGACGGAACGGACATAGCTGAGTGGGCTGGTTGATAGCTGCAGCTAGGATACGAAGGGAACTCTGCAGCTGATTTTTCGTAGTTATCTTTTGGAGATTTCCACAGACTTCTTTATTACTTTTATTATCATAATTTTTATTCAGTAATGTAATGACGACTATTGAAGTTTAATTTAAGTTACGATTTACGTTTCCGCAAGAAAAATTTTTACGTCGTTTCTGACATGTAAGAGATTGATTCGACGCCTTGTATTCTCCTCAATGAGATACGGCGGGTGCACTGTTCCCGATGTTAGGGCTCGGGAGCGGGGCACTACATATATGCTCTTAATAAATTCAGTATTTCAAAAGAAGTATTCATCAAAGTGGAGTTTTTGCAAACATTGGTGACTTCAAAGTATAAACTCATTTCAGTCAGCAAATGATTGCATTAATGTTTAATTTTGAAGTTTCATCTGTATTAGTACTTGAATTAATTCAAAGTATGAAGTCTATTCGTCTAAATCTTCACACCAATGGGTTCCAATGAGCTTGGTTTCTGAGAACATCGACCCAATGTCTGAACCTTTAGAAAACTTAATATCACGGCCTTTATTGATTTATTTCCTTCGGCTCACTTTTCATATTAGACTTGTAAAATTTTCTGGACCGAATAGAGAAAACACTCGCACTAAACAACGGCCTACTTCACTAAGAGTAAGGGTAGTTAAAAAATCGAAGCAATGGATGGTAATAAAAGGGGCTTTGCATTGTGACTGCTTGAGTCTTTCGGCGGATAATTCCCGCAAAATAATCAAAAGTTAGAGGTTCTCGGAGTATTTCTTCGGAAGAACCTTTTGACACTAAAGTCAGATGTGGATTTTTAAGCAAATGGATATCTGAGAAGTTTTCAGGTCTATACGTAAGTAATTAGGGTCAAATCCCTTGCTTGTTGATAGCAAGGTGCTATTTGTATATAATTGAAAGGAGACTAACTTGTTGAACACAAAATAATCTGGGTTGCAGCTGCATATTGACCCAGACCAATCGTTATTATAACTGGCCCAAGATTGCTCTTCGTGTAATGAAGACCACAGAGGTGCATACCAATGGAAAATTTTGCCGTTGGTAGCAGCACCTGTGTAATTTTGTCAACTATACAATGCAACCAGAAGCAAAGGAAAGATCATCAAGGATTGTGTGGATCTGAGGAATTCATTGAGAATCTTCTAACTCTTGTTGATCCCTGCATGAAGGCTTGCACCAACTGTTGAAGACAGTAGAAACAGCAACAGGCATAAAGCAGCAGCTGAAGTTCATGATCTGTGTCAAGCTGATTGAATGAGCGTTAGATCAATGCAACAATCAACGGTTAAGATATTTGGAAGCCGTGTTTGTTTGATGGATGGATAAAATACAAAGGAGCACGTGGTGAAATCAAGAAGAACGGAGGGAGTACTGCGCAGGTGCTGAAAGAGGAAGAAGCAGTTTGGCTTGGGCAATGTTTAATAGTGTGAAAAGACTGTTGTACCCTTTTTGTTGTATTTTAAATCTTGTTAGTTGGATGACATTCTTGTCTTTTCTACATATTGTTTACTCCTCATATGTTGCAGCGGATGGAATTGTAACACGAGTTTTTGAGTTTAAAGTATTGGCATCAATCAAATTCTCTCAATTGCTTAATCTCTTGCTCATCCTGAGACTTCTTCTTCTTCCTTGATTTTGCTTGAGTTACTCTCTTTTTTTGTTAATTTGATTATGAACCGAGATTTTTCACATGGTAGCCAGCTCCGCCTACACAGCCTGAACATTCAGCAATGACTGGACCCAAACGTACTAAGGCTGTACCAGCATATTTACAAGACTATTACTGTAATCAAATTTGTATTTCTCCTTATTGTTTGCATCATTTTCTGTCTTATGATTATTTAGCTCCAGAATATAAATCATATGCTTTAAGTCTTGTTGCACATAGAGAGCCTAACAGTTATGCAGAAACAGCTGGTTCTCCTGACTGGCAGGAGGCTATGAGTTGTGAACTTGCAGCTTTAGATGCCAATTAGACATGGAAACCGGTGCCTTTGCCTCCAAGTAAAACACCTATTGGATGTAAATGAGTATATAAGGTCAAGTCGAAGCCTGATGGACAAGTGGAGAGATACAAGACTAGACTGGTAGCAAAGGAGTACACCCAACAGTATGAGATTGATTATCAGGAAACCTTTTCTCCTGTGGCAAAAATGACCACAGTTAGGGTGATTTCGGCACTGGTAGCTCAACAGCATTGGCATATTCATCAACAAGATATCAACAATGCCTTCCTTCATGGTGACCTTCATGAAGACAGCTACATGACACCATCCCCTGAGATTGTCTTGTTAGGAAACAGACGAGATCACTGCAAAAAACGCACAGCGGAAAAACAAAATTGATCTCCTATTTCCTACCAAGGATCCATACTGTTCCTTTAATTCGATGAAAGAAATCAAAACCTTACTTCTGAAGATTCAAAATCTACAGATGTAGGAGGTGCGATGACACGAACACCCTCTGCCGGTATCCACACAAATGCTTCCGCCCAGAGTGCTAGCTCTTGAACGGCGCAGGGTGAGAACTTCGGTTTTCTCTAAAAACGAATTCTGTTTTTTCGTGTTGTCTCTCTATACGAGTTACACAGGATATATACACATATATAGACATCAAAATCCGAGTCCTAATCGGATTAGTTAATGCCAATCAAAATACATATCAGACATGGATTCTATCAGGATATTCAAAATACATATCAGATATGGATTCTTTCGTTATTATCCGATAATATATATACACACATATATATAACCATAAAAAAATGAAATTAATAATATGAATAATAATTAATATCTAATATATAATATTATTAATATTATTAATATCATCCCATACGCATTCTTGTGTGTGACTCGATAGGCCCATATTAATTGGCAGTCGGTTAAACCTCTATTAAACCAATAAGCCATAAATGGCCTCTAGCAAGGCATTACGACTACCCAATTAATATGAGTACAGTCCAACTAGCCTAATACATGTATTAATCCCTTTATCTCACGATATCTAGTTTGAACATAAGTCATGGTAAGCGTCACACTTATATTGTTCAAACATATGATTACTCGATCTCCAAGTAGACTGATAAAGCAAATGATATTGATCACACTATCAATTCATTTGAGCACGGCCATGCATTTCACAGTCTCACTAATCAAGGGGCCCGAAGATATCTTTCTCAAAAAAGAGGGAGAAATTCTATCTTGATTGATCAATATCCTCTGCGTAATTTCTATCATACTGAATCATGACCTTTATTATTATCCAGTTACGGATAACGTTAGATCATGTCAAAATATAATAGTCCTTATGTTGGAATCTATGACAATCTCAAGTCTAAGGATTAAAACATGACTATCATGAGATTTACTTATGACGCTAATCCATGTAGTAATCTCATGATGGGTCTATCCAATACATTGTTCTCTACCAAGTATCTATAAGATTGATTTGTATCACCATACACATAATCATCTCATGATTATCAAATCAATACTCATACTGGTGATAAATTATTTTATCTCTATAACAATAATGAACTAGGGACATATATCATAATTGTGTAACATACTAATCAATAATAATGATAATAAAACCTCTTTATTAATAATAAATGTATAACATAAACATCCAAATCATGGCCTAGGGCACATACACTAACATGTCTTACCTAAGCCTGGTTTGGCATGTAAGCTTCAAAAGTCTCTATATGGCCTCAAACAGGCTAGTAGAGAGTGGGATGCCACCTTAACTAAGTTTTTGTTTGCTCATGGTTTCCAGCAATCTAAGTCTGACTATACACTTTTCTTAAAACATGTAGGTTCATCTCTTCTGTGCTTATTAGTCTATGTTGATGATGTTATTGTCACTTGTGACAATGCGGGGGTCATTGCAGATGTGAAAAAGTCTTTACATGATGAGTTTAGGATTAAAGATTTGGGTAGACTCAAATACTCTCTGGGTATTGAAGTGGCTCAAGTAAAGGGAGGAATACACATTAATCAGAGGAAGTACACCATTGAGCTTCTTGAGCAGACATGATTTTTAGATGCCAAGCAAGGCAAAGCCCGATGGAAAGCCATGTCAGCCTAGCCAAAGACGACTCACGTTTGCTTTCAGAAATATCACAATACAGAAACTAGTTGGGAAGCTTATTTACCTTGCTATAACTAGACCAGATATATCCTTTTGTGTTCAGCAATTAAGTCAGTTCTTGGATTGCCCTATAGAGAATCACTTAAGGGCAGCTCATAGGGTCCTAATATATGTGAAAGGAACTATTGGTCAAGGTTTATTATTCCGAAGAGATGGAGCTCTCAACCTTAAGGCATTTGTTGACGCAGATTTGGGAGATTGCAGTGATACTAGAAAATCAATCACATGGTATGCTGCGTTCCTTGGGGATGCACTAGTGTCCTGGAAGGCTAAGAAGCATACTACGGTTTCAAGATCTTCAGCTGAGGCTGAGTACACGGTCATGACAATGGTGATTTATGAAATTGTATGGCTACTAGCATTGCTGAAGGATCTGAAGGTGAAAGAGCAGACTCCAGTGGAGGTATTCTATGCTTGTAAGAGTGCCGTATAAATAGCAGAAAATCCTGTGTTCCATGAGCGTACTAAGTACATAGAGATTGATTGCCATGTTGTTAGAAATAAAGTGCAAGAAGGGATTTTAAAACTGATGCCTATTAGGACAGAGTTACAAGTGGCTGATGTGTTCACTAAGGCCCTTGATATCAGAAGGTTTAACCAGCTAGCAGCTATAATTGGATTGCATAATTTTTACACTAAGCCCAGCTTGCGGGGGGTGTTGAAGACAGTAGCAACAGCAGCAGGCATAAAGCAGCAACTGAATTTCATGATCCGTGTCAAGCTGATTGAATGAGGGTTAGATCAGTGCAGCAATCAACGGTTAAGACATTTGGAAGCTTTTTTTGTTTGTTGGATGGATAGAATGCAAAGGAGCACGTGGTGAAATCAAGAAGAACGGAGAAAGTACCGCGCGGGTGCAGAAAGAGGAAGAAGCACTTTGGCACTGGCAATGTTTAAAGCGTGAAAAGACTGTTGTACCCTTTTTGTTGTATTCTAAATCTAGTTAGTTGGAGGACATTCTTGTCTTTTCTACATATTGTTTCTTCCTCATATGTTGCAGCGAACGGAATTGTAACACAAGTTTTTGAGTTTACAGTATTGGTATCAATCAAATTCTCTCAATTGCTTAATCTCTTGCTCATCCTTTCATCTTCTTTTTCCTTGATTTTGCTTGAGTTACTCTCTTTTGTTGTTGATTTGATTGTGAACCGAGATTTTTCACACCAGCAATGGAAATGATGTCTGTAGGAAAGCTGTAGCGACCCGTCCCGAGCCCTAGTACTCGGAACGACTCACCCGCCATATTTTGCTAAGGAAAATACAAGGCATTGAAATCAATACAAATACACATCAGCGGAAGTCTAAATAAAATCCTCGAAATCATCAATGTCATAAATGAATGTCAAAAGTCTAGGTCAAAACTATTAAAATGTCGGAATAATTAAAATGAAGAACTACGTGTATCGAGGAGTTAGAGACATTCTCTTACCCTTAGGGCACATCTAAAGTGCCTCTCCTAATACTATATTTGGTGACATTTTCCTTTCAATTGGCCAATGTGGTATATTTGTAAAAAGGTGATGTGTCTTCTTCTCTTGAAGCCACATCACCAATTTTTCAATTTGCAACGAATTTAAAATCCTTTTTGAGCATTAATTTCTCATTCACCCGGTATTGAAATTGATTGATTCAAAAGCCTAAAATCATCTTCTCATCACGTACATAATTTAGGATTCATTAGTTTTCATTTTTGATTAACAAAAACTAATCATAATTAAGCCCAAACTATGTTGCTCACCAATTTTGGACAAACCCATATCCACATTACAATTTTTTCTCCAACAATCCCCCACATAAATGAAAATTAATGCAAATGCAGATGCAGACTCTAACGAGAAGTGAGACAAGAAAATGTTGCATCAGAAGAGGTAGCTTCTGGCTTTGAACATTTCGTAGTGAAATACCATCGGATTCACTCGGCTAAGAAGTGACTTGATGCCTTAAACTAGTCAACCTTTGCTGTGAACCTAGACAAAAATACTCACACAACATTTCCTTTAACACTCTTTTGGTTCTCATGGTTGTGATCGTTTTGGCAATGAGCAACATGGTTTCAGAAAGTGTTTTAGAGATTTCTTGCCTCATAGAATTCTCAAAGAAGTAGCCCCACTTCACACTTACATAGGTGATTCTATAAGGAGCATTCTGCCATACCCCACTTGATCCGGCTATAGAAGTGCCCATTATTCCAGTATGGGTTCTTTCCCTAGACTGCCCATTCATTTTCATAGGAAAGATTCCCTGTTTCAGATTGCCCATATGATCTGTACGCCAATGAAGCTTGATGCAGCAACAGCGACCATCATTCGTCCGTTTGTCGCCTGTATATGCGTGGAGCTAGATGTCTCGCAAGAACTGCCACAACGAGTGTATATTCAAGGTCCTACAAAGGTAATCATGCAGCAAGTCGAATACAAAGGTCTCCCGTCATATTGCTCTGGATGTTATCGGCTGGGTCATCTTCTAGCCGACTACAGTAAATTAAAGTCTGATTTAGCACCGCCTCGTGATCATTTACAGCGTCAATCTAAGGTCGATAAAAAACAGCGATGGACGCCCAAAAAGAATCTGCCTTAATCGATCTCAATAGATGAGGATTTGGTTTCGCATGAGGCCTAACCTTTACCTGCGGTGACACCGCCTCAAGAAAACCAGATGCCTTCGACCCTATGAATGCTCAGCCGCCATCGCCCGATCTCTATGTGGTAGACTCAGTCTCTACTATACAAGATATATCACATTTGTGTGGTGTGGATGATTGCATACTGGGTGATCTCCCAGTAACTCCAGACGTGTTTGCCTTTTTGGATAGTGAATTGGTTCTCCCACGCAATGTAAATCAACTAGACGAGCAGGAAAGGGATATTTTTGACACGATGGAAAATCTGTTTCAGGCAACATTTCTCGACACTAGTCGAGTTGTGGCATCTCACACCAACACTTCTATTGGGCAGGAGTGTGGCCCGCCAAGAATGTTGCGTTGGGGTCAACATGCAGTGCCAACCTCACCATGGATAACAAGGTTATGTGCCCCTCATCTCTCTAATTCATTTGATGCTCTATCATAATGAAGCTATTGTTATGGAATGTACGAGGTATACGTACCTCAATGAATCGTATACAGTCATTGGTTAAACGTTATCGCTTGCATTAATGTTTATAGAGGCCAAGGCTAGGACTTCATTATTGACGTTTTATAGATTACATTTTGGTTTTTCAAGAACTTTATTTGCCTGTGATGATCATATTTGTTTTTTTGGAAGGACTCGTTATTATCTGTGGAAGAGGACCGTTCGGGACAACAAAATAATTCTCTAAAATTGAAATGGTTAGCGACTGGAGATTTATTTTGGTTGATGGTGGTATATGGCATGTATTTAATAACCGTGCGACGTCCACTTTGGCAGACCTTCAATTACTGCATTCTATGATGACTATCCCATGACTGGTGGGTGGAGACTTTAACACGTTTTGATCTTTGGACGAACATAAGGGTCGCTCTTCACCACCATTAAGCTCGTTACAGGATTTCAATGAATGGATCTCTGCATGTGATTTACAAAAGATATCGTTTCAAGGCTCTTCTTATACTTGGTGTGATGGGCGTGGTTTAGGTCGTGTTTGCCACCTCTGGGGTCGTTATCTTTGCTCTTCCACTTTCTTGGATTTATTTCCAGTACTACATTATAAACACTTATATCGGGCAACGTCAGATCATTCTCCCTTTTATTTGAGATGTGATTATGAGCAACCAAGGATACCTGCTGCTTTCAGATGTCTGGATGTCTGGCCTTCTCATCCTGATTTTGACGCGTTTGATAAGAATCGGTGGCAGTCATTCCCTACCGTTGGTGGCATGTGGGGTTTTCTAATAAACTTCGTCGCTTGTGGTATCATTTAAAAAAGTGGAACAAGGAGGTATTTGGCAATGTTTTTGATGCGGTTGCTCGGGCGGAGGAGCAGGTTCTCCATCGGAAGAGAAATTACGATTCTGCTCCATCTGAGGTTACGCAAGAATTATATCATCAAAGTGTCACCCAAGTACGGCAGGCTCAGACACGGGCGTTTCTATATTGGAAACAAAAAACGAATATAAAATGGCTCAAAGAAGGGGATGCAAACACCTCTTTTTATCACCAAACAGTAAAAGATAAGCGGCAACGTGTCTGTATCCGAAGGATCGCACGACAAGATGGCGTGGTGTCTGAGTTAAGTGCGGATATTGAAGCAGAGGCAGTAGATTATTTTTCTCAATTATTTTCGGCTGAGCCGGTTGATGAGGGAGCATCGATCCTGCAACATATTTCTTCAATATTAAGAGAAGAAGACAATACTGTGTTACAAGCAATGCCGACAATGCAGGAGGTACGAATTGCTGTGTGGGATCTCAGTCTGACCAGTGCAGCAGCATCTGATGGGTACCCGGGCTCTTTCTATATGCATTTCTGGCAGATTATACATACTGATGTCTTTAAGGCAATGCAGGAATTTTTCTTAGGGATCATGATGCCTAAGCAGGTAGCCTCCGCTACTATCACTTTGATCCCTAAGGTGCAGAATTCTCAGACTTTTGCAGATTTCAGGCCTATATGTTTAACAAACTTTCTCTCTAAGGTGATCACGAGATTGATATCTACCAGAATTGCGGGCTTATTACCCAAGCTTATCTCTCCAAAGAAAGCAGGATTTTTGAAAGGTAGGGGAATCACAGAGCAAATTCTTTTAGCACAAGAAATGGTGCATGTGCTGGATCGCCGGACTAGAGGTGGGCATGTTATGGTTAAGTTGGACATGGCTAAAGCATTTGACCACGTCAGTTGGTGATATCTTGATCAACTCCTGCGGAAGCTTGGTTTTCACCCTCAGTCGGTTTGTATCTTATTGAACAATTTAAGTGCCACTCGGTGTTCCATTCTTCTAAATGGTAAGCAGGTTGGTTTCTTTTCTGTGGGCGTGGTGTCAAGCAGGGGGATCCACTGTCAACCCTCTTGTTTATTCTCGCATCAGAAGGCTTTTCACGAGGCTTGAATGCCTTGATGGCCGATGGTACTATAAAAGGATTTAATGCAGGCCGTGTTCCAAGGGTTTTCGCACCTGGGATATGCAGATGATCTATTAATCTTCTTAAATGGCTGAAGGCGAAATTTGGAGATGTTTCGGGATTTTTTGACATCTTATCAAAATGCGTCTGGACAGTTAGTTAGCTACCATAAAAACCAAGTAGTGGCGGGAATGGGATTCTCGGGGGTGGCGGCTTCACAAGCTTTGGGTATGCGATTGGCATCTCTATCAATTAAGTATATAGGCTCTTTCCTCTATAAAGGCATTAACAGATCCAGGTATTGCGCCTCTTTGATCAACCATTTTGATGCTAAGTTAACATCCTAGTCGTCTAAGTTACTTTCGATGGCGGGTCGAGTGGTTCTTATCGAGCATGTCCTCAACTCCACGCCTATTCATATTATTGCCAGTTCCCGATTACCGAAATCTGTCATTAACATCTTGAATCGCAAGATGTCAAATTTCCTTTGGAAAGATATGCATCATTGCGTTCTTGGCGATCTGTATGTACTTCCACAGAGGCAGGGGGATTGGGCATTCGGAATTTTGTAGCAGTACAGAAAGCATACTATTGTCAGTTGTGGTGGAAGTATTATCATTCTAAGACGCTGTGGGCTGAATACAGCAGGCAAAAATATGGTCGGCGACATTCCATGTACTCACATATATATGACTCGCCCGTATGGAAAAGACTGTGTAGCATAAATGACTTCATGGAGTCGAATGTCATTCGGACGCATGAGGTCATTCATTGGGCACCTGATACCAATGGCCAGTTCTCTATAAAATCTGCATATAATCTAATAACTGCAACAGAGGTACGTTTTCTTGAATGTCGTTACGTATGGTGGCCTAATTCTCATCCTCAGATGTGGGTTTTCTTATGGAGACTCTGTACTCACTTGTTGCCGATCGTAGACAATTTGAGGGCATAGCAAACAGTGTTCCCTTCACAATGTGCTTTCTGTCGTCACAGTTCTGATTCTCAAGATCATATATTTCTGACATGTTCAAGGATATGTTCGATATGGACCGAAATATCATGCATCTTTTCGGGACCACTCCATCAAACCGAATCCATACGGGGATAACTTCGACATTGGTGGAGTGGATCGACATCGGCTTCTATGGCAGGTCAGTTAAAAGCGATTGTACCTCCATTGTTACATTGGTAATCTAGAAGGAATATGCAAACATACAGTTTGCCAATGAAGATTTTGATGATAGGTGGTTGTTTGCCAAAATACGCACTTCTATATATTCGTGGTGCTCTGCGATGAATGAAAAGAAGTTTGCACAAAATGTACCTCATTTAGTGAATCTTTCATTTTCCCCGATTTTATAAACAAAGCGACTGAGGCTCATCAAATGGGAGCTACCTCCCACAGGCAAATTGAAGTTAAACGTCTATATCTCTGTCGGAAGAAATGGTGCAGCAGGTGGTGCAGTTCTGAGAAACGATCAGGGGCATTTTTTTTCGACAATATTCTTCGCCTTGCCCTCGGTTAGTCCACTTCCAGAAGAGTTGTTGACCATGACCTTAGCACTGATTTATTACATACGTCAATATGAAAATCTTATTATTGAAACGGATTGCTCCTCCATTCTCTCGTTGTTGTCCCCTACCCAACGGGTTACGGGTGTGTTAGCTGCGGATTTGGCTCGGGCAACTCTCTTTCTCTCGCTCAATCACGCCACTTTACAATATTGTCCCTGGGAGGCAAATACAGCAGCCCACACTTTAGCTTGCCACGGATACTACTCCGCAGGTGTACATCGTTATACTTCGGTTAATGGACTGCTTAGTGAGGTTCGAGGTGCCATTCTTGTGGATGTGCAAGTCCCCAATCTTCGTTGTTAATTAGATGTCTCACCCGGTGTTAGCAATTTGTTTTTTGGGTTGCCTGTGTTTTCAACAGACACAGGCAACATGGGTGCGTGTTTGTTTTTCCCATTGATGTCATATGCGATGCTTATTTATGCTTATCTTACAGTTATGTTTCTATATTCTGACATGGTATCTGATCTATATGTCTCTTGCGAGCTCGGGGATCTATCATTTGGAGAATGATTTTCAGACAAGGAGATGGCTTATAGCTCGGGTGTCGCCTTGGTTCTTTTTGAATCAAGGCGACATGGGTATGTGTTACTCTTGTTTATTTTTTTCATTTATGCTACTGATGCTTCTTTCAGATATGATTTTGTTTTTCTATTGTGTGAGGTCCGATGACTATTCTTGGCTAGAGGTGCCATCCGTCCAGCGTTGATGCCGTATGTAACACACACCGAAGTCAATGCCATCCGTCCAGCGTTCGTTTACTATTTTTACGAACGTAAACAAAAAGTGTAAACAATGCAGAAACAGAATATAAGTGCTGAAAGTAAATGACACCGAGAATTTTATACTGGTTCGGTTATAAACAACCTACTCCAGTCTTCGAGGAACACCTTCCTCAGTTCACACTAGTCACACATGCAAGTACACCTTACCACAGGGTTGATGGAGTTACACACCAACTCCAACCCTTTACAAACCTTGTACGATGAATACAATTCGCACGAACACCACCACCTAGCAAGATTGAAGATTGATCACACCTTGATCAATCTTTTACAAAAATATAGAGTATGTGGTGGTATATTACAAGCCTATTCAAGAATAAGAATATAAGTACAATAGGCTTTCAAGAAAGAAGAAAGAAAGAGAGTGCAGAAGATGAGAGGTGCTTGGCGTTTTTGATCTCAAGAGTGTAATGCTTGTTCTTGTCTTTTGTTTTTGCTCATCTTCTTTCCTTTTAAGCAACATGGCCGTCCCCCTATTGGTGCCTTCCCCTCTTGAAAATTATCTTCTAAGTCCTTGGGAGAATGTGTGGCATCATTGTGACATGTTCTTGCTTACTTGGCACCTTGTTATTGGATGATCATTTAACCTTTGCTTACTTGGCACTTCATGATTGGTTGAATGTTGTCATCACTTGATGACTAGGAAAATCTGAGAATACCACTTAAAACATGTGCCAAAATCATCATGAAATAGTTGCCATAATTCACAAGATTATCACATAAAGTTAGCAAGACAATTTTCACCAAGAAGGTATGTAAAAATCGCCCATTAAGAGTCTTGCACATGCTGAAATTTCAGCATGTGATACATGGTGATAAAATTCAAAATACTTCCAAATTTCCATTGATTTTTCTTTTACAATAAATCACCAATTAGTAGCAAATATTCTTATCAAATTGGAAATGAAATTTGGACAATAATAAGGCCATAAAAACGTTCAAGATACATTCCTACACATGCTGAAAAATTTCAGCATGTGTGATATTCAAGATATCACACTTTATGACTTTGTATCTTATTCAAATTACTTCCGTTTCTTCTTCCAATTAACCACATAATTCAAGACATAAAATATGTCTATTTTAGAGATTAAAATCGGCCACCATATAGTGGACATGCTGAAATTTTCAGCATGTGTTACAAATGAGATAAAGTTTAAAACATTACCTTTTGTAGCTTCTTTCTCCAAGTCACCAATCTTGTAAACTTGATTCTTGACTAATCAATATACCAACAAGGATCCACATAGGCTCCATCAAGTGTGTTAGGCGTGTATTAACATGTTTAGGCATGTGCTGAATTTTATTTTTGCTAACTTTGTAAAATAGTGCACATTTAATAATACACACATGTTATATTCTAATCAACCCTTAATTTAATTTTCTAGAAATATTTAAGATGTATGACATATGTAAAAAGTGTCTAGATACGTGTCGTATGATGTGCCAAAAATGTTCCATGTGTTGTGTACGTAGAAAACCAAATTTTCGATATTTATCGATTAACCGATTTTTCTCTAATTAAATTCCAAATTTTTGCAAATGTTATATATATTATGTTACACATAATATATATAATATAAACTTTAATTTTCATCACTTAGCTGGTCTAAATTGGCGCCATTAACATGTGACAAAATTAAAATTGAAATCTCCACAATTTGGCCTTGATGTGGGGTGATTTGTGTGTGCCAACATGGAATGATTTTATGGCTGGAATTATCATAATATGCACGAAATTAATAATGATTTTTGAGGTGTAGGGGCTGGCCATCTATTTATGGCAAGTACGTGACACGTTGGCGAAGTTTCGGTATTCGCTCGATACGACAATTCTTGGTTTAGAATCTTTTAACGTGTCGTATTTAATTTGTCATCACCATGACCTATATCATATGATATAAGACCTGAATATACTCATAAATATGTGTTAAGTATGATGGTGTGACGTTAACGTACGTACGTAAAATATATAACGTGTCGGTAGTACGTTGGAATACATGTGTGTATGCCTTTTTCAAAAAATCAGAATATATATATATATATATGTGTGTGTGTGTAGGCGTGCCATATGTAGTAAATGGGGAGGAGGAGACTTTCCTTTCTTAGTCTTGTTGCCTTTGTGCCTTGTCCAAATGTAGCTTTCTTTAATGAACTACTTAGTTTAATTAACTAAGTACTTCACTTAATGAACTAGTTTAGTTCATTAATGGTGGCACCTGAAAATAGTATAAACACAACAAAATGTTTGCCATATGATGTAAGCTTTAACGCTTCATGGCTCTTTAGTACGCCAACATTATATATGACCTAAATAAGGCAAGTAATAAGCAATATATCATGCACACGTTTATATCATGCACATGTTTATATCATGCACACGTTTTTTGTCATGCTCATTTAAATCACATATTTTGAAATCACTCAAACCCCTTTTTCTCTACAATCTCCCCTTTTGATGATTTTCAAAATAACTTATGCACATGATTTAAATCCTATCGCTCCCCTTCAATTATGCATAAAATTCGAAATTTGAATTTTTAAATTTCAAACTGCTCCCCCTTGATTTATACAATCAATATCTCTCTCCCCCTTAAATCATGATTTCTCTTTCTCTCCCCCTTTATCTTTGAAAGTAAATCAAAAGATGCCTGTAAATAAGGAAAGAAAATCAAATCACGTCATATCAAATCATATCAACTGAAATCATGCCTAATTTAGACCGAAGAGATTCATACGTGGCTTGATTTAAGGCTTTTGTAAAGATATCTGCTACTTGTGCTTCTGTGCGTACGTGACCTATGATGATATCACCATTGTTTACGTGATCACGAAGAAAGTGATAGCGTACTTCTATATGCTTAGCCGTAGAGTGTAGCACGGGGTTCTTAGACAGATTAATGGCACTCATACTATCACAGTATATAGGAATTCTATTTACGGTAATTCCAAAGTCTGAAAGTTGTTGTTTTATCCACAACAACTGTGTGCAATAAAGACTAAGTGCCATGTACTCAGCCTCAGTAGTGGACAAAGCAATGCTTGCTTGCTTTTTGGAAAACCATGAAACGAGTGAGTTTCGTATAAATTGGCAAGTGACACTCGTGCTCTTCCTATCTATTTTACAGCCACCGTAATCTGCATCAGTATAAGAATGTAAGTTAAATTCGGAATCCTTATCATACCAAATTCCTAAGGTGGGCGTGTGCTTAATATAACGGAATATTCTCTTTACCACATTATAATGAGACACCTTAGGTTGACTCTGAAAACGTGCACACATGCATACAGTGAACATGATATCAGGCCTACTAGCAGTCAAATATAGCAAAGAACCAATCATAGACCGATATAAAACATTGTCAAAATCTTTACCATGTTCATCCTTATCCAATTTGGTGGTGACACTCATAGGGGTAGGGGATGGTTTCAAATTTTCAAAATTGAACTTTTTAATCATGTCATTTATATATTTAGCTTGACTTATGTGAATGCCTTTACTCGTTTGCTTAATCTGCAAGCCAAGAAAATAGTTAAGTTCACCAACCATAGACATTTCAACGTAGATTTGAATAATAAGTAAATCCGTTTTATCTTCTTTCAAAAATAGTGTACTATCTATAGTACCTTGTTTAAAATCATTTTCTAAAAGGAAAGTAGCAAAACGATCATACCATGCTCTTGGTGCTTGCTTTAGTTCGTATAGTGCCTTCTTTAATTTGTACACGTGATCAGGATGTTTCAAATCTTCAAAACCGGGTGGTTGCTTCACGTATGCCTCTTCTTGTATAAATCCATTTAGGAATGCACTTTTTACGTCCATTTGATACAATTTGAAATCTTTCATGCAAGCAATAGCAAGTAAGAGTCGTATAGCTTCTAATCGTGCTACGGGTGCAAATGTTTCATCGTAGTCAATTCCTTCTTCTTGATTATAGCCTTGTGCTACAAGTCTAGCTTTATTTCTAACGAACTTTCCTTCTTCATTCATTTTATTCCTAAACACCCACTTTGTGCCTATTATGGTCTTATCTTGTGGTCGTGGCACTAAATCCCATACATCATTTCTAACGAATTGATTTAGCTCATCATGCATAGCATCAATCCAAGAAGAATCACTCAAAGCATCATGCACATTTTTGGGTTCAATTTCGGAAATCATAGCATGAAATTGATTTATTTCATCCGAAGTAATTCTTCTACGTGGTCGCACACCGTGAGTGATGTCGCCTATGATGAGATCATGTGGGTGATCTCTATGCCATCTTGGTTGATTATTTTCTATGTTATCATGCATTTCTATGTGATCATGCATTCCTAGTGCGTCATTCATGTCATGCATATCAAATGTACCATCCTCTTCATTCAACACGGGTTTCAATTCAATGTCATCATCATATTCTTTATCTTTATCAATCTCACCAAATTCATTGAACTTCACATGAATAGATTCTATGATTTGTCTAGTGAGAGGATCATAACATCTATATGCCTTTGAATTTATAGAATATCCAACAAAAATGCACTCAATTGATTTGGATTCAAATTTATCTAAATTATCTTTGTATTTAAAACAAGACATTTGCATCCAAACACACGAAAATAGTCAATCTTAGGCATGCGATCATTCAATATCTCATAAGGTGTCTTGTTTATTTTCTTTCTAATAGATAAGTGATTTAATATGTAGCATGCACAATTTACGGCTTCCGCCCACAGAAATCTAGGCAATTTATTTTCACATAACATAGTCCTAGCGATTTCTTGTAATGTTTGATTCTTTCTTTCTACTACTCCATTTAATTGTGGAGTTCTAGGTGGCAAAAACTCATGCTTGATTCCTTTTTCTTCGCAAAATGAAATCATATCTTCGTTTTAAATTCACCGCCTCTATCACTTCTTATCTTTTTCACATTGACACCGTATTGGTTTTCAAGTTGTTTGATTAATTTTGAAATCTCAATGGCACTATCATCCTTATGTGAAAGAAATAAAGTCCAAGTATAACGAGAAAAAGCATCAACAATCACGCATGCATAGTGGCGCCCACCAAGGCTTGTAGTGCAACTAGGACCAAACAAATCAATGTGTAATAGTTCTAAGACTCTAGTCGTGCTTATTTCATTCTTAGGCTTAAGTGACTCACGTGTTTGTTTGCCTTTTATGCAAGATTCACACAACTGAAAGTTATCTAAATCAAGTGTAGGCAATCCTCGTACTAGGTTCTTTCGTTGGAGTTTTTCTAGTGTGGAAATACCAATGTGTCCTGAACTTCTATACCATAAATTCACATTTGGTTCGTTTGACATAAAGCACTTAACTTTAGCGTCTATCATATCATCCATAGAAAGCGTATAAATGTTACCTTCTCGTTTTCCTTTTAAAACGGTTTCTCATTTTTATTTATTATATTGCAGTAAGGGTGAGTAAAACACACATTAAAGCCACTGTCAATAAATTGAGAAATGCTAAGAAGATTGTAAGATAAGTTGTTTACCAAATAGACGTTGGAGATTTGAAGAGTGCTTGGATTTCCTATCGTACCTTTTCCGATGATCTTGCCTTCGTTGTTGTCTCCAAAGGTCACAGATCCGCCTTTGTGACCTTCTTTAATTTTGTGAACAAGCTCGGGTCACCCGTCATGTGCCTCGAGCAACCACTGTCAAGGAACCACTTTATAGTTGTGTCTTTTGATGTGTGGGCTCCCTGCAATGTGCAAAAATTATTTAGGTACCCTTTTAACTTTGGGTCCTTGCGAGTTAGCTAATCACCTCTTGGTAAAATTACCTTTCGGTACCCATACTTGGGTGATCCTTCTCGGTCTAGCAAATGGCAAGAATGTAGATGAAGGTGCAATATAGTAGACATGTGGTGAGTGCACTTTGGGCCTTTGCCCAAGAACTCCTTTATACTCATTGTATGAAGGGCGTTTTTGATATGTTCTTATGTGTGTGTGCGTAGTGCGTGGATGAAATAAATGCCGTGTATGCATCACTCTTTTCTTTTCATATCTATATGGTACAAAATTGTATTTAGCATGATATGAAGAGGAAGTGGGGCGTGATGAGGGAAGAGGCAGTTTTTGCGTCATCTTAGACGCCATTTGAGGCTTTGGGGGTGTCTACTTTCTTAGACACAATAACTTAGTTGGTTTGGTGGATACTTCATTAGTATCAATGTATCCCAAACCCGTTTTATCACTGTCATGCTTTTGTGATAAGATAATACGATGCAGAATGTTGGATCCCGTATCAAACTGTTTCATCATTTTCTCTAGGTCTATATTCATTGATTTCAAATTTGAAATCTCAGATTTCATTTCGTTATTTTGAGTGGTTAATGATGAAATCTCTGTCTTTAATGCAGTGATGATGCATGATGACTCTTTCTTTGAATCGTTTAATTGAGGGACAAGATTCTTGTTAGAAGATTCTAACAGTTTCTTATCTTCAATTAATCGCTTCTTTTCCTTAGCGAGAGTCTTAGTGAATTTATGCAATTCTAAATACTGACTAAAAAGATCATCATAAGAAGGATCAGAGTCAGAATCAGAATCAGATGATACCATCATTAGATGCTTTGGACACAAAGCATACTTGTGCAGTCTCTTCTTCAGTTTCAGTCTCGAATCCGATGTATCACTCCAGGTGGAGGCCTTTAGAGCACGTTTTCCTTTGCTTGGGTTCTGAGACGAGTCTATTCTTGTTCCGATCCTTGTCAGGGTATTTATTTGTTTGCTTTTCTTTATTGGGGCAGTCATATGATAAATGTCCAAGTTTGCCACATTCATAACATGTAACATCTTTATCATTTGACTTGTTCTTATTTCTTTTAGTTGTAGTACCCTTATTTTGTTTCTAAATGACCTTCTCATAAATTTTCTTAATCCTTTAGCCAATAGAATTAGGTCATCGTTATCGATTCAGAATCACTATCATCTACGTGATCGGAAGAAGTAGAGATTTATTCATTGATTTAAAAGTAATAGCTTTACCATTGTTTAGATGATCCGATTTCCGTATGGTGAGTTTATTTCATACACCTTAAGAGATCCAATTAACTCTTCCATCTTTATTGAGTTCGTTTCTTGCTTTCTTCTATTGCAGTTACTTTAGGGTCCCACTCTAATGGAAGGCTTCGTAAGACTTCTGTACTTTTTCCTGCATGGTAAAAGCTTTACCAAGAGACTCAAGAGAATTATAGATTTTAGTCAAAACGAAGATCCATATCAACAATAGATTCATTAAGCAGTAGTTTAAAAACGACTCAAGTGTGGACATAAGCATGTTTATCTTTGACTCTTTTACTTGACTCGTGCCTTCGTGTTTCATTTCTAGTATCCTCCACATTTCTTGTGCACCTCGAACAGTTTGAGACATAACTAGACTCACTTTTACTTAATCCATTCAAGAGCAATTGCATAGCCCTAGCATTCATGCTAAGTTTCTTTTTATCATCACTTGTATATTCTTGTCTAGGTTTGACAACTTCTAGTGTGACTCCGTCTACGGTGGATAACTTAGATGGAACAAAGGATCACTTCTATAATCGATCAAAGATCAATATCTATAGCCATAAGAAAAATCTTCATTCTTAGTTTCCATTGAATAAACGACTCACACGTCAAAAAGAGAGGCCTTTGGCTCGACATACCTTCTTGCTCGGTTTTGAGATTTGTGGTTGCCATCTCACTGAATCGTTGGATCCTTTTTAGTGAGTGTTTCCTGCGCTCTGATACCACTTGTAGGATCTGCAAGGCACCACTAGAAGGGGGGGGGGTTGAATAGTTGGTGCGGAAAGTGTGGTTTTTAAAATTTGTTTAAAGCCAAACAACTTAACTTCTGAAAACAGATCTGTTTTCAGGACCAGTTTTAAAACGTTTTTAAAACTAGGTTGTAGGTCTTTAAAAATTCTGAAATTTTGAGAGAACTTAGTCTCAGATGTTGTGAGTGTCTCCTAAACATTTCAGACTTAAATTCAACCTTTAACCCCTTCAACAATCGTTGGTGGTCAGATTGCGCGAATCTGCCAGAAACGGTAGACTGTTTTGAAAAATTTATTCCTATTTGTTCTTAACCTCCAATTGCTCTGAAATTTTAACCACTAACCCCTTATATGTTTATTTAAATGGGTTGAAAACCGTTTTGAAAAATTCTTTCGGGAAGTTAGTCAAATACACTCAAAGTCTCAACCTTTGCAAGCCTTAAAATCAGACTGCACTAGTCTCAGAACTTTGGATGTTTGAGTGACTTATACTTATCCAAAATGGTTGAAACTTATGCCAAATTAACCCTTAGACGTGTGGTTATGTTTTGGAAAATTTGTGTAATTTTTGAAAATCGTTTACTATTTTTACGAACGTAAACAAAAGAGTAAATAGTGCAGAAACAGAATATAAGTGCTGAAAGTAAATGACACCGAGAATTTATACTGGTTCGGTTATAAACCACCTACTCCAGTCTTAAAGGAACACCTTCCTCGGTTCACACTAATCACACACGCAAGTACAACCTTACCACAGGGTTAATGGAGTTATACACCAACTCCAACCCCTTAGAAACCTTGTACGATGAATACAATTCGCACGAACACCACCACCTAGCAAGATTGAAGATTGATCACACCTTGATCAATCTTTCTACTAAAATATAGAGTATGGTGGGTGTATATTACAAAGCCTATTCAAGAAAAGAATATAAGTACAATAGGCTTTCAAGAAGAAGAAAGAAAGAGAGTGTAGAAGAGAGAGGTGCTTGGCGTTTTTGATCTCAAGAGTAATGCTTGTTCTTGTCTTTTGTTTTTGCTCATCTCCTTTCCTTTTAAGCAACATGGCCGTCCCCCTATTGGTGCCTTCCCCTCTTGAAAATTATCTTCTAAGTCCTTGGGAGAATGTGTGGCATCATTGTGACATGTTCTTGCTTACTTGGCACCTTCTTATTGGATGATCATTTAACCTTTGCTTACTTGGCACTTCATGATTGGTTGAATGTTGTCATCACTTGATGACTAGGAAAATCTGAGAATACCACTTAAAACATGTGCCAAAATCATCATGAAATAGTAGCCATAATTCACAAGATTATCACATAAAGTTAGCAAGACAATTTTCTCCAAGAAGGTATGTAAAAATCACCCATTAAGAGTCTTGCACAAACTGAAATTTCAGCATGTGATACATGGTGATAAAATTCAAAATACTTCCAAATTACCATTGATTTTTCTTTTAAAATAAATCACCAATTAGTAGCAAATATTCTTATCAAATTAAATAAATTTGGACAATAATAAGGCCATAAAAGCGTTCAAGATACATTCCCACACATGCTGAAAAATTTCAGCATGTGTGATATTCAAGATATCACACTTTATGGCTTTGTATCTTATTCAAATTACTTCCATTTCTTCTTCCAATTAACCACATAATTCAAGACATAAAATATGTCTATTTTAGAGATTAAAATCGGCCACCATATAGTGCACATGCTGAAATTTTAGCATGTGTTACAAATGAGATAAAGTTTAAAACATTACCTTTTGTAGCTTCTTTCTCCAAGTCACCAATCTTGTAAACTTGATTCTTGACTAATCAATATACCAACAAGGCTCCACATGGCTCCATCAAGTGTGTTAGGCGTGTATTAACATGTTTAGGCAGATGCTGAATTTTATTTTTGCTTCTTTGTAAAATAGTGCACATTTAATAATACACACATGTTATATTCTAATCTGCCCTTAATTTAATTTTCTAGAACACTTTAAGATGTATGACATATGTAAAAAGTGTCTAGATACATGTCGTATGATGTGCCAAAAATGTTCCATGTGTTGTGTACGTAGAAAACCGAATTTTTGATATTTATCGATTACCCGATTTTTCTCTAATTAAATTCTAATTTTTGCAAATGTTATATATATTGTGTTACACATAATATATATAATATAAACTTTAATTCTCAGCACTTAGCTGGTCTAAAGTGACGCCATTAACATGTGACAAAATTAAAATTGGAATCTCCACAATTTGGCCTTAATGTGGGGTGATTTGTGTGTGCCAACATGGAATGATTTTATGGCTGGAATTATCATCATATGCACGAAATTAATAATGATTTTTGAGGTGTAGGGGCTGGCCATCTATTTATGGCAAGTACGTGACACGTTGGCGAAGTTTCGGTATTCGCCCGATACGACAATGCTTGATTTGAACCTCTTAACGTGTCGTATTTAATTTGTCATCACCATGACTTATATCATATGATATAAGACCTGAATATACTCATAAATATGAGTTAAGTATGATGGTGTGACGTTAACGTACGTACGTAAATATATAACGTGTCGGTAGTACGTTGGAATACATGTGTATGTGCCTTTTTCAAAAATCAGAATATATATATATGTGTGTGTGTGTGTGTCTGTGTGTGTGTAGGCGTGCCATATGTAGTAAATGGGGAGGATGAGACTTTCCTTTCTTAGTCTTGTTGCCTTTGTGCTTTGTCCAAATGTAACTTCCTTTAATGAACTGCTTAGTTTAATTAACTAAGTACTTCACTTAATGAACTAGTTTAGTTCATTAATGGTGGCACCTGAAAATAGTATAAACACAACAAATGTTTTCCATATGATGTAAGCTTTAACGCTTCATGGCTCGTTAGTACGACAACATTATATATGACCTAAATAAGGCAAGTAATAAGCAATATATCATGCACACGTTTATATCATGCACATGTTTATATCATGCACACGTTTTTTGTCATGCTCATTTAAATCACATATTTTGAAATCACTTAAACCCCTTTTTCTCTACAATAGCTTCTAAATTCCTTCCACGAAAGAGCAGGTTCTGAATCACATACGCCACTATGAAAGATTCACTGAGCGACATGTTCTCTTCTTCCATTTCGGCCACTGACATATGAAGTTTCTCAATCTGAGAAACAAGAGTCTTGGAGTCTGAAATTTTAAAATCAAGAAATCTGCCAACGACAAACTTCTTTGTACGGGCATCCTCCGTGCGGTACTTCTTATCTAAGGCCATCCATAGTGACTTTGTAGTTTTAAAGGTACAATACAGTCCGTACAACGAATTTTCTAAACAACTTAAAATATGAGTCAAGCAAACATATTTACTATAATTCCATACTTCAACCATCAAACTGTTCTGTATATTCTGATTCTGATCTTCAACCGGAACCACCTCCGGAGGATCCTCAGTCAGCATTTTAGCCAAACCCATTGTTGTCAAGAAAAACATCATCTTTTGCTGCCAGCGTTTGAAGAAACTGTCTCTAAAATTTTCCGTCTTCTCAACCTATCCAACCATAAGGACAGGAGTAGGAACAGGCACAACAACAGTAGGTGCAATTGGAACAGCACTGTTCTATTCCTGAGAACCAACGTGCACAGCATTGAACGAATTAGAGCTTTCATTCTCCATCATGTTTCAATTTCCGACAAATGTAGAAGCAAGAACTCAGTATACAAACAGAATATTGTAAATAAACTGGTACAAAACTGAGATAAGAAGAACTCATCTTAAGAATGTTAAGGCATTTACGAAACTCAAATTCTATACAGATGAGAGATTGAAACTGACATTTTGTACAGCACAAGGATGAGCAGGGCTCAGCACAGGGATGAGCAGAGCTCAGCACAGGAAGAGCTGAGCTCGAAGCAGGAAGAGCTGAGCTCGACGCAGGATGAGCAGAGCTCAACACAAGAAGAGATGAGCTCAACACAGGAAGAGCTGAGCTCAGCACAGGAAGAGCTGAGCTCAACACAGGATGAGCATAGTCAATACAGGAAGAGCTGAGCACAGAGAAGAGCTCAACACAGGGAAGAGCTCAACACGGAGAAGAGCTAAACACATGGAAGAGCTCAACATAGAGAAGAGCTCAACACCGGGATGAGCTCAACACAGAGAAGAGCTCAACACAGAGAAGATCTCAACACAGGAAAAAGCTCAACATAGAGAAGAGCTCAACACCGAGACTGAGGTGAGTCCAGGACTCCGTCCTTAAGACGAATCGCAAACGCCTCCCAGGATACAACGGCTAACAGTTCGAACGAGTGTCACTACTACGTAAGAAATGCATGAACCTAACAAATATTCTGACTTCTCGGATTGATAAAATGCAGCAGCAGTGTATGCAGTATGCATCAGTATTTTTGCAGAATGCTCGTATGCAGCAGGAGAAGGGAAGAAAAATTTCTCAGTGCGTCTCAGAAGCAGAGCAATGCTTCCATTTACAGAGAGAAATCTTGGAGGTTATGGAAACCCACGACCGCACTGATCGGCCAGTGAACTTTTTGGAGTCAGTGCTATTCTTCTCAGACACACTGAGAAAATTTTCTTCTCTTCTCCTGCTGCATACGAGCATTCTGCATAAACTACTGCTGCATACTGCATATACTGCTGCTGCATTTCATCAATCCGAGAAGTCAGAACATTTGTCATGTTCATGGAGTTATTACTTAGTAGTGCCACTCGTTTGAACTGTTAGCCGTTGTATCCTGGGAGAAGTTTGCAATTTCTGGTTTGACACGGTATACCAGAGCAATTCGTCTTAAGGACAGAGTCCTGGACTTGCTTTGGTCTCCGTGTTGAGCTCTTCCCTGTGTTGAGCTCTTCCCGGTATTGAGCTCTTCCCTGTGTTGAGCTCTTTCCTGTGTTGAGCTCTTCCCGGTGTTGAGCTCTTCTCTGTGTTGAGCTCATCTATGTGTTGAGCTTTTTCCTGTGTTTAGCTCTTCTATGTGCTCAGCTCATCCTGTGTTGAGCTCTGCTCTTCCTGTGTGGAGCTCTGCTCATCCCGTGTCAAGCTCAGCTCTTCCTGTGCCGAGCTCAGCTCTTCCTGTGCCGAGCTCTGTTCATCCCTGTGCTGAGCTCAGCTTCATCCCTATGCTGAGCCCTGCTCATCCTTGTACTGTATAGAATGCCAGTTTCGTTCTCTCATCTGTATAGAATCTGAGTTTCGTAAATGCCTTAACAGCTACTATGCTTGTTCGATACTTACCTCACCTCTGTTCCATGTGATTGATCATCTAAAAGAAGGACATAGCTATGCAAACCTATAGATAAATTAGGTGCTGCAACGAAGTCGTCGTGGCTTTTGTCCTCCTCGGCTTGGTGTTTTTCCCACAAAAAAAAGATCCGTATGTGGAAGCTGATCTTGTTCAAGCAACTCTTGTTATTCCATATCATGATCCCGACTGTCTTCGACAGGAGGGTGAGAGATCCGGAGTTCCAGACCAAGCTGATTTTACCCCTCCTAGTGAATGAAATGACAATGTCGCTCCGGACAGGAAGGAGAAGAACGCCATGTGTACCTGGGCTAGATTTATAGGATATGTAGTAGTACAATGCTTTCTTTCATTTGGCACCAATTGTATATTTTCTAATTAATAATTATAAAATTTGGGTAAACTTATCTGTTTACTTTACTTGATCGCAGCTAGTAGAGTGGTGGGCGTACCCCCATGTGGAGGTTCCAAAGTATACTATATAAAAACGTAGCTTTATGGAGTATGCTTAGCAGTAATCTGCAGCCACGTGTAAATAATGCGTTATGCAAAGCTTCGACTCATGAGGATTTGTTCCCGCAACATTTGTCTTATACTTAAAAAAACATCTTAGCTACTGAGGTCTACTCATGTTAGGATGTTTTTTATATATATTTTAGCATTCTTAGCTATTGATTGCTTGCTTAGGTTTGTTTTTCTGTGTTGTCAATTCTTTTAACCCAAGGACCTGCTTAAGTTGGCTATTTTTATAATTTAACATTCGAGGGAAACACCGAACCCTAAAAGAGAGACATCAATCTATCGGCGGTCTATCTTGTCGAAAGCTATAAGCACATTAAGCTTGCTCCAATCTCTGAGATTGATCCATTGATCTAATTAAACAAACAATGTGAAAAAATTAAGAAAATTTACATTGATCTTTAAACTGAGTATATTGATCGATCGAAGTAGACAATCGATCTCTAATTGAAGACAATCGCTTGATCGATGTCATGCTAAATTCATATTTTTATATCTGTTACAGAACGGCTCTATGCTTATTGATTCTCTTTCCTTTCATGTGTATAGATTACCAATAGCTCTAATTATGTTTTGAATGTTTGTACACCTATCTAAGCTCTCCTAGGTAGGCTATGATTAAACCAATTAAAGTGTAGAATAGTTGATGACAAGTTAGACCACCCCAAGAGCAATTAATAAAGTGATATATTGGTGAAGCTAAAAAAACAATATTGATCTCATTTATATATACAAGAAGAATTGAAGAGGAATTACAACACGCTTTCACCTTATTCAAGCTCCTTTCTCTCTTTCTTAAAAGCTCTCAAGTGCAATAGTGCTAAAAGCTCATTTAGCGTAATATCACTTGTATCACTTGTTTTATTGTGAGAGTATTGAAGTTTAACATAAGAGGAAGTAAACATATTTGATCTTCTCTTCTGATGCAGTAACTCCACTTTTTTCTGTCAAAATTTATTGGTGATAGTTCTTAGGATTTGCTATTGTAGTAGTTGTAGTAGCAGCTATATGGTTTCTTTGAGACAATTTATATATTGTTGTTGAAATCCATTTTGGAAACAAAGTGATAGTGGTATAATCAAGGAGATTCAAACCACTATAAATTGCGTGTTTTCATTCGCCATCTCTATCTCCTTCATTCTTATTTTAGTGAGTATTTTGAGTTGGAGTGAGCTAAACTAATAAAAATTCAAAACATTGTCCAAACCCTTCTATTCACCTCACCCCCTCTAGAGTTTTCTCGTGGACCTAAAAATTTGTATCAGATCTTAGCCTTGATTTCTTGGTTCTAATTTTTGCAAGTGACAAGGTTTAAAGATCATTGAAAACATTTGGCAATGTAAACCTCCACTTCTACTAGCTTAACTCCCAATTCACACACTATATTTACGGCACCCAAATACCAAGGTTCTCATATTTGATACTCAAACTACTTCTTCTGGAAGTTTAGAATGATGAATCAGTTTAAAGGTTCTAGTTTTGGATATATGGAGAGAAGTTGTCAAACGAATGAAGTTCCTATAGTTACGAAGTGAAAGGATGAAAAGATGTCCAAATAGGGAGATGATTACACCGATAAAGAAAGATCAAGTATGCTATCATGGGAAAACATTTAATATTCTTCCAGGTGCTCTAACTACTATCGATCATGTTAGACTTCAGCATCTTGAGACGGCTCATGGAGCATAGAAAAGATTAAAGATTATCCGTGAAGGAATCGAACAAGTGACAATGTCTAAGAACATGATGCTCATTAAAGAATGTGAAATGTTCGGTATAAGAATGGTGAAAAAATTGAAGAGACAATTGATCGATTCAACCCGAATCGTAAATCAACTTGCAATGCTTGACAAGAAGATATCAATTAAATATCAAGTCTCAATTACTACCTGCTTGACAAGATAATAGATGCATAAAGTAACGGCTTCATCGAGTCTAAGATCTCAAAACACTATCCTTGATGAATTGTCTTGAAATCTATTGACACATAAATCTTGATTGATGAGCAAAATCGGATGAATCCTATGAAGCCTCCGCAAGTGTCACGAAGGAGTTGGTGGTAGAGCCCAAAGATTTGGATGAAAGAAGTGACTTTTTGGTTAAGAAGCTTAGAAGGTTTGCTACAAGGAATAAAGATCAAGAAAGAAGGTTCTTCAAGAATCATCCAAAGATGAGCAAAATGATGTAAAATGTCATAAGTGTGGCCAAAATGGATCACTTTACTATGAATTGCAATTTCGTGGAACCATAAAAGCAAGAGAAAAAAGTCTTCTCCCAAAAGAAGAAGGCTCCTCTATGCGGAAGTGAACTACTTGGATGATCTTCTTTCCGATTTAGAAGTGGAGGTGATAGAGGTAGAATGTTGGACTCGTGGCCTTGGTGGATGACCAAAAGAAACAACACGCTTGCCTTAGCCAATAGAAGATGATTTTGAGGTATACTCTACATCTTCAAATTTTGATATGTAAGATGAATTAGGAGATTTACAAGATGATTTTAAAAAAACATAATTTGAATTACAAGATATTTAGAGAGAGTTCAGGAAATGCATATTAAAAACAACAATTTGCATAAAAGAACTTTTTGATTTATCAAGATCATGATATCATACTTAGAATGCATAAGGCCATATCACTATGAAAACCAAGATGTAATATAAGAAAATTTGGATTTTCAAGAATTTACAAAACAATAAAGAAAAATTTGGAAAAACTACTTGGAAAACAAAAATTCAAAAATGGGCAAAGTCAGTTATGATTTTACATTTTTCAATCCAATTTTGTAGCTAGCTCCTTTCCATAAAAGAAATGTAGTGGACAGTTGAAAGAATCAAGAACGCGTCACTACAATCTAAAGCTCATGAAGACTAAACAAAAGCATGTAGACTTGTTTCTATTGTAACAATAAGGTACATGTAATAAGTGTGTGTAGAGCTACACGCTTGATATGTATGATTAGATGCCTAAGGGTCAATCAATTTACCCCAAAGGACTCAATCATCAAAAAGTTTCAAGGTATAACAATTTGATGTTATAGGTACTCAGGATAAATTGAATAGCCAAAGAAGAGGGTGACCAACTGGCTGATGAACAGCAATGTTCCACTTATATCACGGGAGTCAAAAACATATTCACCCAGTTCATGATTCAAGATGGTGGAACATTTCATTGTGGAAATCAGATAGTCAAAATCCTTGGACATGAAAAATTGGGTAACTCTTCTTTTACTATCTTTATGTACTGTACGTAGAATGAGTCAAGTATAATTTGATAAGTGTTATCCAACTATATGATGTAATTTTTAGGTTGAATTTGCAAAAAAGAAAATGCATTGTGAAAAAGAATGGTGATGTGGCCTTTTGAGACTTTAAGGAAAAATGGTATGTACAAATTTAGCTCACATGATTTTGATTTCACAGAATATTTCATGTCTAGGTTACTTAAAATGACTTTATTGAGCTATGGTATAGACGACATGGACATATTGGTTTCAAAAAATTCAAAGAGATTTGTAGAAGAGAAAAACTCCAAGGTCTTCTGAAATTGAATTTTGAAAATCGTGGCTTGTGTGACACATTTCAAAAAGCAAAAAACTTTCTAAGTCAAGTTTTAAGCCCAAAAGTAAAATTGTCACAAGCAAGCCCTTACAATTACTTCATAAGAATTTGTGTGGGAACATTAGTACAACAAGTGTAAGTGAAAAAATTATACCTTTGTGATAGTAGATGATTATTTTATTTTTTCGTGAAAAAAGAATGATATATGTCATGAGTTTTAAAACTTTGCAAAAGATAAGAAAATTTAAAAGAAGATCCATCAAGGAAATTAGAAGTGATAGATGTAGGCGGTTTGATTTTGAATTTTAAAAACTTTGTGCATAAAAGGGCATAGACACAACTCTCAAGTAGAGGAACTCCTCAACAAAATGGTGTAGCAGGAAGAAAGAATAGTTAGTACTTTAAGAAATGATTAGAGACATGGTAAATGCACTTGATTTCCTAGGTAACTTTTGGGCTGAAGCGGTATACCGCTTGTTATGTGATAAGTATAGTCACTTAAGGCCTTTCTCAAAAACTCTCTATGAACTTTGGGTACTTTAAGATCTTTGGATGTCATTGTTTCATATTACACCAAAGGTATTTGATAAAGTCGACCTCAAAGTGGATGAAAGAATGTTTATGAGATGTGGCAAACAATAACAAGGCATTTCGAGTATGTACATAAAAAGAGTACAAGAGTTGAAGATTCTATTCATGTTAAATTTAGTGAATTACTTAATGATGAACCAACGATTAATGATCATGAAGGTAAATAATATAACGTGAGATCCTGTAGATAATCTAAGGGACACACCTAAAGAGAATTTATATTGATCTTAGATGAGCCACTTGAAAGTATGCCAATTCCACAAGGAAGACGAAGAATAAAAGTTAGAGGTGGTACTTTCAAATTTACCGGAATTGTTTAGAAAGATCATCCTAAATAATAATATTAGGTGAACCAAGACAATGAATGTTGACAACAAAGTTTTATGAAAATGCATTACATTTCACAAGTTGAGCCCAAAAAAACATAAGAGAGCATAATTGATAACGATGCGGGTACTATCTATGCGAGAAGAATTAAATCAATTTCAATGAGTGATGGTTGAGAATGACTTCTTGAAACCTAATAGTCATCCTACTATTGGAACTAAATGGGTGTTTCGGAAATAAATAGATTGACCAAGAAAATATAAAAAGAATTAAAGCTAGATTGTTGACACAATAATATAGACAAGACGAAGGAATCAATTATGATGAGACCTTTTCCCCTATATGTTAGCCTAGAGACTATTATTGATGCTTTTAGATATGCATGCTTTAGAGACCTTAAATTGTATCAAACGGATATAAAATCGACGTTCTTAATGGCATTATTCAGAGGAGGCATATGCAAACCTCAACTCGTGGCCTTGAAGATCATAATTATCCAAATCATGGCTTCAAACTTAAAAATCTCTTTATGATTAACATTCTTCTTCTGGAGCTGCTATGAGAGGTTGAACAACATCATATTTGAAAATGGGTTTCAGCAGAAAAGTTTACAGTACCTGTTCAATATAATAATAAAAAAGTGATCATTTACTTACCCAACGTATATTAATGATATTATATTTGGTGCTACTAGTGATTTTTTGTGTGAGCAGTTTGATAAGCTATGGAAGGTCAGTTTGAGATGAGCATAATGGAGAGCTCAACAGTTTTCTTGGGCTTTTAATCAGGCAAACTAAAGATTAATTGCATATTTATGAAACGAAATACACTCTCATAAAGTACAAATTTTAGGATGGAAGAGTGTAAGCACACAATTAAGACCTAAACAAAACTTAAGAAAGGCAAAAAGGAAAGCCGATTGAGGGTAACCAAGTATAGGGGGAATGATAGTAGCCTATGGCTACTAGGATAGACATCTTGTATGTTGTGTGTTTATGTGATAGATATCAAAGCATACCCAAGGAATCGCATCTAGTAGCTATAAAATGTATTTTAGACACTTGAAAGGTACATTAGATTTTGGATTATTCTATCCACAGAATTGATGTTTTGGTTTAAGAGGGTATAATGATTCGGATTATGACGAGAATCTTGTTGATATAAAAGCTACATTTGCCACTTGTCAATTTCTTGGTGATTGTTTAGTTTCTTGGTTTTCTAAGAAACAAATTAGTGTGTCACTTTCCATAGTAGAATCTGAATATATGTCGGACATCTCATGTTGTGCACAATTACTTTAAAACGCATATATATTAAATGACTATAATATTAAATTGAAAAGTGCATATCTATGTGTTATACTCAACTATAAATATTACCTAAAATCTGGTTCATCATAGTAGAACAAAGCATATTAAGGTTTGACATCATTGAACAAAAGATTGTGTGCAAAAAAGTAGTTTATGTTGACTGCTTCCAATTACTGACCAATTAGCTGACATATTCATAAAACCATTCATCACTGAGGTTTCTGAATCAATAGAACTAGATTATATTATGTAGAGAAAAAGGGGGTTTGAGTGATTACAAAATACATGATTTAAATAACGTGTTACAAAGAAATGCATGACAAGTTTTATGACATGACACGTTTTTGCATGAACCTGCCTTATATAGTTCATATATAATGTTGTCGTACTAACGAGCCATGAAGCTTTAAAGCTTACATTTGTTGTGTTTGAACTATTTTCAGTGCCACCATTAATGAACTAAACTAGTTCATTAAGTGAAGTACTTAGTTAAATAAACTAAGTAGTTCATAAAGGAAGCCATATTTGGAAAAGGCATAAAGGCAACAAGTTGAAGAAAGGAAAGTTCTCCACTTCCTCCTACACGCCATTATACATATATTTTTGTATATATTCAGATTTTTTTAAAAGGCACATACACATATATTCCAACGTACTACCGACACGTTATATATTTTACGTACGTACGTTAACGTCACACCACTATACTTAACTCATATTTATGAGTATATTCAGGTCTTATATCATATGATATAAGTCATGGTGATGACAAATTTATTACGACACGTTGAAAGGTTCTAAACAAAAATTGTCGTATCGGGTGAATACCGAAACTTCGCCACGTGTCACGTACTTGCCATATATAGATGGCCCAGCCCCTACACTTCAAAAATGGCCACAAATTTCGTGGCTTACATTGTATATATAGCCATAAAATCATTCTATGTTGGCACACACAAATCACCACAAATTAAGGCCAAATTGTGGAGATTCCAAATTCAATTTTTGTCACATGTTGGGCGCCACTTTAATCAGCCTAAGTGCTGAATATTAAAGTTTAATTTATGTATATTATGTGTAACATAATATTATAACATGTACAAAAAGTTAGAATTTAATCGGAGAATAATCGGGTAATCGACAAACGTCGAAAATTCGGCTTTCTACGAACACGACACATGGAACATTTTTGGCATGGAATATAACATGTATCTAGACACTTTTTACATACTTCATACATTCTAAGTGTTCTAGAAAAATCAATTAAGGGCTGATTGGAATATACCATATGTGTATAATTATATGTGCACTATTTTACAAAGTTTGCAAAAATAAAATTCAGCACATGTATATTCATCATCACACGCCTAGACAGCCATGTTGGAGCATATGTGGAGCTTTGTTGGCATCTTGATTGGCCAAGAATGAAGCATACAGTGTTGGTGACATAAAGGAAGGAGCTACACAAGGTAACATTTCAAACTATGTCACATTTGTAACACATGCTGAAATTTCAGCATGTGTGCATAGGCTGGCCGAATTTCTAACTAAATTATGCCATATTTATCATTTTGAATTATGTGGATTAGTTGAAAGATAGTATGGCAATGTTTTAAACATATTATGAAAATATCAAGTGATATTTTCAAATATCACACATGCTGAAAATTTCAGCATGTGTGTAATGATGTGGCCGAATTTGTGGCCTCTTGGTGACTAATTTATTCCAAATTTAGTAGAAATGTTGTGTACTAACTGATGATTGATTTCTTCTTTATTTTCAAGGAATAAATCAAATGCAAACTTGGCAATAATTTGAATTAAGTGAGAATATCACATGCTGAATTTCAGCATGCACATGGCCGATTTTTTATGATGGTAAATTGGAGATATTTGTCTTGCTAATTATGTGGGATAATTATGTGACTTATGGTAACCCTTTTATGGCTGATTGGCACATGCTTTTTAAGGTTTATTTTCAGATTTATCTAGTCATCAAACGATGAAAACTTCCATCCAATCAATGAGTGCCAAGTAAGCAAGAGCTTAATGATCATACAATGAGGAGTTGCTAAGTAAGCAAGGAAATGTCACAATGATACAATATACACTTCCAAAGACTTAGAAGATAATTTTCAAGAGGAAGAGAAAGGCTAATGGGGGTGGCCAACATGGATAAGAAGGGAAAGAAGAGAGCAAACAAAAGACAACACAATTCTTGCAAATTTCAAAGATGAAAACGCATACTTCTCCTTCTTCTTTTCCACACTTCTTTCTTTCTCTCTCTCTAAAAGCCTATGTATTAATATTTATACATCTTGAATAGGCTTCTTATATACAACCATATACTCTTTATTGTTGTAAAAGATTGATCAAGGTGTGATCAATCTTTCACTTGCAAGGTGGTGGTGTTCGTGATCGTTGTATTCACATACAAGGTTTGTAAAGGGTTGGAGTGGTGTGTAACTCCATCAACCCTGTGTGGTAAGGTGTTATTTGTATTTTGTGATTAGTGATAACCGAGGAAGGTGTCCTCGAAGACTAGAGTAGGTTGTTTTTGTAGAGAAAAAAGGGGTTTGAGTGATTTCAAAATGCATGATTTAAATAACGTGTATTAAAGAAATGCATGACATGTTCTATAACATGACACGTTTTGCATTGAAACTTGCCTTATATAGTTCATATATATTGTTGCCGTACTAACGAGCCATTAAGCTTTAAAGCTTACATCAAACGGCAAGCATTTGTTGTGTTTGAACTATTTTCAGGTGCCATCATTAATAAACTAAACTAGTTCATTAAGTGAAGTACTTAGTTAATTAAACTAAGTAGTTCATTAAAGGAAGCCATATTTGGAAAAGGCACAAAGGCAACAAGTTGAAGAAAGGAAATTCTTCTACTCCCTCCTAGACGCCATTTACCATATATATATATATACATATATATATATATATATATATATATTATATATATATATATATATTCAGATTTCTTTAAAAGGCACATACACATATATTCCAACGTACTACCAACAGGTTATATATTTTACGTACGTACGTAACGTCACACCACTATACTTAACTCATATTTATGAGTATATTCAGGTCTTATATCATATGATATAAGTCATGGTGATGACAAATTTATTACAACACGTTAAAAGGTTCTAAACCGAAAATTGTCATATCGGACGAACACCGAAACTTCGCCAACATGTCACGTACTTGCCATAAATAGATGGCCAGCCCCTACACTTCAAAAATGGCCACAAATTTCGTGGCTTACGTGGTATGTGCAGCCATAAAATCATTCCATGTTGGCACACACAAATCACCCTCAATTAATGGCCAAATTGTGGAAATTCCAATTTCAATTTTGTCACATGGTTAGGTGCCACTTTAGATCAGCCTAAGTGCTGAATATTAAAGTTTAATTTATGTATATTATGTGTAACATATATATATATAACATGTGCAAAAAGTTGGGAATTTAATTAGAGAAAATCGGGTAATCGATAAACGTCGAAATTCGGTTTTTTACGTACACGTCACATGGAACATTTTTGGCATGACATATAACATGTATCTAGACACTTTTTTACATATTTCATACATTCTAAAGTGTTCTAGAAAAATGAATTAAGGGCTGATTGGAATATATCACATGTGTATAATTATATGTGCATATTTACAAAGTTTGCAAAATACAAATTCAGCACATGTAACATTCATGTCACACGATAACTACAGCCATGTTGGCGCATCTGTGGAGCTTTGTTGGCACCTTAATGGCCAATAATGAAGCATGCAATGTTGGTGACATAAAGAAAGGACCCTACAAAAGGTAACATTTCAAATCTTGTCACATTTGTGACACATGCTGAAAATTCAGCATGTGTAGTATATGGCTGGCAGATTTTATCACTTAATGAGGCATATTTTGCTATCTTGAATTTGTGGATTAATTGAGAGATAGTATGGAAGTGTTTTGAATATTATGAAATTATTGATGTGATATCTTCAAATATCACACATGCTGAAAAATTCAGCATTTGTAGAAGAAGAAATGTGGCCGATTTCTTGGCCTCCTTTGGTGACTAATTTTTATTTCAAATTAAGTAGGAATGTCTTGTACTAAATGATGATTGATTTCTTCTTTATTTTCAAGGATAAATCAAAACCAACTTGGCAACATTTTGAATAAAATGCAAATGTTACAACATGCTGAAATTCAGTATGTAAAGAGCATGTGGCCGATTTCTTTGCAAGGAAATGGTGTGAAAGTATACTATGTGGGATGATTGTGACTTATGGCATACTTTTATGGCTAATTGGCACATGTTTTAAGTTTATTTTCAGATTTATCTAGTCATCAAATGATGACAACATCCATCCAATCAAATGAGTGCCAAGTAAGCAAGAGCTTAATGATCATCAATGAGGAGTTGCCAAGTAAGCAAGGACAATCTCACAATGATGCAATTACACTCTTCAAAGGACTTAGAAGATAATTTTCAAGAGGAAGAAAAAGGCCTAAGGGGGGCGGCCACATGGAGATAAAAAGGAAAGAAGAGAGCAAACAAAAGACAAGAACAAGTCTTACAATTGAAGGATCAAAAAGTTTTCCTCTCTTCTTCTACACTCTCTTCTTTCTTCTCTCTAAAAGCTATTGTACTCATATTCATATATTTGAATAGGCTTCACATAGACCCACCACATACTCTCTTATTGTTGTAAAAGATTGATCAAGGTGTGATCAATCTTGCACTTGCAAGGTGGTGGTGTTCGTGATCATTGTATTCTCATACAAGGTTTTGTAAAGGGTTAGAGTTGGTGTGTAACTCCATCAACCCTGTGGTAAGGTACTATTTTGTGTTTTGTGATTATTTCTAACCCAGGAAGGTGTCTCGAAGACTGGAGTAGGTTGTTTATAACCGAACCAGTATAAAATTCTGGTTGTATTTACTTTCAGCACTTACTTTCCGTTTCAGCACTGTGTTATCATTTTTTAATCACGTTGGTAAAATAGTAAACGAATTCAAAAATCCTGAAACTTTTCAGATCATAGTAACACGTCTTAAGGTTTTTTGGGCGCAAGTTTTCAATCCTTTTGGACAAGTATAAGTCATCCCAACACCCAAAGTTTTGAGACTAGTGCAGTCTGATTTTCAGGCTTTGCAAGGTTGAGACTTTGAACGTATTGACTAACTTTCCAAAAGAATTTTTCAAAACTGTTTCAACCCAATTAATACAACTAATAAGGGGTTAGTCATTAATGTTTCAGAGCATTTATAGTTACGGACAAATAGTAAATAATTTTTCAAATCAGACTACCGTTTATCTGGCCAGATTTGTGCAATCTGACTACCAACAATTTTTTCAAGAGGTTAGAGGTTTAATTTTATCTGAATTTTCAGGAGATACTGAGAACATCGGAGACTATGTTCTCTCCAAATTTCAGAATTTTTGAAGACCTACAACCTAGTTTTCAAAACGTTCAAACAGGTCCTAAAAACATTAAACTGTTTTCAGAAGTTGGGTTTTGATTTTAAAACAATTTAAAAAACCACATTTTTCGCAACCACTATTCAACCCCCCTTCTAGTGGTGCCTTGCAGATCCTACAAGTGGTATCAGAGCGCAGGAACACTCACATCAAAAGGATCCAACGATCTAAGTGAGATGGCAACCACAAACTTCAAAACCTAACAAGAAGATATGTCCACTCAAAGGCCTCCTCTCTTTGACGGTGAGTCTTTTCATTCAATGGAAGTTAAGAATGAAACTTTTCCTTATGACAATCGATATTGATCTTTGGTCGATTATAGAAGATGGTCCTTTTGTTCCATTAAAATTATCCACTGTAGATGGAGTCGCACTAGAGGTCGTTAAACCTAGACAAGAGTACACTAGTGACGATAAAAAGAGACTGAGCATGAACGCTAGGGCTATGCAATTACTTCTAAATGGACGAAGTAAAAGTGAATCTAGCTATGTTTCAAATTGTTCTAGTGCTCAAGAAATGTGGAGAATTCTTGAAATGAAACACGAAGGCCACTAGTCAAGTAAAAGAGTCCAAGATCCAAATGCTTATGTCCACACTCGAGTCATTTAAATTATTGCCAAATGAATCTATCGTTGATATGGATCTTCGCTTGATTAACATTTACAATTCTCTTGAATCTCTTGGCAAAGCCTTTACTATGCAGGAAAAGGTACAAATGTCTTGCGAAGCCTTCCATCCGAGTGGGACCCCTAAAGTAACGGACATAGAAGAAAGCAAAGAAACTAAATCGATTAAGATGGAAGAACTAATTGGATCACTTAAGGTATATGAGAACAAACTCACCATAAGGAAATCAGAATCATCATCAAACAAGGTAAGACTATTGCATTTAAATCAAATGAATACGTCTCTAGTTCTTCCGATCAGTAGATGATAGTGATTCTGAAACAGATAACGATGACTTAATTTTATTGGCTAAAGGCTTAAGAAAATGCAATGAGAAAGTCATTTAGAAACAAAACTAAGGCTACTTCGACTAAACGATATAAGAACAAGACAAATGACAAGGATGTTAAATGTTACGAATGCGGTAAACTTGGACATCTATCATATGACTGTCCTAATAAGGACAAGCCAAACAATAAAACACCCTGACAAGGAATAGACCAAGAATAGACTCGTCTCAGATCCTAAGCAAAGGAAAAGAGCTCTCAAGGCCTCCACTTGGAGTGATACATCTGATTCCGAGACTGAAACAGAAGAGGAGACATCACAAGTATGCTTTGTGTCCAAAGCATCAAATGAGGTATCATCTGACTCTGAGCCTTCTTATGATGATCTTTTTAGTCAATACTTAGAATTGCATAAATTAACTAAGACTCTCGCGAAAGAAAAGAAGCGATTAATTGAAGACAAGTAGCTGTTAGAATCTTCTAACGAGAATCTTGTCGCTCAATTAAACGATTCAAAAGAAGAGTCGTCATGCATCATTAATGCATTAAAGACAGAGATCTCATCATTGACCACGCAAAATAAGGAAATGAAATCCGAGATTTCAAATTTGAAATCAAGGAATACGGACTTAGAGAAAATGATGAAACAGTTTTGATACAGGATCTAACATGCTAGATTGTATTATTTTATCACAAAAAGCATGTTAGTGATAAAACGGGGATTAGGATACATTGGAAACAAATGAAGTATCCATTAACCAACCAAGTTTGTATTGTCTAAGAAAGTAGACACTCCAAAAGCAAATACGGCATCTAAGATGACGCAAAGACCCCCCTCTCCCCTCATCTCGTCATACTTCTTCTTCATTTCATGCGAATATAATTTTGTGCCATATAGATATGAGAAGAGAAACAAGTGATGCATTACACGACATTCATTTCATCCATCTAGATCACGCACTACGCCACCACCAACAAGGACATATCAAAAACGTCCTCCATATAATGCGTATAAAGGAGTTCTTGGCCAAAGGCCCAAAGTGCACTCACCACATGTCTACTACATTCTTGCCATTTGCTAGGCCAAGAAGGATCACCCAAGTATGTGTACAAAAGTTCCTTTTACTAAGAGGTGAGTAACTAACTCGTAAGGACCCAAATTAAAGGGTTACCTAAATCACTTTTGTACATTTGCAGGGAACCCACACATCAAAAGATACATCTATCAAGTGGTTCCTTGACAGTGGTTTGCTCGAGGCACATGACGGGTGACCCGAGCTTGTTCACTAAATCGAAGAAGGTCACAAAAGGCAGATCTGTGACCTTTGGGACAACAATGAAGGCAAGATCATCGGGAAAGGTACAATTGGAAACCCAAGCACCCTTCAAATCTCAAACGTCTCTTTGGTAAGCAACTTATCCTATAATCTTTTTAGCATTTCACAATTCATGACAATGGTTTTTGATGTGTGTTTTACTCACCCATATTGCAATATAATAAATAAAAATGGCAAGAAAGAACAGTTTTAAAAAACGTGAAGGAAACATCTTTACGCTTTCTATGGATGATATGTTAGACGCTAAGGTTAAGTGTTTCATGTCAAATGAACCTAACGTAAATTTGTGGCATAGACGTTTAGGACATATTGGTATTTCTACACTAGAAAAACTCCAACGAAAGAACCTAATACGAGGATTGCCGACACTTGATTTATACAATTCAGTTGTGTGAATCTTGCATAAAAGGCAAACAAACACGCAAGTCACTTAAACCTAAGAATGAAATAAGCACGACTAGAGTTTTAGAATTATTACACATTGATTTGTTTGTCTTAGTCGCACTACGAATCTTGGTGGACGTCACTATGCTTGTGTGATTGTTGATGATTTTTTCTCGTTATACTTGGACTTTGTTTCTTGCACATAAGGATGATAGTGCTATTGAAATGCTAAACTAATAAAACAACTTGAAAATCATTATGGTGTCAATGTGAAGAGGATAAGAAGCGATAGAGGCGGTAATGGGTAAATTTAAAAACAAGAACATGATTTCATTTTGCGAAAAAAAGGAATTAAACACGAGTTTTCGCCACATAGAACTCCATAATTAAATGGAGTAGTAGAAAGAAAGAATAGGACATTACAAGAAATTGCTAGAACTATGTTATGCGAGAATAAATTGGCTAGATTTTTGTGGGCGGTAGCCGTAAACTGTGCATGCTACATAGTAAATCAATTGTCCATTAGAAAGAAAATAAATAAGACGCCTTATGAGATATTAAATGATCGCATGCCTAAAATTGACTATTTTGTGTGTTTGGCATGCAAATGCCTTTTTTTAAATACAAAAGATAATTTGGATAAGTTTGAATCTAAATCAATTGAATGCATCTTTGTTGAATATTCTGTGAATTCAAAAGCATATAGATGTTATGATCCTCTCACTAGACAAATTCTAGAATCCATTCATGTGAAATTTAATGAATTTGGTGAGATTGATAAAGATAAAGAATATGACGATGATTTCGAATTAAAACCCGTGTTGAATAATGATGATGGCATGCATGATATGCATGATACACTTGAAATGCATGATCACTTAGAAATGCATGAGAACGTAGAAAATAATCAACCAAGATGGCATAGAGATCACCCACACGATCTCATTATAGGCGATATCACTCACGGTGTGCGACCACGTAAGAAGAATAAATCCGGATGAAATAAACCAATTTCATGCCATGATTTCTGAAATCGAACCTAAAAATGTGCATGATGCTTTGAGTGATTCTTCTTTGATTGATGCTATGCATGTAGAACTTAATCAATTTGTTAGAAATGACGTATGGGATTAGTGCCACGACCACAAGATAAGACCATAATAGGCACAAAGTGGGTGTTTAGAAAATAAAATGAATGAAGAAGGAAACTTGTTAGAAATAAAACTAGACTTGTAGCACAAGGCTATAATCAAGAAGAAGGAATTGATTATGATGAAACATTTGCACACGTAGCATGCTTAGAAGTCATACGACTTTTACTTGCTATTGCTTGCATGAAAGATTTTAAACTTTATCAAATGGACGTGAAAAAGTGCATTCTTAAATGAATTTATACAAGAAGAGGTATACGTGAAACAACCACCCGGTTTTGAAGATTGACTACCCGATCACGTGTTCAACTAAAGAAGGCATTTATACGGTCTAAAGCAGCACCTAGAGCATGGTATCATCGTTTTGCTACTTTTTTTTAGAAAATGGTTTTAAAAAGGCACTATAGATAGTACTTTTATTTTTAAACAAGATAAATCGGATTTACTATCTTATTATTCAAAATTTACGTTGATGACATCATTTTCGGCTCCACTTCTCATAAACTTGTTGAAGATTTGAAAAATGCATGAAATCCGAATTTGAAATGTCTATGGTTGGCGAATAGAACTACTTTCTTGGCTTGCCAGATTAAACAAACGAGTAAAAGGCATCCACATAAGCCACGCTAAATATATAAATGATATGATTAAAAAGTTCAATTTGAGAATTTAAAATCATCCCCCACCCGTATGAGTGTCACTACTAAATTAGATAAAGATGAACATGTAGGATTTTGATAATGCCTATATAGATCTATGATTGGCTGTTTGCTATATCTTACTGCTAGTAGGCCTGATATCATGTTCATTGTATGTATGTGTGCATGTTTTTTAAGTCAACCTAAGGTGTCTCACTTTAATGCGGTTGAAAGAATATTCTGATATATTAAGCACACACCCCACCTTAGGCATTTTGGTATGATAAGATTGTGATTTTAATTTGCATGCCTACACTGACACTGATTATGGTGGATGTAAAATAGGTAGAAAAAGCACGAGTGACACTTGCCAATTTATAGGAAACTCACTTATTTCATGGTTTTCCAAAAAGCAAGCAAGCGTAGCCTTTTCCACTATTGAAGCTGAGCACATGGCACTTACTCTTTTGTGCAACAATTACTATGGATAAAACAACAACCTTCGGACTTTAGACTGACCGTAAATAAAACAAATATATATTGTGATGGTATGAGTGCTATCAACTTGTCTAAGAATCCCGCACTACAGTCTAAGGCAAGCATATCGAAGTACGTTATCATTTTTTTCGTGATCACGTAAGTGATGGTGATATTGTCATAGATCACGTACGCATAGAGGCACAAGTAGAGGATATTTTTACTACGACATTAATCAAGCCACGTATGACAAATCTTTTTCTAATTAGGCATGATTTCTGCTGATTTGATTGACTGTCTTCCATATTACATGCATTTTTGATGACTTTCTAAAATAAAGGGAGAGAGAATGCATGATTTTAAGGGGGAGAGAGAAAACTGATTGCATAAGATTGCATAAAATCAAGGGGGAGCAAATTTGAATTTGAAATTCAAAATTTGAATTATGCACGATTGAAGGGGGAGTGATAAGATTTACATCATGAATGTAGGTTGTTTGTAAATCATCAAAAGGGCTGAGATTGTAGAGAAACAAGGGGTTTGAATGATTTCAAAATGCATGATTTAAATAACGTGTATTTAAGAAATGCATGACATGTTCTATAACATGACAACGTTTTTGCATGAAACTTGCCTTATATAGTTCATATATATTGTTACCGTACTAACGAGCCATTAAGCTTACATCAAATGGCAAGCATTTGTTGTGTTTTGAAACAATTTTCAGGTGCCATCATTAATAAACTAAACTAGTTCATTAAGTGAAGTACTTAGTAATTAAACTAAGTAGTTCATTAAAGGAAGTCATATTTGGAAAAGGCACAAAGGCAACAAGTTGCAGAAAGGAAGTCTTCTACTCCCTCCTAAACGCCATGTACTCATATCTATATATATATATATATATATATATATATATTCCATTTTTTTAAAAGGCACTCACATATATTCCAACGTATTACCGACACGTTATATATTTAACATACGTATGTTAACGTCACACCACTATACTCTAACTTTCATATATATGAGTATATTCAGGCCCTTATATCATATGATTATAAGTCATGGTGATGACAAATTTATCTACGACACGTGAAAAGGTTCTAAACCGAAATTGTCATATCGGGCGAATACCGAAACTTCACCAACGTGTCACATACTTGCCAAAATAGATGGCCAGCCCCTACACTTCAAAAATGGCCACAAAATTTTTGTGGCTTACATGGGTATGTCAGCCAATAAAATCATTCCACGTTGGCACCACAAACACCCTCAATTAAGGCCAAATTGTGGAATTTCAATTTCAATTTGTCACATGGTTAGGGCGCCACTTTAGATCAGCCTAAGTGCTGAATATTAAGTTTAATTTATGTATATTATGTGTAACATAATATATATAACAGTGCAAAAATTTGGAATTTAATTAGAGAAAATCGGGTAATCGATAAACGTTGAAAATTCGGTTTTCCTACGTACACGTCAAAGTAACATTTTTGGGTATATGGGCATATAACATGTATCTAGACACTTTTACATAATTCATACATTCTAAAGGTTCTAGAAGAAAAATCAATTAAGGGCTGATGTAAATATATCCATCTGTGTACTAATTAATGTGCACTATTTTACAAAGTCTTGCAAAAATAAAATTCAGCACATGTACAATCATGTCACACGCATACTACAACCATTGTTGGAGCATATGTGGAGCTTTGTTGGTATCTTAATTGGCCAGAATGAAGCATGCAATGTTGGTGACCTAAAGAAAGGAACTACAAAAGGTAACATTTTAATCTTGTCACATTGTGACAGATGCTGAAAATTCAGCATGTGTAGGTATAGGCTGGCCGATTTTATCACTTAATGACGCATATTTTTGCTATCTTGAATTATGTGGATTAGTTGAGAGATAGTATGGAAGTGTTTTGAATATATTATGAAACTTAATAATGTGATATCTTCAAATATCACACATGCTGAAAAATTCAGCATTGTGTAGAAAAGGAATGTGGCCGATTTCTTTGGCCTCCTTTGGTGACTAATTTATTTCAAATTAAGTAGGAAGTCTTGTACTAAATGATGATTGATTTCTTTTTATTTTCAAGAATAAATCAAAACAACTTGGCAACATTTTGAATAAAATGCAAATGTTACACATGCTGAAATTTCAGCATGTAAAGAGCATGTGGCCGATTTCTTTGTAAGGAAATGGTGAAAATTTGTCTTGCTAATTATGTGGGATGATTATGTGACTTATGACAACATTTTTATGGCTAATTAGCACATGTTTTTAAGGTTTATTTTCAGATTTATCTAATCATCAAATGATGACAACATCCCCAATCAATGAGTGCCAAGTAAGCAAGAGCTTAATGATCATCCAATGAGGAGTTGCCAAGTAAGCAAGGACATGTCACAATGATGCAATACACTCTTCCAAGATGACTTAGAAGATAATTTTCAAGAGGAAGAAAAAGGCTAAGGGGGCGGCCACATGGAGATAAAAAGGAAAGAGAGAGCAAACAAAACACAAGAACAAGTCTTGCAAATTGAAGGATCAAAAACGTTTTCCTCTCTTCTTCAACACTCTCTTTCCTTCTTCTCTTTAAAAGGCTATTGTACTCATATTATATTTGAATAGGCTTCATATAGACCACCACATACTCCTTTATTGTTGTAAAAGATTGATCAAGGTGTGATCAATCTTGCACTTACAAGGTGGTGGTGTTCGTGATCATTGTATTCTCATACAAGGTTTGTAAAGGGTTGGAGTTGGTGTATAACTCCATCAACCCTGTGGTAATGTGCTATTTTGTGTTTTGTGATTAGTGCTAACCGAGGAAGGTGTCTTCGAAGATTGGAGTAGATTGTTTATATCTGAACCAGTATAAAATTCCTGGTGTTATTTACTTTGAGCACTTACTTTCAGTTTCAGCACTTACTTTCAGTTTTAGCACTGTTTATTGTTTTTAATCACGTTGGTAAAAATAGTAAAAGAATTTCAAAAATGACGAAACTTTCCAGAATCATAGCCACACGTCTTAAGGTTCTTTTGGTGTAAGTTTCAACCCTTTTGGACAAGTATAAGTCATCCAAACGCCCAAAGTTCTGAGACTAGTGCAGTCTAATTTTCAGGCTTGCAAAGTTTGAGACTTTGAACGTATTTGACTAACTTTCCAAAAGAATTTTTCAAAACTGTTTCAACCCAATTAAATAAAACTAATAAGGGGTTAGTCATTAAATTTTCAGAGCATTTGGAGTTACGGACAAATAGGAATTAAATTTTCAAATCAGACTACCGTTTCTGGCAGATTTGCGCAATCTGACCACCAATAATTTTTCAAGGGGTTAGAGGTTGAATTTTAATCTGAAATTTTGACCAGATACTCAAAACATCTGAGAGACTAATTTCTCTCAAAATTTCAGAATTTTCGAAAACCTGCAACCTAGTTTTCAAAACGTTTCAAAACAGGTCCTGAAAACAGAAACTGTTTTCAAAAGTTGGGCTTTTGGTTTAAAACAATTTTAAAAACCAAATTTTTTGCACCCACTATTAAACCCCCCTTCTAGTGGTGCCTTGCAGATCCTACAGTTTTAACCAAACCTGTATAAAATTCCTTGTGTTCTCTACTTTCAGCACTTACTTTCAGTTTCCAGCACAGTGCATCGTTTTTATCACGTTTGTAAAAAAAAGTAAACAAATTTTAAATATCACAAAACTTTCAAAAAACATAGCCACGCGTCTTCAGGTTCTTTTGGCGCAAATTTCAACCCTTTTGGATAAGTATAAGTCATTCAAACGTCAAAAGTTCTAAGACTAGTGCAGTCTGATTTTCAGGCTTGCAAAGGTTGAGACTTTGAACGTATTTGACTATCTTCCCAAAAGTATTTTTTAAAACTGTTACAACCCAATTAAATACACCTAAAAAGGAGTTAGTCATTAAATTTTCGGAGTATTTGGAGTTACGGTTAAATAGTAATTAATTTTTCAAATCAGACTACCGTTTCTGACAGATTTGAGCAATCTGACCACCAACCATTTTTAAAGGGGTTAGAGGTTGAGTTTTAATCTGAAATTTTTAGGAGCTACTCAGAACATCTGAGACTAAGATCTCTCCAAATTTAAGAATTTTTGAAGACCTGAAACTTAGTTTTCAAAACTTTTCAAAACAGGTCCTGAAAATAGAAACTATTTTCAGAAGTTGGGTTTTTGGTTTAAAACAATTTTAAAAACCACATTTTCCGCACCCACTATTCAACCCCCCTTCTAGTAGTGCCTTGCAGATCCTACATATTAGGCATATAAATAATGCATAAAACGTTAAAGCTGAAAATCACTCAAAAATTTGCCACATCAATCGATCGATGTGGGTGTCTGAGAGATCAAAGTATCAATCTATATCAATATAGATCAATTGATGTTTGGAGACTGAAGTCTACATTGATCGAACGATTTCTGACAGGATTTTGGTATTTAAGCTGGTTAAAACACAGAACTGTTACAACCCTTCAAAATAAATATCGATCTATCTCTCATGATTCCTTAGCCATTTTCTCTCCAAAAAAGCCTAACTCCACTAAATCTCAAATAGAAAATTCCATTTTTCCTCAAAAATCGTTAACTTTACATCATCTTCTTCATCTTTGTATATCTCTACAACCATAGAATCAGCAATTTTAGGTACATTAAAATTGAGAACCAAGAATCATTCGAAGAGGTCAATGAGCTCAAATGATGATGAATGAGGGTCAAGCAATCTTTCTCCAGAGCAATAGCCATATCCTGAGGTCCCAAGGATGCAAGAACATAGCTTACTAGGGGTGCGAGCACTGATTTTCCCAAGTTTGAGGAATTGGCAGAGCTAAGAAGAAGATTAACTATCCATAACTTTTCGTGGATGAAGCATGTAGAGTTTAGAGGGCTGTTAAGTGAGCATTGAGGTGCATGTATCTCCAAATATATCTCTTCTCATGCTTAAGAGTTGTTTATTGAGTGGGAAATGAATAAAAGAGCCATAATCCCTCTACAAGTGTTTAAATTTGACAATTTTTGAATAATGAATAGTTGAAACCAATTATTGAGTGGCTAGACTTCCAAACATGAAGACCCTTGTGGAATGAACAAGACAAGATCAAAATCTCTAGATGCACACCAGATTTTTATTTATGAAAATTTGTGGTTTGACTATCTCAATAATTTTCCTTAAGCAATCCACTATGTGATTTATGGTAGTCAATTAGTATAGGATGTTGGAAAGACAAATACATTGCTTTGGGTTTCCAATGAAGGGCTGGATGAATTTGATGTGTTGAATTAGGATACGAAAAAGTGCAAAGTTAGTGAAGATGAGGCCAAAACATTCTTAGACAGTCATCCTACCAGGAACGTCAATGATATGCCATTTTTTATCGTGTTTTGACCGCTGTAGTGACCTTTTACATGGATGAGAAAGTCAGCTTAACTCCCGAGTAATTAGATTTCTACGTTGCTAATCGGATTGCCAATGGATAATCTTTGAACTTTAGAGAAACATTCATGGCCAACATGATTGCAGCGGCAACCAAATCTAATAAAGCATTTCCTTACTACAATCTCATATACCACATGTTGAAGAAGCAGGGAGTATAGATACATGAGAATGATGTTGAGAAAATCAGACACAGATTTTTATGATAAGGCAAAATCTCTAGTAGGTTTTAAAAGCTCGAAAAGAGAAAGAAAAATCCCCCAAAATCAATGTTGAGAGAGAATAAGGTCCTGATGTTCAAATGGATGAATGAGTTGAGAGAGTCAATATTGGAGTAGACGATGATCTCGAGGTGCTTAAGAAGCAAGCATCTGGGCTCCAACATGAAGTTGAAACGACCACAGCCTACACTAAAAAATTAGAGATGGACATAGATCGTATTGGAACTTAAGCACAATAGCTTTAAGGCAATGTGGTTGTGCACGAGTCCAAATTTTCTAGACATAAGGCAAAGATAAAGGCTTGCAGCTCTGGGAAGACTTTCTACTCAGATGAAGTCTAGTTGTCCAAACCATCCCCCTTCTCGTGTCCTTTTGACATTCCTAGCTAACAAAACTTGTGATGTATTATAGTTTGGCATCGAATGCCTTTATGCCCCTACATTGGTCTATCCTTTGCAGGTTATGACTTGTCTTTTTCTTTTCACTTATGTATGCTATTATAACTACTAGATATGATTGCAATGATTATATGTTATGTGGGTTATTCCTATCCTTTATGATTATATGTCCTTTTGATGATTACAAAAAGGGAAAAATGTTTGGGGGTAGGTATTGGTATTTGTATATTAGTTTGACATAGTTGAGTGGATATCCTTAAGGGAAACATATTGTACTGAATCATGTAAGAATCATTATGTTCAGGGGAAGCATTAATGCAATGACTGAAGAGAGGAATATTTTGCAAAAGCATAGAGTACATATCATGATTTTGACAAAGAAAGATAATAGTGTTTTTTTAAAACAAAAATCTTTTAAATGTGTATAATTTTAAAATAATCAAAAAAAAAGGAGATTGTTGGAGTATAAATATTTCAGTGACTTTAAAAGATTGAGATGTTTGAAAAGGTTAAAAAGATTTATTTATACTTGGGAAATGACTAACAGAGTAAAGTCACAAAAACTAGGACACTGATCACTAAAAAGAGATCAATGTATACATTGACCTCCACATAGATAGATCAATGTATACATAACTCTCTAAAAAGAACTGCATAGGTTGATTGATGTAGACAGTATCAAAAACTAGAAGAACACTGACTATCGATCTCTGTATTGATTGATCGATGTTCCAAGTGAAACTTAGACACTGATCTCTAAAATAGGCACATTGATCGATCAAAGTATAAATCGATCTCTAAAAAAGAGGCATCGATTTATCAATGTTTTTTCTAAAATTGGAAGCACGCTAGCTATACATCAATTTCTAAGATTGATCGATCTATTTAAATGAAAAATGTCACAAAATAATAAACATGACATCGATCTCTTAAATAAGAACATTGAACGATCGAAGCGGACATTGATATCTAAACTAAAGACATCGATTGATCAATATCATGTGAAATTCTAGATTTTATAACCATGAAAATTTTGTATAGTCATTTTTATTGTGTATTCATTACCAACGGGCTAATGCTATTTTGAGTATCTGTACACCTATCAAAGCTCTCTTAGGTGCCTATGGTTCAATCAATTAAAGTGTAGAGTAGTTAGAGACAAGTTGGACCACCCTAACCGCAACTAATGAAGTGAGAGATACTGGTGAAGGCTAAAATCGAAATTGATCTCATATATATACAAGAAGCATTGAAGAGGCATTTACACACCTTCACCTACTTCAAGATCTATTCTCTTTTTATCTTAAAAGCTCTCAAGTGCTATAGCATTAAAAGCTCATTCAGTCTATATTGCATGTGTCAAAAGTGTTTTATTGTGATAGTATTAAAGTCTAACGCAAAAAGAACTATACATATTTGATATCTTGCTTACAATTTAGACTTGATTTGAAAGTGTAATCCCACTTCTTCTTCCAAAACTTGTTTAGTGAAAAAGCTTTTAAGCCTCTTGCTTATAGTTTTTGTTCAAAACATTGTTGTAGCAATTGTTGTAGTAGGAGCTTGTAGACCTCTGTGAGGCAATTTATGTAGTTGTTGTTGAAAATCTACTTTGGAATTAAAGTGGTAGTGGAATAGAATCATTGAGATTCAAGCCACTATAAATTGTGTTTCTCAATTCACTATCTCTCATCTCCTTCTTTCTTATTTTGGTGAGTGTTTTGAGTTGAAGTGAGTTAAACCGAGAAAAACTCAAAAAATCGTCTAACACTCTATTCATCCCCTATAAAGTGCTGCATCTTGCATAGAGCTTTGACTTAGGTAGGATTAGCTTGAATTCAATCTTTGGACAGCATGAATCCTAGGAATTTTCCCATTCTAACATCGAAGGTACATTTCTTTGGGTTCAATCTCATATTAAAATCTCTTGGAATGGTGAATACTTCATACAAATTTCCAATGCATTGGTCCAAGGTCCTTGTTTTCACAAACATGCCATCAATTTAGGCCTCTATTATATGTCTGTAGGGCCACATAATCAATCACCCTATCAATCTTGGAATATGGAAAGCAATCTTTAGGACATGCCGTATTTAGGTGCGTGGAATCCACGTAGACCCGTGGTCTTCCATCTGGCCTTAGGACGACGATTAGATTGGACAACCAAATAGGATATGTAATCTCTTTAATGATCTTGGCTACCATCAGCTTTTCGACCTTGTCAGCTATAGCTTTATTCCTTTCTGGAGAAACGTTCCTCTTATTTTACTTAGACCGACTTAATTTCTAGATCCACGTTTAACTTGTGGACTGCGAGCTCCTTAGGGATTCCAGATATGTCATATGTTGTCTTAGCAAAAATGATAGCGAATTCACAGAGTATCGCTTGCAATTGTTACTTGAGGTTTACAGATATCCAACCTCCAACCTTTATCATTTTTTGAATTTCATTCAACGAAATGGAATTCTTCTATTTCATCCTCCGTCTCCAACTTCTCCAGAGACCAGCTCATCTAAACTAACTTGGTTGATAGGAAGCTTCCTCTTCACGTCGATGGCATAACATGCATGCGTTACAAAGATATCTCCATGTACAATGACCACTCAAGTTAGGATTGGAAATTTCATGCTCATATGGAAGGATGATACAATGGCTCCCAAGCCAGTAAGCGTAGGTCTGGCTGTCAAAAAATTCTTGTGGAGGCTTATTTTACCATAAGAAAGTCCATCAGAAAAGACTTTCTCTTAGGCGAAAGCTCTGAAAGTAGTCATAAGAGTAATCAAACCCAGTGGTAGCACTACATTAACTAGGAAACCAAGCAGCGGAACTGAAACTCCACCTAGGATTCTTTTGGTATCCCCATCAGCGGAACTGAAACATGACACTAATTGTAGCGCCCCGCTCCCGAACCCTAGCATCGGGAACAGTACGCCCGCCGTATCTCACTAAAGAGAATACAAAGCGTCAAATCAATTTCCAACATATCTGAGAAGACATAGAAATTTTTCGCGCGGAAACGTAATACCACTCATTAAGTTCTATGAATAAAAGATAATATCTCAATAAAATACTGAACCAGTACTAGCAACAATACCAATGTGTCAACGGTCTAATCCGGATAGTACTAATGAAATCCCAATAATGACAAATGTCCACAAGGTCGTCCCATGTCCTAGATGCGACCATCAGTCTGTCCACTCCACTGTGTCAGCCCCGTCCTCAACAAAGACATAATCGTAGGACTCTACCTGCTCACCTGGAGGGGGGGGGAAGTAGGGCTGAGTGACGGGAAAATCACTCAGTAGGCACCTGCCTCCAAGTAGTACAAGACAAGCATCCAATAATGATATAACACATAGCACATAAAGCATGATACCACATAAGCATATGAAAGAATACGGAAAGGTAAAGCACTCCAGGTAAAGCATGCGCAACAACGTGATGCATGTCCCACTATGCATGTCATACGCAACAAAGTCATGTCACACAGAGTGCCGATATCCCTACCGTGCAATGCATGAACCCGGGTCCTACTAAGTGGCTGCAGGTCGTACACCCCACAGTTACCATACTGAGTGTGCGTGGCCGCGCCTCCGCACACCATCCTGAGTGTCGTGGCCCCGCCACCGTACACCATCCTGAGCGCCCGTGACCCGTACGTCACGGCCCGCCATCAATGCAATGCACGTGCCATGAATGCAAAAACACAATCGCCTGAGGCCCCTGGCCCATCCTCACCATCCTCCGGCACTCAAATCTAGGTTCAGTTATTGGTCGAATGCTAACTCGACATTTTTCGGCATCAAATCCACTTTTCCACGGCTTGTATACCTTTATCGTGCAATTTCTGTATTTTTCCTTATTTTCCCCTATTTATTTCTACTTATCTCCTAATTATCCAAATTAGATAAATTATCATAATCACTGAAATTAATTGAAAATAATTTAATTTCACCATCTTATAATTACTGGAATTTATTTATAATTTTTTGATATTTATATATATTTCTCCTATATTTATTACTATCTTAAATTAATTATTTAATAATTAGGAAACTTTAAAATTTCAGGAATAATGCAAAGGAATCAAAAACCTTAGGATTGGGCTGACCCTCTTTACCTACAGCCAGCCCGCCCATTCGCGCGTACGCAGGTCCAGCCCGCTGAGAGCTGGCCTGCGATCCCAGTTATGTTTTTTTGTTTATCTGGTTAATTGGGCCGACAGCAGCTGGCCCGGTCCGTTGGCCATTCGGCCCGGTCCGCTAAGCTGCCAACCCTATTTATTTTTTATATATACATATAGCGAAATGGGCTGGCTGCAGCTGCCAGCCAGCGGCCAACTACGGGCGGCCTGGTCTGCGCAGGCTGCAAGGCCAGCCCTAACCAATACCCCTTTTTTTTATTAATCGAAATGGGCTGGCTGCAGCTGCCAGCCAGCGGCCCATTAGCGGGCAGCCTGGTTTGCGCAAGCTGCAGGCCGGCCCTAACCAGTGTTTTATTTTATTTTATTTAAAATTTCAAAATTTCAGCAGAGGGATATCCAGGAGGCGCGTTCTCCACACGCGCGTGCGTGAAACCACGCGCTGCCATATCCGGCGGCGCGTGAAGCGCACTGGCGACCTCCGGCCTCTATTTTCCGACTCCGATCTATATTTTTGCCTATTTCCAGTCTACGGGAACCTATTCTAAGGCCAAAAACAAAATGAAAAATCTCTACTCATCCAACAGTTTTACTATTTTGATTATCAAATTTTTTTCTAAAACCAAAACTCAAGGCACGCAAAGACACACAGATGCACGCATACCACAGTATTCAAGTCTTCATGCGTTTCACGGATCAAACAACATGCTATAGATTTCAACAATTAAAGAAAACAACAAACACATAATATATCACCAAAGCATGCTTGAATTTGTACCAATTGGAGGGGGAAGAGGGAACCTACCTGGGTTGCAGACAACACTACGCGATTAAAATATACCCGGTTGATTTCTCTTTCTACTCTCCTCTCCTTCTTCTTTTCCCCTTCCCTCTTTTCTTTCTCCTTTTTCTTCCCTGGCCGCTGTGCTTGCGCTGCCTCCCCTTCCTTGAATTTCAATTTTCTTTTTTTTTTTGTCTTTGCGTTCCCCTCCCCTGATCCCCTTTTTAATTACCCACTGTGGCGCAAATTGAGGGGCGGTTACACCCCTCAATATTATCCCTCTTTTTTATTTAATCTAATCTTATCTCTTTTTTTAAATACTTTTATTATTATTATCCTTTTCTATTTCTTTATTCCCTCTTCTTTTTTTCCTTCGGTTATCACATCCTACCTACCTTACAAAAGTTTCGTCCTTGAAACTTGGCGTAATTTAATCGTACAGACTGAGAGGACTTGATGTACCTTAATTGAAGAGTTCCGGATAGCGTTCGCGCATCTGATCCTCCAGCTCCCAGGTCGCTTCATTTTTCTTATGATTGCTCCACTGCACCTAGACGTACGGAATGACTCTTCTTCTCAGTTCTTGATCCTTGCGATCCAGGATCCGAACTGGAGTCTCTTCATGTGATGTGTCTGGTCTGATCCTCAAAGGTGGTGCATCCAGTACGTGACTCGGGTCTGGGATGTACTTTCTCAACTGAGAAACATGAAAGACATTGTGCACCTGAGCTAACGCCGAGGGTAATGCCAAACGGTAAGCTAACGAACTAATCTTTTCGAGCACCTCATAAGGGCCAATGTACCGCGGCCTTAGCTTACCCTTCAGACCAAATCTCGCAACACCCTTCATAGGCGATACTCTCAAGTAGACCTTTTCTCCAACATCGATCTTCAACGGACGCCTCTTCGAGTCAGCCCAGCTCTTACTTCTATCTTGAGCAACCTTAAGCCTTTCCCGAATTAACTTAACCTTCTCCTTGGTTTGCTCAACCAACTCTGGGCTAGTGATAGCGCGCTCTCCAACTTCATCCCAAAGGATAGGGGATCTGCACTTACGCCCATAGACGCCTCAAATGGTGCCATGCCGATGGCGCTGTGATGACTGTTGTTGTAGGAGAACTCTATCAACTTGATCATACTATCCCAGTTCCCCTTGAAGTCGATGGCGCAAGCTCTCAACATATCCTCCAATGTCTGTATAGTTCTCTCCGACTGTCCATCTGTCTGCGGGTGAAACGCAGTACTCAATCGTAGCTCAGTCCCCATTCTCCTCTGACATGCTGACCAGAACCTGGAAGTGAACTTCGAGTCACGGTCGGAGACAATACTGGCTGGAATGCCATGTAAAGTGATGATGTTGTCGATATAGAGTGTAACCAACCTCTCCAGAGTCACATCATTCGGTACTGGTAGGAAATGAGCGGACTTAGTCAAACGGTCTACGATCACCCAGATCATGTCATTACCATTCCTTGTCCTCGGAAGACCCATCACAAAATCCATAGTTACATGCTCTCATTTCCACTCAGGGATCTCTAACGGCATCAACAAACCTCCTGGTCTCTGGTGTTCTGCCTTGACCTGCTGACATACTAGACACCTCTCAACAAACTCAGCTATATGTCTCTTCATACCGCTCCACCAGTAATGCTTCTTCAGGTCATTATACATCTTGGTAGCACCTGGATGAATTGACAACTTCGAGTTATGTGCCTCCTCAACCTCCGGTACGCACAGTCTCCCCTGAAACCACATACTGCCATCGTCATGGATCTGGAACCCATCAACTTGACTAGTCATCATCCTCTCTCGTAGCTCACTAAGTGTACATCTCCCTTCTGCGCCTCTTTGATCTGCTCAATCAAAGATGGAGTGATAATCAACGCGCTAGAACATTCGCTGTGGAGTCCACAATGTCAAGGTCCAACTCCGCCATATCTCTCTCCAACGGTGTCTGTCTGGCATGGATGGACTTCCTACTCAGAGCATCCGCGACCGGTTCGCCTTCCCCGGATGGTAGCTGATAGTCAAATCGTAGTCCTTTAAAAGCTCAAGCCATCTCCTCTGACGCATGTTCAGCTCCTTCTGGGTGAATAAATACTTTAAACTCTTATGATCCTGAATACTTCGCACTTCACTCCATAAAGATAATGTTGCCAAATCTTAAGTGCGAAGACTACTGCAGCTAACTCGAGGTCATGCGTCGGATAATTTTGCTCGTATGGTTTCAGCTGTCTCGAAGCATACGCGATGACCTTGCCATTTTGCATAACGACTCATCCTGCAAAGAAACAGTTAGGCCACCATTGTAATGCGTATAATTCAACTTTGAAAACATATGCATTACCCAATCCGTTCTTCGATGCATCGCTATATATGACAAACCCTTCTGAGCCTGATGGTTGAGCAAGAATAGGGGCCGTCGTCAATCGTCTCTTAAGTTCTTCAAAACTCTGCTCGCATTCAGCGGTCCAGACAAACTTTGACTTTTTCTGAGTCAATCTGCTCAAGGGCACTGCTATCGATGAAAATCCTTCAACAAACTTCCGATAGTAGACGGCCAAGCCCAGAAAACTCCTCACTTCGGTCACATTAGTCGGTCTAGGCCATTCAGTAATGGCTTCAATCTTCTCGGGATCTACAAAAATTCCCTCCTCTGAGACCACGTGTCCCAAGAACGCAACACTCTTCAGCCAAAACTCGCACTTACTAAACTTAGCGTATAACTTTTTGTTCCTGAGAACATCCAGAACCTCCCGCAGATGCTTTTCGTGGGATTCCTCATCCGGAGAATAGACTAATATATCATCGATAAAGACCACCACAAACTTGTCAAGCTGGTCCTGAACACCGTATTCATCAAATCCATGAAGGCTGCGGGAGCATTAGTCAGACCGAATGGCATCACTAAAAACTTATAGTGGCCATATCTAGTGCGAAAAGCAGTCTTTGCTACATCTTCTGCTTTAATCCTCATCTGATGATATCCGGATCAAAGGTCAATCTTAGAGAATACCTTGGCACCCTGAAAAATACCAAAACTGAGGGATCATTTGGAAGATTTATAATATCAATTACGAGTTACAAGGGTTAAAGGGTACCTTTAGTTGATCAAAGAGGTCCTCGATCCGAGGTAGAGGATATTTGTTCTTGATGGTGATCTTATTAATCTCCCGATAATCAATACAAAGCCTCATACTGTCATCCTTCTTCTTTACGAACAAGACCGGAGCTCCCTAGGGTGAGACACTGGGTCGAATGAACTTCTGGTCTAGTAACTCCTGCAATTGTTCTTTCAGCTCCTTCAGCTCAACCGGAGCCATCCTGTATGGTGCCTTCGATATCGGCTCAGCACCAGGCAGTAAATTAATCTCAAATTCTATCTCTCGACTGAGCGGTAGTCCCGGCAGCTCATGGGAAATACATCCTTATACTCATTCACCACTGGTATCGAATCCATCGAGGGTACATCTTTCTCTACACCAATAGCATACGCAAGAAAACATAGATTACCTTTTCTCAACGCCCGATGCGCCTGTGATGCACTCATGTAAATCTTTTTGGGCGCTTTATGCAACTTGAAATCTCCCTGAAAGATGGTTTCCTGGTTGCTATGTCTGCATGCTAACCTGCCTCTGTCGACAATCAATCGTGGCCTGATACTTAGCCAGAAAATCCATGCCCAAAATAACATCGAAATCTTGCATCTGTATCGGAATTAGAGTTGCAGCGAATTCTAGCTCTTAATCTCCAGTGAACAATCCTTATACTGGTAGTGCGATACAAACACCTGATCACGGCAGTCTGAACCCGGTAAGGAATCTCCAGCCATTCAGGTGAAATATTAGGCTTTTGACAAACCTCCTGGCGATGAATGAATGGCTGGCCCCACTATCGAAAAGTACGTATGCTGGGACCTTGTTAATCAACACCTCACCTAACATGTGCAGGGTTATACATATAACACATAATCACAAGAAGGAAAGGTATTTATAACAACTAGAATTTTAACACTGAATTTAAGATGTACCTGCTACCACGTCACCGGTCTCCTCAACGTCAGCGTGTGTCAGGACATGTACGCGGGCATTAGTCTTTGTCCTCCCCTTCTGCTGTGGCTGGCTCTGCTGTGGTGGGGGTGCCTGTCCATGCGCGGGGCAGTCTCTGGCAAAGTGCCCCGGGGTGCCGCATCTGTAGCAGACGTCCCTGGTCCTCCAGCACTGACCCGGATGCAAACGTCCATAATGGACATATGGTGTAGTGGGTGCCACCGTCCTCACTGGCTCTGCATCTGCCAATGCCGGTCCCTCGATGGCTAATGGTTGAGTCAACTGTCTCTGCTACTGTGGTGGTCGAAAGGAGCTCCCCGGCTACTGGTGGCGGGGCACCTTCAGCCATCTCCCAGGTCTCCCTGAACGGTACTCCTACCGTGGCCGCTTCGTCCGGTCATCTACCGCACTCTTCCTGAGGTCACCCTCAACATCCCGGCATACCTCTTAGCAAATTCAAAAGTCCTTGGTCTAGCACAGATGATCAACGACTGAATGCAAGGGCTCA
>AP025070.1:18307217-18545916 GCA_036186865.1 Eustoma russellianum | reverse complement strand
TCATGCTTTTCACGGATCAAACAACATGCTATAGATTTCAACAATTAAAGAAAACAACAAACACATAATATATCACCAAAGCATGCTTGAATTTGTACCAATTGGAGGGGAAAGAGGGAACCTACCTGGGTTGCAGACAACACTACGCGATTAAAATATACCCGGTTGATTTCTCTTTCTACTCTCTCCTCTCCTTCTTCTCTTTTTCCCCTTCCCTCTTTTCTTTCTCCTTTTTCTTCCCTGGCCGCTGTGCTTGCGCTGCCTCCCCCTTCCTTGAATTTCAATTTTCTTTTCTTTTTTCTTTTTTTTGTCTTTGCGTTCCCCTCCCCTGATCCCCTTTTTAATTACCCACTGTGGTGCAAATTGAGGGGCGGTTACACCCCTCAATATTATCCCTCTTTTTTTTATTTAATCTAATCTTATCTCTTTTTTTTAAATACTTTTATTATTATTATCCTTTTCTATTTTTCTTTTATTCCCTCTTCTTTTTTTTCCTTTGGTTATCACACTAATAGCATTGTTTATGCCTTTGTAAACTCTATTCACTTACAAAAGTCCTTTAATAGGCAGGTTCCTCTTGACATCTTTGGCATAGCATGCATGCGTCATAGAGATATCTCCATGTACAGTTGTAACTCCAGCTTGAGTTGGACAGTCTATGCTCATATGGAGGGATGATACAGTGGCTCTCAAGCCAGTCAGGCAGGTCATCATATCAACACATTATATATGGAGGCTTCTTTTACCATGCCAAATTGCACGAGAAGAGACTTGGTCTTTGGCAGAGCTCTGAATGTCATCAAACCCAATTGTTGAACTGCATCAACTATGAACCCAAATAGCGAACCAGAGACTGCATCTAAGGATTGTTTTGCTGAGCTCCTTAAATGCATTTTAAAACATGGCATTAACAGGACTGCCCCAACCTTTGTAAATCTCTTCACTTGAAAAAGTCCTTTAGTAGGAGTGTCTATCATAGAATCGATCACCAAGCCTTCATTTTTGGCATTGTGCAGAATCTGATCTTCACGTCCATAGCTCAACATCTTTGTGAGCTTCATCCTTTTGTTGATGCTTCCATGCTTGGAGGTCATACTATTTTTTTGTTAAAATGCAAATATATTAACCATATCAGGGGGATGCAACCCATACAGTTACTTTAATCAGTAAGCCAATAGACTGGCTTACTCATGCTAGTCAAAAGTAATGTGGAGGTTACACATGCAATAACCAAGGGCTGGCCATCTAAAGTAAATTGGGATATAACCTACGCATTATTCTGAATACATGTGTGCATATTTCAAGAATACCATCTTAAGTTAAAAATCATAATCCTTTAAAAAAGTTTTTGTTCCTAGCTTGCCAAATGTGGCATACGATAGCAGCTAAACCAATTTTGCATTAGTCAAAACTTTCTGGTATGCCCACCCTCCATTGAAGGTGATTCGCGAAGTGTTTGAAAAAATCGGATTCCATAATGATTTGCGTATCACGTTGATTGATCAGTCACATATTCTTCTTAATTTTCGCCATGAACAAGATTACCTTCGGTGTTTTTATCGTCGATCTTGGACAATACCCGGCTGTCATATGAGGGTGACTAAATGGACAGTGGATTTTGATCCATCCACAGATGTCCCGATCGTTCAAGTGTGGGTGGCGCTGCCTGCGTTGCCCATACATCTTCATCAAAAATCTGCACTTTTTGAGATTGTTCGTCCGATAGGCATTCCAATAAAATTGGATATTGCAATGGCTGATGGATTGCATCCTTCCGTAGCAAGGGTGTGTGTTGAAATTGAAGTTTCTCAGGAATTGCCAAAGAAGATATACTTGCAGGCTAAACAGGAAGATGATCCTTCAAACAAGTAGTCTATGAAGATTTACCTTTATTTTGCCCAACTTGTCGCCGACTTGGACATGCCACCGGTGACTGTGGTACGTCCACCCCGCCGCCGCCGCCGCCTCCTCCTACACAACGTACCAAAATGCGGTGGACTACGAAAAAGGTTGCACCTCCTAAAAATTCGACTGATGCGCATATCCCACCTATTGTCCTTGCACGAACAATGGATGCAGAAGTGGCACCCGACACACCTCTTTCTCAGGATGTGCCTACTCCACCCCTTAAACATGTGCAGGATATATCCAGATTAGGGGCAAACGCAGAATATCCGCCGGTACAGGATTTTAATGATGCAGGAGATATTGGACATTCATCGGACACAGAAATGCATGTTGAAGATATTCCTCCTAATATACCACCTGTCTCCGAAGAAGTTACAAGGAAAATTGGTTTTCTTCCACCATCACCTTCAGAAGACCTGCTCTTATCACGCTTATTAGATCCTTCGGCTGAGGAGGACTTCATCATGGTGGTTCCTCATCGTCGTCGTCGTACACGTAAAGAGTTGCCACTGCTTCCACCTTCTACTATTCTTACTCGTAGTGCGGTTCGTTCATCACAAGGGAGTGTTGAAACCATGTCTCAATGAATATACTAGTGTGGAATATAAGAGGCATTAGAACCTCTTTATCGCAGTTACATCATCTTGTGCATGTTCACAAGTTGAATCTTTTGGCAGTTATTGAACCCAAGCAATCATATGATTGTCTAAATAGGGTTGGCATGGACCTGGGTTTCTCCAATACACAATCTTCTATCTCCGGTAAAATATTGATATTCTGGCAACATAATTTTTTCAGGCTCATCGCATCACGGGATGATGCTCAAGTATTGCATCTTCGATTTTGTTATATCCCATTAAACCTCATATTTACATGTTCCATCGTATATGCCCAATATACGCTCATGCTTCAGCAAGATCTTTGGCGGGCTTTACGCACTTATTTGCAGCAGGTCACAACTCCATGGTTGATAGGAGGGGATTTTAATACTTTTAGGACATTGAAGGATCATCATGGCCGTTCTCAGCCTCAGTTATCAGCTTTACATGATTTTCATGAATGTGTTGAAGACTGTGCATTGATGAGAACATCGTTTCATGGATCACGATATACTTGGGCCGATGGACGTGGCTTAGGCCAAGTTCAGCGGCGGCTTGATTGTGTCTTCTTTAATTCATCTTTTCAGGATGTTTTCGATGATTTATGTCTTACTCATTTACCACATGTCTCTTCAGATCATACACTGTTGTTATTGATATGTCGACTCACCCTCAAGGTTGGACGAAGACCATTTCGATATTTGGAGGCATGACTATCTCATCCAGATTTTATTTCTTATGTTAAGGAAGCATGGCAGTCTTATCCCACAATAGGTGGTATACATGGATTTTACAAAAAGCTCTCGCATCTTAAACAAGACATACAACACTGGAATAAAGATATATTTGGTAATATTTTTAGTCGGGTGGAGCAGGCAGAAAATTGTGTAAAACGTGCGGAAGCTGCTTGGGACAACGACCCCACGAATGTGAACCGTACAGAATATACTCATGCAAAGGTAGTTTATCTCCAGGCTTCTAAGTATGAATTTCAATATTGGAAGCAAAAAGGCTAGGGTTCGTTGGCTGCAAGATGGTGACGCGAATACAGGATATTTTCATTCTATAGTTAAGGGACGCAGGGCACAACTTAGACTGCAAAAAATTCATTCCTCCGATGGTATTTTATGTGAAACACAGGATACAATTCAGAGTGAGGCAGTATCCTATTACACTACCTTATTTGCAAAAGAGCCAACAGGAGATTATGACGCAATTTTGCAATACATTCCTAGGCTGGTCACAGACGAAGACAATATCTCGCTAACTATTATTCCGCAGCCATCTGAGATTAAAGACGCAGTTTGGCACCTGGATCTTCAAAGAGTCGTAGGTCTTGATGGATTCCATGGTAGTTTCTTTCGCTCTTATTGGGATATAATTCACATGGATGTCATTTGTGCAGTGCAAGAATTTTTTCTTGGTATTCCACAGCCTTTTGTTATGGCAAGTGCCATGATTACTTTGCTTCCGAAAGTTGAATCCCACATACTTTTAGTGAATTCAGGCTGATTTGTTTATCAAATTTCCTAAGTAAGTTATGTACCCAGATATTTGAGTGTTTTTCTTCATAAGCTTATTTCGCCGGAGCAGATTGGCTTTTTGAAAGGAAATGATATTTCGACACAAGTTTTGTTAGCCAGGGAAATGATTCATTTACTGGATCAAGGTGGTAGTCAGTTATGTCTTAAATTTAGATATGATGAAAGCTTTTGATCGTGTCAGTTGGGAATATTTAGAATTGTTGCAACTTAAGTTCGACTTCTCTCCTTGCTTTGTTTGGATCATATTGAACCACCTGTGTAGCACTAGGTTATCAAACCTGATCAATGGCATTCCATCCAGCTATTTCCGTCCTTATCGGGGGTGAAACAAGGTGATCCCCTTTCTCCATTATTATTCATTCTTTCATCGGAAGGATTCAGCAGAGGTATAATAGTCCTAGTGGAACGTAATATAATGCGGCCTTTTTGTATTGGCCGAATGCCATTTCATGTTACACATCTTGCATATGCGGACGATTTATTGATATTCCTGCAAGCTTCGCTTGGGACTCTACGTGTATTTAAGCATTTTTTGACTTCTTATGAGAAAGCCTCCGGTCAAAAGGTCAATTATCATAAAAGTAGTTTTATACCATCTTTACATATCTCCTTACGTCGAGAATCATCTTTCTCAGATATCCTGGCTATGCACCCGACTAATTTACCATTTCGTTACCTTGGATCTATGTTGCATAAAGGCATCCCACGAGCACAACATTGTACTGCACTTTTGGAACATGTTGACCGGCATTTGCAAGGATGGCATAATAAGCTTCTTTCTCAAGCAGGCAGGTTGGTTCTACAATGGTCTATTCTATCTACACTTCCTTTACATATTCTGGCCGCCGGTGGATTGCGCAAATCAGTGATTAAGATTATTGAGCAGAAAATGGCACATTTTTATTGGGGACAGAAAAGACAGTGGGTTGCATGGGAAAAAATTCGAACTCCTTGCTCGGAAGGTGGTTTGGGACTTAGCGATCTCAGAGTTTTGCAGGAATCTTATTTTTGTTGTATTTGGTGGCAGTATCAGCAGGGTACCACGCTTTGGAGTCAATATATGCACGCAAAGTATGGCTTGCATGGCGATTATAACCCTCGGTTACCTGATTCACCCATATGGAAAATAATATGTCGCATTCATTCATTTTGTGATGAACATTCTCAGACTGATGGAACACATTTGCTCTGGAATTCTTCTGAGTTAGGCAGATTTACTATTGGCTCTGCTTATGACTTATGCCGTGTATCGTATCCAACGATTATCTCTGCACAGTTTATATGGCATAAACATCATCGACCAGGGATAAGCAATTTTCTCTGGTGTTTATATCATCGTGCACTCCCCTTTGAAGATTATATTCGCCCATACTTGCTGGTGAGGCCTACTCGCTGTCCATTTTGTAAAAAAGCATCTGCAGAGGTGGATCATATTTTTCTTCATTGCCCAACTATTCAGCCTCTTTGGCTTTTCTATTCCTCGGTGGTGGGCAGCCCCGCTCCAGTCGTGCCTCGCTTGTGGCCATATATCTTATCATGGTGGTTCCGAGGTTCGTCTTCTACACTTCTAGGTGTTTTAAGGATAGTCATTTTGAGAATTATCATACATCAAATTTGGCGCAGTTATGCTTCTATTGCATATGGCTGTGACACTACTCTCTGCACAACAGAATCAATGCAGCACCATATTTGGTCAGAGATTATTTTGTGGGCTAAATCCATAGATAATACAAAACTTGCCTTTGGATATCATTCTGTGCAGCATTTAGGTATACTTCCGCCAATTAGACTCAAACGACCGCATGTTATTCGTTGGCTTGTTCCTCCTTCTGGATGCCTGAAGCTTAATACAGATGCAGACGTAGGGAAAACTTTTGCAACAGGTGGCGCAATATTGCAGAATAGTGAGGGAGAATGTTTGGGAGCTTTATCTTTCCGCCTACCAATATGCACACCCTAACAAGAAGAATTACACACAGTTTACTTTGCCCCATTATATTTTTTTACCACAATATCGTCACATCATCTTAGAAACTGATTGCCTCCAGTCGGTTCGAGATATAACTCCATCGTTGCGTGATTCTGGCTTCTTTCATTATCGGATGTTATGTTCTTTGTTGCAACAGACGATGGTTGTTTTTCAACATACTTTTAGGGAAGCTAACATGGTGGCTCATTATTTAGCGCAGTATGGATTACAAACACCTCTGATGCATTACTTCACGCAGACTACTCTTCCACCTTTGGTTCAGAGTTGTGTTAAGCTTGATGTTACTACCGGGCATCTCCGACATGTATAATATTTCGGTCTTCCATATGGATTGGCAAGTTCAGAAAGGAGCTGCCTGCATTCCTTGGGATGCAGGCAGTCAGGGTATGTTTCTTTTTACATTACGCTGTATCTGCATTACTTTGGTTTGCTATGGTGGGATGCTTACAGATTTCCTATTTTACTTTGCATGGATGCTTATGGCTGGACCTGCTCGACACAAATTCAACCGATGCATCTCGTTTGGCAGACGCATATGTGCTAGGTTGTTTGCTTCAAATGCAGTAAATATGTACTCTTTTCCCTTCGTGCAAGATTTTATCCACAAGGGTGGTTTTGCTTTCCAAGGTTTTAATGAGGCATATCATACTACATTTGAACACAACCATACTTCTCTCGCCAATGCATGTGGTTTTGAATTTCGCCCTTCAGCTTCATTTATTAAGTTGTATCAGGACATTCTTTGTAAAAATGGTATTCCTCCACCATAAGTGAGGGTGATATCTTAATAATACTGGAGACGCGGAGCTCCTTATTTAAAAAAAGAACATTAGTTGGTGATTTGATTCTGGAGCAAAATAACACAGTGTGTATATGGGATCATCCAAGAATCCCAGCCTGGTCTTGATAGGTAGCCTGTCCAGAGCAACCATCCATAGTGTAAAAGAGTGTTTTAGGAGTGATAGCATTGTCTCTAACAGTCTTCGCCCAAGTGCCTCCAGCACGGCTAACTCTGAAGTAGTTATAGGCTAGTTGAAGCTTTAACACTCCATCTGTTGTCCAGGATGTAAGGACTACTATGACAGAGGTATATGAACCCTCATTTGTTAGCATTTTGTCCCTTATTTCCATCAGCTTCTTCAGTAAGGGCGAGTTAGTTTTTTGTCCCTTTTGTGTCCAAAGTGCACTGTATAACCTGTACCTATCGTTCATCCACTGTACCCATAATGTGTCTTTCTTATTGTGAATATCTCATAAATGTTTAGACAGCAATGCAAGATTGCATGCCTTAAACTCATAATCAACTACCACCCTCAATCTTTGGTTTGTAGACTTGTGCCCAAGAGACACAAGCATTTCTGGCCCCTTTTGTAGAATTGCCCCACAAGATGTGTGGGCAGATCCTGTTAACTTGACCCCTCACAGTGGCAGGGAGAGGTAATACACTTAGCCAAAAATAGTTGACACCTTGTAGAACTAATCTGATCAACTCCAATCTTCCAACATAGGGCAATTTGACAGCGTTCCAGAGACTAACTTTACCCATCAGTTTGTTTAGAAAACCTGAATAGTATAAACCCTGCAACTTGTATCCAGCTATAGGAATCCCCAAGTATATGAATGGCATAGTGTCTTTAGTAGAACATATGACATATTGCAACCAGACAGCCTCATCTTCTGGCCCAACATGAAAGTAAAAGTGGCTAAGCCATATTGGCCTTAAGCCCAGAGCAGTCCCCAAAGTAGAAAGTGCTGACATTATTTTTTGAACTGAAGAGGTATCATCTCTAGGAAACAAGATGAGATCATTAGCAAAACAAAGGTGGATAATGTATTGCTCAGCACATTTAGGGTGGAAGGTGAAGTCCCTATGGTGCAGCCTCTAAGGAGTCTAGAGAGATACTCCATTCCAATAAGAAACGGGAAGGGAGACAAAGGATCACCTTGTTGAGGCCCCTCTTACCCTTGAAGAAGCCATATGAAGTTCCATTGATGGGCAGAGAGTAAGCAATAATGTAAACACATTCCATGATACAGGAGGTAAAAAGGGCAAGAAAGCCCAAGCCATTAAGCATGTTCTTGAGGAATGCCCGCCTTATCGAATCAAAAGCCTTCCTGATATCAACTTTGAGCATGCACCTGAGAGGTATAATTTTTCCCATAATCCCTAATGAGTTCCTAAACCAAGAAGACATTTTCTATCATAGACCGGTCTTTCAAAAATCTAGCATGTGCGTAGGGTCCATAAAGTCCTCTAAAATAGGAGTAAGCCTGGTAGCCAAAATATTATAGATGACCTCGTATATAACATTATAGGAAGAAATAGGTCTGCAGTCCTCCACTCTACTAACCTGAGTTGCTTTAGGCATAAGAGCAACGGTGACATGATTGAGTTGCTTGAGGAGGACACCATTGCAAAAGAATTCTTGTACTACAGTAACAAGATCAGGGCCTACTATCTGCCATGTCCTGATAAAGAAGTGTGATGAATACCCATCAAGACCAGGAGCCTTATCCTTTCCTATGGAAAAAATGCATTTTAATTTCTTGAGCCAGTACAGGTGCAATTAAGTTGTTTTAGTGATGAGATGACAACATTGGGCCTCCTTGTAAAACATGGAGATTGATTTCATGAACATGCTATTATGTGCCTAATTGATTGGTGAAGTATAGGACAAACTGTTGTGTTTCTTGCTCAATAGAGGAATACATAGTGCCATCATTCAATTGGACTCCTGTGATATAATTCATGGACTTTTTCCTTTTGATAATTGAGTGAAAGGTCATAGTATTCCTGTCGCACAGATGGATATAGTTTCCTTTAGCCATTTGAGAGAAGTAGTTTTTCTAGCCTCCTTTAGATTGAATTCTAGATGCGTTTGAGTCTGTAATTTATCTTCCACAAGACCCTCATTGACCATCAGGGGAGATCTGCATATGTTTCAGGTCCGTCACAGACTTATCATCCCTGGTAGAAATATGTGCGAAGGCCTTTCTGTTGAGTTTCCTAAGGGAGCCTTTAATGGTTTGAGTTTTTTATGCAGTTTGTACATAGCTGAGCCATAGAACCTGGTGTTCCAATGCTGTCTTACTAAAGAGAAGAAGCAATCATGGTCAACCCACATATCGAAGAATTTAAAGCGGGTTCTAGTAGAAGTACCAGGAATAGCAAGATTGAGAACACATGAAGAGTAATTAGACAATCATCATGTGGGATAAAAATGTACTTTGGCCAAAGGAAAGCCTTTCAGGAAGGAGCTGTTAGACATGACCTTATCGAGTCTAGACATTATAGCACCATTGTCCCAAGTATAAATGCAGCCAGAATAAAAAAATCTCCAGAAGACAAGTTTGAAGGAAGCGATTGAGCTGGTCCATCTCCAATCCTTTCCTCCTCATTGAGGATACAGTTAAAATCCCCAAGGACAAGCCAAGGAGCATTTTGATTATGACTCTGACTAAGGATAGTATACCACAGACTTCTCCTGTCCACAACGTTACTAAAACCATAGATAAAAAAGCTATCAATAAGTGACCAAATACCAGACATCAGACCTTAGAAGAGATAATCTGAGGTTTAATGGGGATGGATTGAACTACAGCTGTATATGGATTCCAATAGACTAGAATCCTCTTACCATTATGGGAGTCAAAATTATGTATAAGTTCCCATTGTAAAAACTTTTGTTGTGAGGACAGAAACATTTTACTATTTTGCTTGGTTTCTAAAACTCCAAAAACATCTTATTTATGTCCTACTTGTTCCTACCAAAGAAGTTATGTTCACATGCGGATCTCCACAGATTTTGTGAATTTCCCAGTAATCTGACACTCAGGTTTGCCATCTAGGTCCTTAGAGTCATCTTGTTTGAACGCACTATCCTTCTTATGTTTCCTGAGGTTTGGATCATCTACAATCTACTCGGCCCTTCAATATTGAGCCTTGGATCATACTTAAACTGCTTAAGGTCTCTCTCAATCGATTTCTTAACTTCTTCAACCAACTTATACAACCTTCAATATCATGTCAGACATCCTTGTGGAAATGACAATAGAGTTTGTTGTTTCTTTTACTTTTAGGCCTATGCATCTATAGGTGTTGTTTTTCAAGTCCTATTTCTTCCATGACCATGAGGATCCTTACTCGAAGCCCAGTAAGAGGGAGGTAATTCTTGTCCTACAAGTGTTCCTTCTCAAGCGCTCGAAAGGTCCTTTTTGCTCATCATTTTTTCCCCTGATCCAAATCTCTCTTTTTATTTGAAGGTTGGTCAACCTCTTATTTTAGTTGATTTGCTTTCCCTCCACATGCATATTGGTGTGCTTTCTCCAAGCAAGCTCGTAGGGTGTTTAGCGGATATGCGGGCCATCAACAATAAAGTCACCCATGTTTTAACCCATCAATGGGCGCAACTGCAAGAGACCATTTTCCTGTCTACGCAACTCCATAGATTCGTCATTAAACCTCCATGTATGTTGCGACACAAACTCATCCCGAGCTTGATGGATGGATAGAAGGTACCCATAGTAAAGAGCCTTGACGAGACAAACTAAGGTTTGAACATTTCGGTGAGCTGCACACGAATGAGTACGCACATTCACTAGCCAACTACTAAAACCATCTCCGAGCTTTTCCTTTAACAGACACATGAAAAGTTTGCATCTCTGAATGTCAGACGCTTTCCATGTTCATTGCAGTTTTAAATTGAAGTAGGTGGTCTATGGGATTAGATGCTCTATCACAAGTATCCAACTTAAGAACTTTGAAATCTGATAAGCTACAATGGTATCAATTCCTTGCACGAATGGAATCCTAGGTATGGTCTCATTGTACCCTGATGGTAGAATGACTAATAGCTGCATGAATTCATTATGCTTACCTTCGGTCAGACGTATGTTTGGGTCAAATATGGGCCTACTAACACATGAATTGTTTTTCTTCTCCCCTTCAAGGTCAACCATACATGGGGTATTCTTTATATCGTGGTTCATGCATAGCTCTGATAGTCTTTGCCCTTTTTCCATTTTCTTCTATGCCAGCTCTAGCAGACTCTCGAGCTTAATAAGAGCGATAGGAAGATTGTGCTATGGAAGCAACAGTGCAAGCAACAGGCGGTGTAGCTCACCTTCCCTATAGAGGATTGTTAGAAAGACTAGCTTCGTTGAGAATTTGTTATTGAAGGTATTGAGCTGCGATCTTAAGCAACTCATAATGTTTGACTAAGATTTGTTGCACCTTCAATAATTGCTCCTCGGTATGAGGTGGTCCTTTTAGGAAGATATCAAGTATGTTATCTCTCAGTGGGGGGGCATGGAGAAATGGCCCTCGTTGAGCTTGAGATTCTTCATTCTCGTTGTCTTGAGCTCTACCAAGTTTTTCTCACAGATACATCCTTCAAACATGGCTTTTAGGAAAAACAAAGTCAAAATAGTGAGGAAATAAAGCTTCAACACTTAGAAGACTCTCCTTCTAACAGCAAATCACGACGCCGGTTCCCCATCAATGGAAGATCTACTCACTTTTTGTATTGGACTTGTATTCTGGGCCAAATGGAGGAAACATCAGAACTAAGTAATAAACTACTTAACTAAGTGTAAGGGCACTTTAAACTTTGAAACAATAGACTGTAGGAAAAGGCTTTGTAGCCGATTACTTGATCCTTTTTGTGGATAATCCCTGTAAAATAATCAAAGTTCAGAGGTTTTGGCAATTTTTCTCTTAGAGAACCCTGCGATGCTAAAGTCATTTGTGGAGTTTTTAAATGAGTGGACCTTAGAGAAGTGCCCAAGTCTGTAAGTAAATAGGGTCAGATCCATTACCTGTTAATGGCAATATTCTATTAATAGGCGATTGAGGGAATACCAACTTGGTGAGCATAGAATAATATGGGTTACATCTTGAATTGACCCAGATTAATCGAGCATTGTACTTGGCTCCAAGGATCATCTACCAAAGAGGTGCAGGTCGACAGAAATTCTGGTCGGTGGTAGCAACACCTATGTAATTTTGATTTTTTAGTGTTGTATGTTGTACTTTGTTAGAAACATACTTTTGGTGCTTAAATTATGATCCCATTCATGCGGAGGTGATCCAAGGTTTGCTTCAAAGGTTTTTTGGTCTGTCAGATACTCCTTTATTGATTTTCATGCACAGATGAGCTATTCTATGCAGAGATCTAGGCAAGAGGTTTTCTTATGATGTTTAATGGACCTACAAGAATGATGCTGGGAGCATATCTATTCGCAGATCCAAGATTTTTTTCCTCCTTTGAGGTCCATCGCTTCGTTGGCACTTTTCAGAGTTATGATTGGTTCATATTTGGAATTTGTTAAGTCAATTGGCGCATGACATGTGTAGCTTGCGATTACCCTTTGTCACACATCATTAACACCTTATACTATGATGCTTACTCATTTTACAAACAAGACTAATAAGCTGTGTTCTGAATGCTTCTCTAATTTTGTGATTGTATCGTTAGATCTAATGGGTACGTTGATGTTTGAATTTTGAAAAACTCCCTTTCTTCTATGACGTTCGACTGAAAATTTTTAGTTGTTGGCTTAGGCCGGTTCCAAGATTCTTAACATCAATCAGTTGATACATTTATATTACATGTTTTTTTGTTTTCAAAATAGTGTCACAGTTTAATTTGAACATATTTTATTTTTTGAATTATGTTCTGTAGGACTTGTATAGCACTAATAGAAGGGAGGGTTTGAATAGTGAGTGCGGAAAAATTTGTTTTTAAAACTTTTTGTTACCAATTACTCACTTCTGAAAACAGAATCTGTTTTCAGACCCGGCTTTTGATTAATTGAATGATCAGGTTGTAGACCTCCAAAAATCTTGAAATTTGGTGACAAAGTACTTTCAGATGTTATGTATGTGTCATAAAATGTCAATTAAAATTCAAATATAAGGCCTTGAAAAAACGTTTTTCCTCAGATTGTGTCAATATGCCAGAAACTGTTTCTTGAAATGAAAAATTTATTCCTATTAATTGACAACTTTAAATGATCTAAAAATTTTATGATATGACCCTTAGATGTTTAGTTTAAAGGGTTGAAACATATTTTCAAAATTCATTTGACAAGTATGTCAACCACGTTGATGTTAACCTTTACAGATCTGAAAACCAGATTGCACTAGTCTCAGAACTATGAAAATTTGAACGACTTATACTTATCCAAATTCAATGAAACTTATTTCATATGAAAGCTAAATCTTTTTCTATGTTTCTGCAAAGTTTGGTGATTTTTTAAAAATGTTTGCTATTTTTACCGTGGTAATGAAAATGATGTAGAAAACAAGAACTGAAAGTAAAAGTGCTGAAAAGCAAGAACGCTCAGATTTTTATACTGGTTCAGTTAAATCAACCTACTCCAGTCTTCAAGGAATCGAGGACACCTTCCTTGGTATTCACTAAACACAAACAACACCTTGACACAAGGGTGACTGTATTTATACACCAACTCCACCCTTTTACAATGAACAAACAAAAACAACAACAGAAGTATCACCACCGAACAAATGAAGGTATGATCACACCTTGATCAACCTTGTACAAGAATGGGATGTATGTGGGTGGTATAATCAAAGCCCATACAGTATATGGAAGATAAGAATGATAGGCTTGAGGCTAAGAGCAAGAGAAAAGAATAAGAGAAGAAAAGAATAGCCATAGAATATGAACTTTGCCTTTCCATTGTGTTTTGAACACTTTGCCTCCTTTTATAGGTCTGTGGCCGCCCCTAGGTGCTGAGTTCTCATCTTGAAAATTGTCTTAAATACCTTGGGAGATTGCCTTGTATAAAATTATGACACACCCTTGCTTACTTGGCGAAATATGATTGGACGAACGATGTGCCTTCGTCTAGTTGTCACTTTATGATAGGCCATCATTTTCCACCTTGGCACTTTATAATATGACTTGGAATTTTATCAAAAAATCTAATACACATGCTCAAAATTGCAAATATTAATTATCAATCAATCAAAATGTGATTGCCCCTTAATTTTGAAAGAAATTTTGAGCAAAATTAAGACAAAAGATCGGCCAAGAATAAACATGTGCTGAAACTTCAGCACTTGTTTGATTTTGAAATCTTTCCATGTTTGTCTTGCCTTCTTCAATGTCATCAATCGCATGTGGCTTATCTTCCACCAATCAAAGTGTCAAACAAGCTACACTTAGGCTCCAAATGATGTGTAAATGGTGTGTCATCTCAGCTGCACCATGTGTTGAAATTGCTTTTGTAAACTTTGTCAAATAATGATGCACAATCTTCACATATATGGTAAATTTCAATCAACTCTTAATTTGTTTTTCTAGAATACTCTAATATGTCTTGGATGTGTAAAAAGTTTCTCGGAACATGCTACACACACCAAAACCATCCCATGTATGTAGAGGTGTAGAAAACCAAATTTTCGACTTTTGTCATTACACGATTTTTCTCTGATTAATCTCAAACTTCTTAGATATGTAATACATTTTATGTCACACATAATATACATAAAATCAAATGTATTTTCAGCTACAATAGCTAAGGTTAAAAACTCCTATGTGACAAAAATATTTGAGTTTGAATTTTCAACAAATCAAGCCAAATTGTGGGTGATTGATGTGTGTAAACATGGTATAACTTTGGGGCTAATTTTGACATGTGGTGCATGAAATTTCTGAGTATTTGAGTTTATATAGGCTGGCCATCTTTATATGGTAAGTATGTGACATGTCGGTGATGGTTTGGTAGTCACTCGATTCGACAATTTTCAGTTTATGGCCTCATGACATGTCGACATAATTTCGGTAACAATATGACTTGTAATGTATGATATGAGACCTGCATATATTTACAAATATGATGTGTATATAATGGTGTGATGTCGACGTATGTTTATGATGTGTATGACATGTCGGTAAAACGTCGGGACAGAAGTATATAGTTCGCCGTTATAAAAAATATGTATATATATTATGTGTAGGCAGCCGTGTGGGTGTATATGTGGTGTGGAGAAGCACTTTCCATTTCAAAATTGTTGCCAAATAGGTGTCTCCAAATATATCTCCTTGAGTGCTACATTTAATGAACTAATTAGTTCATCTCTTTAAGCACTTTATTAAATGAACTAGTTTAGTTCATTTATCGTAGCATCTGAAAATAGTATAAAGACAACAAATGTTTGCCATTTGATGTAAGCCTTAACGCTTCTTGGCACGTTATTATGACAACATTATATATAAATATGTAAAGCATAATCATCACATACATATGTCAAGGAACACTTAATTCATACATTTCGTAAACACATAGCGTTTAAATCATGGGTTTTCAAATCACTCAAAATTCAATTTCTCAACAATCTCCCCCTTTTGATGATTTGCAAAATAATCTCTATTCATGATTTAAATATGTTATAATTGCTCCCCCTACAATCAAGTATAAAATGTTTTAAATAAATACAAAATTTGAATTTCATATCTACTCCCCCTTAACTTTATCTCTCTCTCCCCCTTAAATTATGCTTTTCTCTCCCCCTTTATTTTGTAAATCACATCAAAAGCATTAGTAATAATAGAAAGAAAGAGCAATTTATATAAAGAATCATGGATTTCTAGTGTGTACTTGAAGGTTATTGATTCAACCCTTTGCAAGCGTACCTTTTGGTATCCAAACTTGGGTGACCTTTCTTAGTTGTATAAAAGGTGGTAAGAAAGATGAAGAAGCAATATAATATATGTTGGGAGCATTTCTATTTGTCCTATGGCCGAAATCATCATAGTAAGCATAATGTGATTTTTGATTTTGATATGCATTTCTGTTAGTGGCATGATGCGTGATCTAGATGCATTGATGTTGTATGAATGTCGCATATGCATCAAAGGTTTCTTTTCACATCTATATGGTACATGATTATATTTTAAATGTGATGAGAAAGAAAGAGTGGGATGGGATATAATGGGTGGTGCGCTAGACATCTTCTTAGGCTGTATAGTTGTCTTAAATGCATGCAGTTTCTTAGATGAAGATAGAATAAAGTTTGTAGACTTATTTTGTACTTTATTATCTTCAATGTACCCTAACCCTGTTTTATCATTTTCATGCTTTTGAGAGGAAATGAGACGGTCTAACATACAAGTACTCGTATCGAATTGTTTTACCGTCTTTTCTAAATCTGCGTTTGTTGAGTTCAACTTTGAAATCTCGGCTTTCATCTCATTGTTCTCGGTTGTTAATGATGAAATCTCAAATTTTAGTGCATTAATAATGCAAGACAACTCTGTTGGAAAATGCACCTGTAATAAACACCACTAGAGGGGGGTGAATAGTGGTTAACGGAAATTACACTACTACCCTTGATAAAAATCCCCTTTGAAAACGAAATCTGAGACCACCTCAGATTCAGAACCCTTTTTGGAAAAATTCAGAACTCCTTGCACACAACTCCAAAAATTATGAAAATTTCCAGAACTCAACTTCAATGTGTTGAGAAGACTCTGTCCAAAAATTAGACAAAAATAAGATCGTTTTTCCCTTCAAACAAATAAAAAGATTCAGATGGTCAATCTGGACAGAATTGGACAGAATATTGCTGAAATTGGAAAACGTGTTTCTCTTTGAATACTTAACCAAAAAGGTTGAATTTTATGTCAAAACACTCCTTAGGATGTCTAATTTATGTTTCCAAAAGGTCCTGACCTTGAACAATTCTTCATTAAAAAAGAATTCAAGGTTTCTCAAAACTGGTCAGATTGCAGCCAGATTGGAGCAATTATTATTCAAAGACTGAAAGACTAACTTTTCCTTGCTCAAATCAAGTGATTATTATTGCAAATGAAAGCTAACAGTATGAAGTATAATTCACCAAAAATCACGAATTATAAAAGTGTTTAGTTATTTTTTCAAAACGTGAGAAGTTGTGTGAAAACTACAGTGAGAAACAGGCAGAATAAAGAAATGTAGAAGCAAGACAAAAACACCGAAGATTTATCCTGGTTCGGCCAATGTGACCGACTCCAATCCCATGGAACACCTTTCCTTGGATTTCACTATAGTATGAACCAAATTACAACAAGAACCAAGCTTGATCCTTGGGTTATACACCAACCATATTCAAGACTTGGATGAACACCTTCTATGCAACACTTAGTTGCAACACGTCTACCATCTATTGATGTAGCCTTATAGAATTGGCTAATCAATCTTACAAATAAAGATCAAGAAGCTTGTAGCTCTACACCAAATACAACAAGAACACATTGGCTACAAAGAATGAAACAAGAATGACAAGAAGAAGATAGCTAGACAAATCAGCTGATACTTTCAAGTTAGCTTCAAGCGTGTTATTCTTCTTCATCCATTGCCTCCTATTTATAGTGTGAAATGAGCCTTGAAGATAAGACCTCCAATGTGGCATCATCTTCATCATCAATGCTAAGTGTGTTCACATCATTGGTTGGCTTTATAAACTTGGCAACATCAAGAAAAATAATTAGTCCACCTTTGAATCAACATGTTGGCCGATTTTTACACCTTGGAATATCTTAATTATCCTTTGCAACGTGAAGATAATAACAAGAAGATAGAATGACATATTCCTCCAATATCCCCTCAACTCCTTGGCTTGAGAATAGGCATGTGGATGTTGAACAATTCAAACAAAAATCATCTCCAAGAATAGCCAAGTACCCGTTGGCTACCAAATCAAATTTTCCACTTTTGCCAACTAGCCCCTGTTTGGTTGGTTCACTTGTCACCAAGCTATAAAATTAATTACACGTCATATAAACCTATTAAATTATGTTTTTAGACCAATATATATGTATATCAACTCAGATTTTTGAAGAAGAAATCACCAAATGATAGTTGACAAGATTATGTCAACATGTAACACAAAAATTCCCATAATTTCTTCTTGTATGTTGTGATTATTTCCACATATTTAACACAATTAAATTCTCTGTAAAATGATTATAAATATACTCCAATAACATATAGAAGAGAGTCTTCAAAAAGGAAATAGAATGTGACATAACAACTCGTCACATATCCCGCTATAGTCAATAATATTATCATGTGAGAGAAATAATATAAAGCCACCATATAATCTTCAAAATAATCACAACTCAACTCCGGAATAAAGATAAGAATATACTCCAGAGATTCCTTCAGTGAAAATACCAAAAATACCCTCAGTGATAAATTGACCAAAATGCCCTTGGTGTAAGAAAACTCTAGAAATGTCCCATATGGTCAGAAATGAATATAATAACACCTTTGTCCTTGAAGTATTTCCACGATATCATGTTCCTAAAAAACTCTAAATGCCAATATTGCCCTTTTTGGTAAGTTGTAGAAACTTCCAAGGCACATTAGTCACAAGACATTTATATTTATCGAAATCTCATAATAATCACATAATGAACATATGTAAAACATGTACAAATGAAAACAACCACTTTATCACATTTTAGAAAAATATTTCTAAAAACCTTAGACATTGATCGATCGAAGTGCCTCAGCTTCAGAGATCGATGTCTCATAGTGAGTTTCAGAATTTGTATCTGACCTACATCGATCGATCGAAGTGAGGTTTTGAGGTACATCGATTGATCAATGTGTCTTAGGTTTAGAGATCGATGTTTCACAGTAAAGTCTTGAACTTTCAATGCCTTACATAGATCGATCGATGTGAGAGATCGAAGCACATAGATCGATCGAAGTGTAACAACCTGAGAGATCGATGTCAACTTTTTCAACTTTTAATCACATATAACACCATGAGCGACATTTTCATGCATTCACCACTTAAAATCATGACTTCAAAAATTATCCAAACATATTTCTCAACATTCTCCATGTTAGGAAATCAACCGAGATCACTGCCAAACGCGCAGCGGAAAACAAAACTTGATCTCCGATTTCCTACCAAGGATCCATGTTGTTCGTTTAATTCGACAAAAGAAATCAAAAATTACCTCCGTAGATTCGAAATCTGTAGATGGAAGAGGTACGAAATTACGAACACCCTCTTCCGGTATCCACACGAACGCTTCCACCCGGAGTGCTAGCTCTTCAAACGGCGCGGCTGAAGAACTCATTTTTCACAAAAACGATTCTAGGGTGTCTATTGTTTTTGTGCGTATTTCGTATGTCTCTATGTACGAGATACATAGATATATACGCATTTATGGATATTAAAAACCGAGTCCTAATCGGTTTCGTTGATGCCAATCAAAATCCATATCAGATATGGATTCTGTCAGGATATTCAAAATCCATATCAGATATGGATTCTCTCATTATTATCTGACAGCATATATATATATATATCTATATACATATAACCACAAAAACAAAAATAATAATATTAATAATAATTAATATCCAATATTAATATTATTAATATTAAAACGATAATAATAATAATAATTAATATCCAATATTAATATTATTAATATTATTAATCTCAGCCTTACGCATTCTTGTGTGTGACCCGATAGGCCCATATTAATTGGCAGTTGATTAAATCTCTATTAAACCAACAAGTCGTAATTGGCCTCTAGCAAGGCATTACAACTACCCAATTAATACGAGTAAAGTCCAACTAGCCTAATAATAGTACATGCATTAATCCCTTTGTCACACGATATCTAGTTTGAACATAAGTCATGGTCAGCGTCATACTTATATAGTTCAAACATATGATTACTTGATCTCTAAGTAGACTGATAAAACAAATGATATTGATCACACTATCAATTCATTTGAGCACGGCCATACATTTCACAGTCTCACTAATAGAGGGGCCCAAAGATATCTCTCTCAAAAGAGAGGGACAAATTCTATCTTGATTGTTCAATATCCTCTACATAATTTCTATCACATTCAATCATGACCTTTATTATTATCCAGTTACGGATAACGTTTGATCATGTCAAAATATAATAGTCCTTATGTTGGAAACTATGACAATCTCAAGTCAAAGGATTAAAACATGACTATCATGAGATTTACTTATGACGCTAATCCATGTAGCAATCTCATGATGGGTCTATCCAATACACTGTTCTCTAACAAGTATCTATGAGGTTGATTCGTATCACCATATACATAATCATCTCATGATTATCAAATCAATACTCATACTGATTATAAATTATTTTATCTCCATAACAATAATAAATCAGGGACATATATCAAAATTGTGTAACATACTAACCAACAATAATGATAATAAAACCTCTTTTATTAATAATAAATGCATAACATAAATATTCAAATCATGACCTAGGGCACATACACTAACACTCCCCCTTTTGGATGATTTTCAAAATAACCTAACATGATTTGAATGTCACAACTTATAACCAATTATTTATCACATTTTTAACAATTGAATTGTTTTGAAAACCTTAACGATCTCATAATTGTTTCACCAATTCTACGATTGTTTTCAAACTTCAAATCTCATGTTTTTATCATATGTGTTCATATGCTCCCCTTAACTTATACTCTCATCCTTAACCTATGCTCCAAAATACCAATTGAAACTTAGCATATTATTCAACCAACCAAATCAAATCATGACTTACCTTTGAGAAAAAGGGGTTTGAGTGATTACAAAATACATGATTTAAATAACGTGTACTAAAGAAATGCATGACACGTTTTATGACTTAACACGTTTTTGCATGAAACCTGCCTTATATAGTTCATATATAATGTTATCGTACTAACAAGCCATGAAGCTTTAAAGCTTACATCAAATGGCGAACATTTGTTGTGTTTGCACTATTTTCAGGTGCCACCATTGATAAACTAAACTAGTTCACTAAGTGAAGTACTTAGTTAAATGAACTAAGTAGTTCATTAAATGGTGATATATTTGGAGAAGGCACAAAGGCAACAAATTGAAGAATGGTAAGTCTTCTCCTCTCCTTTACATACACGCCTTTTAACATATATATATATATATATATATTCAGATTTTTTTAAACGGCATTATACACATATATTCCAACGTACTACCGACACGTTATATATTTTACAAACGTACGTTAACGTCACACCACTATATTTACCTCATATTTATGAGTATATTCAGGTCTTATATCATATGATATAAGTCATGGTGATGACAAAATTATTACGACACGTTACAAGGTTCCAAACCAAAAATTGTCGTATCGGGTGAATACCGAAACTTCGCCAACGTGTCACGTAATTTTCATATATAGATGGCCAGCCCCTACACTTCAAAAATGGCCAAACATTTTGTGTCTTACATGGTATATACAGCCATAAAATCAATACATGTTGGCACACACAAATCACCCCCAATTAAGGCCAAATTGTGGAGATTTCAAATTCAACATTTTTGTCACATGGGGCGCCACTTACTTCAGCCATTAGAGCTGAATTTTCAAGTTATTCTATGTATATTATGTGTGACATAATGTATAACATGTGCAAAAAGTTTGAATTCAATCGGAGAAAAATCGCGTAATCGACAAAAGTCGAAAATTCGGTTTTCTACGAACACGACACATGGAACTTTTTGGCATGACATATAACATGTATCTAGACACTTTTTACATACTCCATACATTTTAAAGTGTTCTAGAAAAATCAATTAAGGGCTGATTGGAATATACCATATGTGTATAATTATTGTGTACTATTTTACAAAGTTGAGCAAAAATAAAATTCAACACATGTGCACGCTATAGCACACGCCTACTTCAGCCTTTTTGGAGCATATGTGGAGCATTGTTGGCATCTTTATTGGTCAAGAATGAAGTATACAAGGTTGGTGACATAAAGAAAGGAGCTACACAAGGTAACATTTCAAACTATGTCACATTTGTAACACATGCTGAAAATTTCAGCATGTGTGCATTGAGTTGGCCGAATTTTTGAGATAAATTGTGTCATATTTACTTTTTTGAATTAAATGGATTAAATGAAAGATAAAATGGCAATGTTCTAAAGATGTATGGAAATAATGTGGTGATATATTTAAATATCACACATGCTGAAAATTTCAGCATGTGTGGAATGTATATGGCCGATTTTATGGCCTCTATGATGACAAATTTGATTTCCAAATTAGTAGAGATTTTTATGTGCTAAATGATGATTGATTTATTCTTTATTTTCAAAGAATTAATCTAATGCCAACATGGAAACAATTTGAATAAGTCTTGATAGAGCACATGATGAAAATTTCAGCATGTGTCAAAGTGAGTTGGCCGATTTTTAGGTGCTTAATGGTGATGAATTGTCTTGCAAAATTTATGGAATTTATTATGTGACTTATGACAACATTCTTATGGCTAAATGGCACATGTCTTTAAGTGTTATTTTTCAGATTTATCTAGTCATCAAACGATGACAACTTTCATCCAATCAATGAGTGCCAAGTAAGCAAGGTCTTAATGATCATCCAATGAGGAGTTGCCAAGTTACCAAGTAAATGTCACAACGATGCAAGATATTGTTCCAAGGAATTAAAAGATAATTTTCAAGAGGAAGAAAAGGAAGGAGGGGGCTTCCATTGCTGATAAAAAGGAAAGAAGAGAGCAAACAAAAACACAAGACAAGGCTTACAATTTCCAAGAGCAAAAACGTTGCAACCATCTTCTTCTTCTATACTTCTTTCTTTCTTCTCTCTTAAAGCCTATTGTATTCATATTCATACATCTTGAATAGGCTTCATCTATACCACCATACACTCTATACTGTTGTAAAAGATTGATCAAGGTGTGATCAATCTTGCATCCGCTAGGTGGTGGTGTTCGTGATCGTTGCAATCACTTACAAGGTTTGTAAAGGGTTGGAGTTGGTGTGTAACTCCATCAACCCTGTGTGGTAAGGCGTTGTTTGTTGTTTTGTGATTAGTGATAACCGAGGAAGGTGTCCTCGAAGACTGTAGTAGGTTAATTTAACCGAACCAGTATAAAATTCCTTGTGTTCTTTACTTTTCAGCACTTACTTTCAGTTTCCAGCACAGTGAATCATTTTTATCACGTTCTTAAAAATAGTAAACAAACTTCAAAAACCACAAACCTTTCAGAAAACATAGCCACACATCTTAAGGTTCATTTGGCGTAAGTTTCAACCCTTTTGGACAAGTATAAGTCATCCAAACGTCAAAAGTTCAGAGACTAGTGCAGTCAGATTTTCAAAGCATTTGGAGTCACAGTTTAATTGGAATTAATTTTTCAAATCAGACTACCGTTTCAAGCAGATTTGTGCAATATGACCACCAACAAGTTTTAAAGGGGTTAAAAGTTGTATTTGAATCTGAAATTTTTAGTAGATACTCAGAACATCTGAGACTAAGATCTCTCCAAATTTTAGAATTTTTTAAGATATGTAACCTAGTTTTCAAAACGTTTCAAAACAGGTCCTGAAAACAGAAACTGTTTTCAGAAGTTGGGTTTTTGGTGTAAATAATTTTAAAAACCATATTTTCCGCACTCACTATTCAACCCCTCCTTCTAGTGGTGCCTTGCAGATCCTACAAGTGGTATCAGAGCGTAGGAACACTCACAACAAAAGGATCTAACGATCTATGTGAGATGGCAACCACAAACTTCGAAACCGAGCAAGAAGGTATGTCCAGTCAAAGGCCTCCTCTCTTTGACGATGAGTCTTTTATTCAAGGAAGTTAAGAACGAAACTTTTCCTTATGGCTATTGATATTGATCTATGGTCCATTATAGAAGAAAATCGGCATCATCATCAAAACAAGAGTATACTAGTGATGATAAAAAAGAGACTGCACTAGTCTCTGAACTAGTCTTTGAACTTTTGACGTTTAAATCGGCATCACTATCTATGGTCCATTTAAACGCAATAGTCTTACCTTGTTTTGTTGATGGAGTTACACACCAACTCCAACCCTTTACAAACCTTGTATGAGAATACAATGATCACGAACACCACCACCTTGCAAGTGCAAGATTGATCACACCTTGATCAATCTTTTACAACAATAAAGAGAATATGTGGTGGTCTATATGAAGCCTATTCAAATATATGAATATTAGTACAATAGGCTTTTAGAGAGAGGAAAGAAAGAAGTGTAGAGAGAAGAGGCTAGAAACGTTTTTGGCCTGTGAATTTGCAAGACTTGTTCTTCTCTTTTGTTTGCTCTCTTCTTTCCTTTTTATCACCATATGGCCGCCCCCTATAGACTTTTTCTTCCTCTTGAAAATTATCTTCTAAGTCCTTGGAAGAGTGTATAGCATCATTGTGACATGTTCTTGCTTACTTGGCACCTCCTCATTGGATGATCATTAAGCTCTTGCTTAGCACTCATTGATTGGATGGAAGTTGTCATCATTTGATGACTAGATAAATCTGAAATTAAACCTCAAAAAGCATGTGCCAATTAGCCATAAAATTATTTCCATAAATCATATAATCATCTCATATAATTAGCAAGACAACTTATCACAAAATCCTTGCTAAATTTCGGCCATTATACTACTTTACATGCTGAAATTTCAGCATGTGTAACATTTGTATTTTATTCAAAATGTTGCCAAGTTTGCTTTGATTTATTTCTAGAGAATAAGGAAGAAATCAAACATTATTTAGTACATAACATTCTTATCAATTTTGGAATAAAATTGATCACCAATAAGGCCTAGAAATCGGCCAACATACATTACACACATTCTGAAATTTCCAGCATGTGTGATATTTGAAAATATCACATATTAATTTCATAATATATTCAAAATACTTCCATACTATCTCCCAATTAATCCATTTAATTCAAGATAATAAAATATGCCTCATTAAGTTGAGAAAATCGGCCAGCCATATACTACACATGCTGAATTTTCAGCATGTGTCACAAATGTGGCAAAGTTTGAAATGTTACCTTGTGTAGCTCCTTTCTTTATGTCATCAATATTGCATGCTTCATTCTTGGCCTATCAAGATGCCAACAAAGCTCCACATATGGTCCAACATGGCTGTAGTATGCGTGTGACATGATTGTACATGTGTTGAATTTTATTTTTGCAAACTTTGTAAAATAGTGCACATTTAATTATACACACATGGTATATTCCAATCAGCCCTTATATTGATTTTTCTGGAACACTTTAGAATGTATGAAGTATGTAAAAAGTGTCTAGATACATGTTGTATGCCATGCCAAAAATGTTCCATGTGTCGTGTACGTAGAAAACCGAATTTTCGACATTTATCGATTACCCGATTATTCTCTAATTAAATTCTAATATACATAAATTAAACTTTAATATTCAGCACTTAGGCTGATCTAAAGTGTCACCCAAACATGTGTCAAAATTGAAATTGGAATCTCCACAATTTGGCCTTAATTGAGGGTGATTTGTGTGCACCAACATGGAATGATTTTATTGCTGCACATACCATGTAAGCCACGAAATTTGTGGCCATTTTTGAAGTGTAGGGGCTGGCCATCTATTTATGGCAAGTACGTGACACGTTGGCGAAGTTTCTTTATTCACCCGATACGACAATTTTTGGTTTTAGAACCTTTTAACATGTCGTAATAAATTTGACATCACCATGACTTATATCATATGATATATGACCTGAATATACTCATAAATATGAGTTAAGTATAGTGGTGTAACGTTAACGTACATACGTAAAATATTTAGTGTGCCGGTAGTACGTTGGAATATATATGTATATGCCTTTTTTAAAAAAGTCTGAATATATATATATATATATATATATATATATATACATATACATATGTTAAAAACGTGTGGAGGGGGTGAAGAGGACTTTCCTTTCTTCAACTTGTTGCCTTTGTGCCTTTTCCAAATATAGCTTCCTTTAATGAACTACTTAGTTTATTTAACTAAGTACTTCACTTAATGAAATTCATTAATGATGGCACCTGAAAATAGTTCAAACACAACAAATGCTTGCCATTTGATGTAAGCTTTAAAGCTTCATGGCTCGTTAGTACGACAACATCATATATGAACTATATAAGGCAAGTTTTATGCAACAACGTGTCATGTCATGAAATATGTCATGCATTTTTTTAATACACGTTATTTAAATCATGCATTATGAAATCACTCAAACCCCTTTTTCTCAACAATCTCCTCCTTTTGATGATTTACAAAATAACCTACATTCATGATTTAAATCTCATCACTCCCCCTTCAATCGTGCATAAATTCAAATTTTGAATTTCAAATTTCAAATTCGCTCCCCCTTGATTTATGCAATCAGTTTCTCTCTCCCCCTTAAATCATGCATTCTCTCCCCCTTTATTCTGGAAAGACAATCAAAAGCGCATGTAAATAAGAAAAAATCATGCATTTTAAATAATCTCAAAGGTGCGTTCTTAAGGGTTATTTATTCAACCCTTTGAGTGTGTCCCTTTTGGTACCCAAATTTGGGTGACCTTTCTAGGTCTTCCAAAAGGTAAGAAAGGTGATGAAAACGCAACATAATATACGTTAGGGGCAAATGCGTTTGGCCTTTGGCCGAGAATCCCATCATTTATATAGTATGGTTTTCGTTTTTGGTTTGCATGCACGGGGGAGTGATCTAGAAGCATTTTTATGATATGAATGTCGCATATGCATCAGTGGCTTTCTATAAGGCACATGATTTCTTTTTGTATGATAAGAAGCACGATGAGATGAGATGAGTGGTGTACTAGTCTTCTTCTCATATTGATACGGCACATAATTATACTTCGTATGATATGAAGAAGAGATATGACGAGATGAGGGGAGAGGGGGTCTTTGCGTTACTTTAGGCGCTACGCATGCCTTTGATGTATCTACTTTCTTAGACAAAACAAACTTGGATGGTCCTCATTTAATGCTTTAGATGTAAAGCATACTTGTGCCTTTTGTTCTTCCGTATCGTCAGTCTCAGAGTCGGACGTGTCACTCCAAGTGGAGGCTTTGAAGGCTCTTCTCCTTCGTTTAGGTTCTGAGACGAGTCTAGTTTTGGTCTGATCCTTGTCAAGGTATTTGTTTGTTTGTTTATCCTTGTTCGGGCAATCATATGACAAGTGTCCAGGTTGTCCATATTCATAACACTTTATTTCCTTATTTTTATTTTTATGATCCTTAGATGAAGTAGACTTATGTTTAATCAATTTTCTCAAGATTTTTCTTAATCTTTTAGCCATCGTGATTAAATCCTCATCATCGGAATCTATGTCACTATCATCTACGACGTATTCATTTGATTTAAATGCTATAGCCTTATCATTTTTGAAAATAGACTCAGAATGTCTTAAAGTGAGTTTGTTTTCATATACCTTTAAAGAACCGATTAGTTCCTCCATTTTTATTGATTTGGTTTCCTTACTTTCCTCTATTGCTGTAACTTTAGGGTCCCATTCATATGGAAGACTTCGTAGTATCTTCTGGACCTTTTCCTGCGTGGAGAAAGCTTTGCCAAGAGACTCAAGAGAATTATAGATGTTAGTCAATTGTAAATCCATCTCAACAATAGACTCATTTCGCAATAATTTAAAGGACTCAAGTGTAGACATAAGCATATTAATCTTGCAATCCTTTACTTGGCGAGTCCCTTCGTGTTTCATTTCGAGAATTCTCCACATTTCTTGAGCACTAAAACAATTTGAAACATAGATAGATTCACTTTTACTTAGTCCATTTAGAAGTAATTGCATAGCCCTAGCATTCATGCTCAGTCTCTTTTTATCATCACTAGTGTACTCTTGCCTAGGCTTAACGACCTCTAGTGTGACTCCATCTACATTGGATAATTTTGATGGAACAAAAGGACCATCTTCTATAATTGACCAAAGATCAATATCAATTGCCATAAGAAAAAGTTTCATTCTCAACTTCCATTGAATGAAAGACTCACCGTCAAAGAGAGGAGGCCTTTGACTAGACATACCTTCTTGCTCGGTTTTGAAGTTTGTGGTTGCCATCTCACTTAGATCATTGGATCCTTTTATTGTGAGTGAACCTGCGCTCTGATACCACTTGTAGGATCTGCAAGGCACCAGTGAAGGGGGGTTGAATAGTGGGTGCGGAAAATGTGGTTTTTTAAAATAGTTTTAAACCAAAAACCAAACTTCTGAAAACAGTTTCTGTTTTCAGGACTAGTTTTAAAACGTTTTGAAAACTAGCAGGCCTTCAAAAATTCTGAAATTTGGAGAGAACTTACTCTCAGATGTTCTGAGTATCTCCTAAAAATTTCAGATTAAAATTCAACCGCTTACCCCTTGAAAATTCGTTGGTGGTCAGATTGCACAAATCTGCCAGAAACGGTAGTCTGATTTGAAAAATTAATTTCTATTCGTCCGTAACTCCAAATGCTCTGAACATTTAACGACTAACCCCTTATTATTTGTATTTAAATGGGTTGAAACAGTTTTGAAAAATTCTTTTGGGAAGTTAGTCAAATACGATCAAAGTCTCAACCCTTGCAAGCCTGAAAATCAGACTGCACTAGTCTCAGAATTTTGGGCGTTTGGATGACTTATACTTGTCCAAAAGGGTTGAAACTTGCGCCAAAAGAACCTTAAAACGTGTGGATATGACTCTGGAAAGTTTTGTGATTTTTGAAATTCTTTTACTATTTTTACTAACGTGATTAAAAACGATAAACAGTACTGAAACTGAAAGTAAGTGCTGAAAGTAAATAACACCAGGAATTTTATACTGGTTTGGTTATAAACAACCTACTCCAGTCTTCGAGGATACCTTCCTTGGTTAGCACTAACCACAAAACACAAAATAGCACCTTACCACAGGGTTGATGGAGTTACATACCAACTCCAACCCTTTACAAACCTTGTATGAGAATACAATGATCACGAACACCACCACCTTGCAAGTGCAATATTGATCACACCTTGATCAATCTTATAAAACATGAAAGAGAATATGTGGTGGTCTATATGAAGCCTATTCAAATATATGAATATGAGCACAATAGGCTTTTAGAGAGAAGAAAGAAAGAAGTGTGGAGAGAAGAGGCTAGAAATGTTTTTGGCCTGTGAATTTGCAAGACTTGTTTTTCTCTTTTGTTTGCTCTCTTCTTTCCTTTTTATCATCATATGGCCGCCCCCTATAGCCTTTTTCTTCCTCTTGAAAATTATCTTCTAAGTCCTTGGAAGAGTGTATAGCATCATTGTGACATGTTCTTGCTCACTTGGCACCTCCTCATTGGATGATCATTAAGCTCTTGCTTACTTGGCACTCATTGATTGGATGGAAGTTGTCATCTTTTGATGACTAGATAAATCTGAAATTAAACCTCAAAAAGCATGTGCCAATTAGCCATAAAATTATTTCCATAAAGCATATAATCATCCCACATAATTAGCAAGACAACTTATCACAAAATCCTTGCTAAATTTCGGCCATTATACTACTTTACATGCTGAAATTTCAGCATGTGTAACATTTGTATTTTATTCAAAATGTTGCCAAGTTTGCTTTGATTATATCTTGAGAATAAGGAAGAAATCAAAAATCATTTAGTACATAACATTCTTATCAATTTTGGAATAAAATTGATCACCAATAAGGCCTAGAAATCGGCCAACATACATTACACACATGCTGAAATTTTCAGCATGTGTGATATTTGAAAATATCACATTATTAATTTCATAATATATTCAAAATACTTCCATACTATCTCTCAATTAATCCAATTAATTCAAGATAGTAAAATATGCCTCATTAAGTTGAGAAAATCGGCCAACCATATACTACACATGCTGAATTTTCAGCATGTGTCACAAATGTGACAAAATTTGAAATGTTACCTTGTGTAGCTCCTTTCTTTATGTCACCAATATTGCATGCTTCATTCTTGGCCTATCAAGATGCCAACAAAGCTCCACATATGCTCCAACATGGCTATAGTATGTGTGTGACATGATTGTACATGTGCTAAATTTTATTTTTGCAAACTTTGTAAAATAGTGCACATTTAATTATACACACATGGTATATTCCAATCAGCCCTTAATTGATTTTTCTAGAACACTTTAGAATGTATGAAGTATGTAAAAAGTGTCTAGATACATGTTGTATGCCATGCCAAAAATGTTCCATGTGTCATGTACGTAGAAAACTTAATTTTCGACGTTTATCGATTAACCGATTATTCTCTAATTAAATTCCAATATACATAAATTAAACTTTAATATTCAGCACTTAGGCTGATCTAAAGTGTCGCCCAAACATGTGTCAAAATTGAAATTGGAATCTCCACAATTTGGCCTTAATTGAGGGTGATTTGTGTGCGCTAACATGGAATGATTTTATGGCTGCACATACCATGTAAGCCACGAAATTTGTGGCCATTTTTGAACTGTAGGGGATGGCCATCTATTTATGGCAAGTACGTGACACGTTGGCGAAGTTTCGGTATTCATCCGATACGACAATTTTCGGTTTTAGAACCTTTTAACGTGTCGTAATAAATTTGTCATCACCATGACTTATACCATATGATATAAGACCTGAATATACTCATAAATATGAGTTAAGTATAGTGGTGTGACGTTAACGTACGTACGTAAAATATTTAACGTGTCGGTAGTACGTTGGAATATATGTGTATGTGCCTTTTTTAAAAAAACTGAATATATATTTATATACATACATATGTTAAAAACGTGTGGAGGGGGTGAAGAGGACTTTCCTTTCTTCAACTTGTTTCCTTTGTGCCTTTTCCAAATATAGCTTCCTTTAATGAACTACTTAGTTTATTTAACTAAGTACTTCACTTAATGAAATTCATTAATGATGGCACCTGAAAATAGTTCAAACACAACAAATGCTTGACATTTGATGTAAGCTTTAAAGCTTCATGGCTCGTTAGTACGACAACATCATATATGAACTATATAAGGCAAGTTTTATGCAACAACGTGTCATGTCATGAAATATGTCATGCATTTCTTTAATACACGTTATTTAAATCATGCATTATGAAATCACTCAAGCCCCTTTTTCTCAATAGATTGTGAATTTAACTTGTATGCCTATACTGACGCAGATTATGGTGAATGTAAAATAGATAGGAAAAGCACTAGTGGCACTTGTCAATTTATAGGTTATTCACTTATTTCATGGTTTTCAAAAAAGCAAGCAAGCGTAGCCTTATCCACCACTGAAGCTAAATACATGGCACTTAGTCTTTGTTGCACACAACTACTATGGCTAAAACAACAACTTTCTGACTTTGGAATTATGGTAAATAAGATTCCTATATATTGTGATAGTATGAGCGCCATCAACTTGTCTAAGAACACAGTGCTACACTCTAAGGCCAAGCATATAGAAGTACGCTATCACTTCCTTCGTGATCACGTAAATAATGGTGATATTATCATAGATCACGTATGCATAGAGGCACAAGTAGCTGACATCTTCACAAAAGCACTAAATTAGACCACGTATGAAAATCTTCATTCTAGATTAGGCATGATTTTCTGCTGATTTGATTTGATATCTCTTTCCATATTTACATGCATTTTTGATTGTCTTTTCAAAATAAAGGGGGAGAGAATGCATTATTTAAGGGGGGAGAGAGATTGATTGCACAAATCAATGGGGAGAAAATTCGAAATTTGAAATTTGAATTTGTGCATGATTGGAGGGGAAGCGACAAAATTTAAATCATGAACGTAGGTTATTTTGTAAATCATCAAAAGGGAGAGATTGTTGAGCAAAAGGGGTTTGAGTGATTACAAAATACATGATTTAAATAACGTGTACTAAAGAAATGCATGACACGTTTTATGACTTGACACGTTTTTGCATGAAACCTGCCTTATATAGTTTATATATACTGTTACCGTACTAACGAGCTATGAAGCTTTAAAGCTTACATCAAATGGCGAACATTTGTTGTGTTTGAACTATTTTCAGGTGCCACCATTAATGACCTAAACTAGTTCACTAAGTGAAGTACTTAGTTAAATGAACTAAGTAGTTCATTAAATGGTGATATATTTGGAGAAGGCACAAAGGCAACAAATTGAAGAATGGAAAGTCTTCTCCTCTCCTTTACATACACGCCTTTTAACATATATATATATATATATATATATATATATATATATATATATATATATATATATATATTCAGATATAAAGGATGACGGCACTGCTCTGGCGACCACGGGCGACTTTGCGGCGTTAGCCGCCGCCGCCGGCTGTTCTCATTCGATCACCATCTTCCTCCTCATACAGTCACCCTGAGTTTTTCCGCTGTTGACAGCAATCGAAAGCACACAGCTTTTCTTGCAAACCACAGTTTCATCGCCTCCGATCGGGATTTCTGCATTACTAATCACAATGGCATCAACGGCCCCTTCGTTCGCTGCCGTCGATACTGGTGCCTCCTCATCCGAGAAAATCTGCATTTCACCCAAAATGGTTTCGAGGCACAAAGGTATTCCTATGATCTCTGTTCTAGATTCCGAAATCGATGCACTAGCCGCGCCATTCAAATATTCTTTGGTCGGTACGTTTTGGTATGGAAGGCCACCATTGAAGGTGATCCGAGAAGTATTTGAAAAAATTGGCTTTCAAAATGATTTGCGCATCACCCTTATTGATCAATCTCACATCCTTTTGAATTTTCGACAAGAAGCAGATTATCTCCGATGTTTCTATCGTAGATCATGGCATATATCAGGCTGTCATATGTGTATAACTAAATGGACGGTCGACTTTGATCCAATGACTGATGTTCCCATTGTTCCAGTTTGGGTAGCCTTTCCTGGTTTGCCGGTTCATTTACACTGCCGAGAAGCTTTATTTGAGATAGTGAAGCCGATAGGCTCCCCACTCAAATTAGATGTTGCGACATCGGATGCACTTCGACCGTCAGTGGCAAGAATCTGTGTTGAGGTTGATGTATCACAGGAACTCCCACAAAAAATATACCTGCAGGCAAAGCAACGACTTATACTGCAGTCAGTGATTTATGAAGATTTGCCAAAATACTGTACTGCTTGTCGTCGGTTAGGGCATGATCATTTGACGTGTGAGCCACGGCAGTAAGCACAGTCGACCATTCCGCTGCCTCCGCCACCACCTCCGTCTCATCCGACAAAACAGAGATGGACTCCAATTAAGAAGAAGACAACTGTCCCACCTCCTCATGCACCCTCGCCCTCCCAGCCACCTCCAGAGTCTGATTTGCCACCAGTGACAGAGCCTCAATCGATTGCTCCTTCTGTCGCTGAGTTGGACCCGCAGGATGTTGATGAAGATCAGCTACACGATAATTTTTGTGATGCTCCGGATCAACAGCTGCCGGAGGACGTCACTCATACCGATCTTGGTCACTTGTCGGACACGGAACTGCCAACTGAAGCAAATGCCGATGGCCCCCTAATCGTTCCTGAGGAAGTTGCACGTCGCATGCAAATGTTAAACTCGTCACCTGATGATGCCATACTAATATCGAGACTGCCTGATCAGACGGAGGAGGCACCATTTGTGCCTGTTGTCCCACGTCGGAAACGCCGCAGTCGAAAGGAATTGCCCCCCTTACCACCGTCGACAATTCTGACACGTAGTGCATCTCAGATCATTCAGGGAAGTGACTCTAACCTTTCTCAATGAATATATTAATTTGGAACATTCGAGGCATGCGTACATCCTTGCCTCGATTACGTCAGTTACTTAGAGATTATCGTATAAATTTGCTAGCATTAATCGAACCAAAACATACCCCAACGCAAATACATGGGTTTTGTTTGCGTCTTGGTTTTTCCCACTGTTATGCTTCACAATCAGAACACATATGGTTTTTTTGGCGGGATAATGAGTTTTGTATGCTTGACACACAGGATCAAGAACAAGTGCTCCACTTGACTCTTTCTTCAGTCACGCAGCAGCATTCCTTCGTTCTCTCTTTAGTTTACGCAAAACATACAGTCACACAGCGTCAACATTTATGGCGTGCCTTAGAAGATTTCTCCACGGGATTGCAGTTGCCATGGTTGATTGGTGGAGACTTCAATACGTTCCGCACAATTGCGGATCATAATGGTCGCTCTACACCTTCTTTATCCGCCTTAGAAGATTTTAATGACTGTATTGAGGCTTGCTCGCTTATGTCCCCACCATATCACGGCACGCGCTATACTTGGGCTGAAGGCCGCGGCCTTGGCCGTGTCCGCCGGAGGCTAGACTGGACATTTATTAATTCGTTGATGCATGATATGTTTGACATTCTGAAGCTCACTCACTTGCCGCGTGTCACATCGGACCACACTCCCCTCTTGATACAATGTCAGGCAAGTGCCCAACCACTTCGTCGCACTTTCCGGTTTTTAGACGCATGGCTTCAGCATCCGGATTTTGATAATTACGTCAGGCATGCATGGCTCTCGTATCCAACAACAGGTGGCATACGCGGTTTCTATGACAAATTATTTTCTCTAAAGAAAGATATTCAGCACTGGAATAAGACTATCTTTGGGAATATTTTCAGCAATTTCAAGAAGGCCGAAAATAATCTAAATATCGCAGAAAATAACTGGGATGCCACTTCTACGGAGGAAGCGCGAGAGGCTTATTATCAAGCTAAGGCACAGTATTTGCTTGCCTCAAAATATGAACTCTTATACTGGAAGCAAAAGGCTCGAGTCAAATGGTTACAAGAGGGGGATGCTGATACCAGATACTTTCTCTCTCTTGTCAAAGGTAAGCGTTCACAGCTATGTATTCGTCAGCTTCAAGATTCACAGGGAACATTGTTGACACAACATGAGGAACTTATGAGGGCGGCAGTGGATTTTTATACAGAGTTATTTGCCCCCGTGCCGACCAGCAATCATACTGAAATATTATCCTATATCCCATGTCTAGTCACTGCTGAGGATAATTTAAATCTTACACAGTTGCCATTGGAATCAGAGGTCAAAGCAGCGGTATGGAGTTTGGATCCGCACAGTGCGGCAGGCCCCGACGGATTTACTGGACAATTCTATCGTTCATGTTGGCCGATCATACATTTGGATGTGCTCAAAGCTGTGCAGGAATTTTTCCTTGGGGTTCCTCAGCCGAAGGTTATGGCTAGTGCTTTACTCACTCTCATTCCAAAAGTGCAGTCACCTCAGACATTTGGTGATTTCCGTCCAATTTGTCTTACAAATTTCATCAGCAAAGTTTGCACCCGTATTATTGCCACTCGTTTGAATCAGCTCTTACCAAAACTAATTTCGCCAGAGCAAACGGGTTTTCTTGCGGGTACTGATATCTCTACTCAAGTTCTTTTGGCTCGTGAAATGGTGCATATGTTGGACAGAGGCGGACCACAGTTATGTCTGAAATTGGATATGATGAAAGCTTTCGATCGGGTTAGTTGGGACTATCTCCAACTGCTTCTATGCAAGTTTGGGTTTTCTGACTTTTTCATTCGAGTGATTATTAATCACCTAGGTGCTACGAGGATGTCAGTATTAATCAATGGGCAGCCATCACCATATTTCCGTCCTTTCAAAGGCGTTAAACAGGGGGATCCCGTGTCACCGTTATTATTTATATTATCATCTGAGGGTTTTAGTCGGGGATTGAAGACTCTGGTAAGCACGGGCAGGATTCACACCTTTCGGTTGGGCAGAATCCATATGGACATTTCACACTTGGCTTATGCGGATGATCTGCTTATCTTCCTGCAAGGTACTCAACGGAATCTTCGCCGTTTCCATGCGTTTCTCACTACATATGAAACTGCATCGGGACAAAAAGTTAATTTTGGTAAAAGCAGTTTCATTCCATCATCCAATATTACAGCGCGACAATGTCAAAATATAAAAGGAATCCTAGGCATGCGCCAAATATCTCTGCCTTTTCGCTATCTTGGTTCTTACCTTCATAAGGGCATCCCTCGGGCTAGGCACTGTTTGTCATTATTGCAGCATGTGGATGACCGATTACAGGGTCGGCATTCTCGCCTCTTATCATTCGCAGGGCGGCTTGTGCTATTACGCTCCGTTATTGCGGCGCTCCCGCTACATATTCTGGCAGCAGGCGGCATGCCTCAGTCAGTCATTCGCATGCTCGAAAGGAAGATGTCAGCATTCTTTTGGGGAGATAGGCACCATTGGGTCGCATGGAACACTATTACTACTCCGGTTGAAGAAGGTGGATTAGGACTTCGCAGTCTTCGTGAGCTGCAACAGGCATATACATGTCGCATATGGTGGCAATATCAGAGCCATGATACATTATGGAGTTGGTATATGCATCTTAAATATGGAAGACGGGGCGACTATACTCCCAGGCTACCAGATTCCGCAGTTTGGAAATCTATCTGTCGCATTCACCCCCTCTGTTCTTCTCACTCAACTGGATTGGGCACATTTCTATCATGGACGTCCACACCTTCCGGGGAGTTTTCACTTAAGTCGGCCTATGATATATGTCAGGTTTCGCGCCCAACCTTACTCTCGACAACATTTATTTGGTCTAAACACCACTCTCCCTCTGTTCGGCTTTTGTTGTGGCGTTTTTTCCATTCAGCCATGCCTTTTGAAGATTACATAGGACAATATCTGGTGGTGCGTCCTACCTAATGCCCTTTTTGCAGATCACATTCAGCCACAGTGGACCATATATTCATTTACGGCTCCCGCATTCGATATTTCTGGAGTTTTTTTGCTGCTGAATTACATGGCGTACCACCGACATCTCTGTCTTTGCGGCAATATTTACTATCTTGGTGGTATCGGTCCAATTCTACATCACTTGCGGGGGTTTTGAAGATCGTCGTTCCTGCGATAGTATTATCAAACATTTGGCGTCAATATGCACAGCTCATCTTTGGGGACACAACAATTTTTTCCACTGCGGCATTGCGTAACTCTATTCACTTTGACATACACGTTTGGACGAGGCGTATCCAGGGGACCAAGCTTGCAGCAGGTCCTTTGCTATCTCTCTCCTGGCTCCCTCGGATTCGTACTCCTCGTCTTCGGATTATTCGGTGGCAAACACCCCCTTCTGGGCGTCTCAAGTTAAATGTGGATGCAGCAGTTGGCCAACATTATGCAGCAGGTGGAGTGATTTTGCGTGATCACGATGGTGGTTGTATTCAGGCCCTTTCTTTTCGTCTTCCTTACAGTACACCGTTACATGCAGAGATTCAGGCTACTCTTTTTGGCCTGATTTATTTTCTACCCTTATACCGTTCGCTTATGGTGGAATCAGATTGTGCTCAAATGATAACATGTCTCTGTAAGCCTCGGCAGCCAACAGGAAATTATTATCTTCGGCAACTTCACAATTTGGTTAGTCAGCATCGGCTGGTACTGCTTCATACGTACCGGGAGAATAATATGCCGGCTCATTATCTTGCCCAACATGCAATGAAGCATCCTACAACGGGGTTGTATAACAGTCATACCCTTCCTTCCATGGTCAAGGCATCCGTGGCACTGGATCTCACATCGGCGCACTTACGCACAATCTAATGGTTTGCTGTTTTTTTCGCATCTTCTGCCCGTGTCCTAACAGTCACGGGCAGACCCGGTATGCATACTGCTCATCTCATACACTGCTGCTGCATAATTTTTTTGATGATACATATTAATGTTGTCTCAATTCCCATGATCAATGGCTGTTGTGATAACTGTGAGCTCCATTTGGCGTGCGCTTGCAACACTAGCAAACATGCAGTCTTCCACACGGATTGGCACCGTCCCCTCCTTTCTGCCTGCACTACATTTGGTGCGGGCAGGCATGGTTCGTTTTCTTTTCTTTTGCTTTTGCATATCAGGTCGCGATTTCACATTCTTTCTACACTGATGAAGCAAATTTACTTGCCCATGTATATCGGTCGACAATATGTTTCTCCACTTCACTTGGAGCTGAGAGGAGTCTGTGGTATAGTTTTTTTGATGTCGCTGCTTCTTCCATATGGATTGGCTCTCCTCCAATAACCCTGCCTGCGCATCAGATGGTGCAGGTAGGTTGGGTATGTGTTCCTTATACTGGATTGGTTCCTCTGCTTTCTCCTGTATTCTCTATATATTTCACACATGCTTTTACTTGCCTATTGCATGGATGATCAACATGATTTGGATGGCATGGATGATCAACCCAATTTGGATGCCTTACCACTTACACGCGGATGATATCCGGACTGAGCATCACAATGGCACGCAACTATGGCAGCATTACAACATAGTCCAACTCAAGATGGCTCTTCTTTTCAACACCAATGGCATACATCATCTTCGGGCAGCATCACATACAAACTCTTTGTATACTGTCTTGTACAACTTAGGTATCAATGACAGTCGTATAAATATGCACGCTTTTTCCTTCGCCAAGATTTTATCCACAAGGGTGGTTTTTCTTGGCAAGGTTTTAATGCGACATATCGTATACGACTGGAGATATCTCATCATTGGCTTTTTGATCCATTTATTTGCGTATTCTGACATTTGTACAATGGTTTTCCTCCGCCAAAAGTGAGGGTTTCTCTTAATAAAAGATCTTTTCTATAAAAAAATATATATATATATATATTCAGATTTTTTAAAAGGCACTATACACATATATTCCAACATACTATCGACACATTATATATTTTTCAAACGTACGTTAACGTCACACCACTATATTTACCTCATATTTATGAGTATATTCAGGTCTTATATCATATGACATAAGTCATGGTGATGACAAAATTATTACGACACGTTACAAGGTTCTAAACCAAAAATTGTCGTATCGGGTGAATACCGAAACTTCGCCAACGTGTCACGTACTTACCATATATAGATGGCCAGCCCCTACACTTCAAAAATGCCCACAAATTTCGTGGCTTACATGGTATATACAGCCATAAAATCATTCTATGCTGGCACACACAAATCACCCCCAATTAAGGCCAAATTGTGGAGATTTCAAATTCAACATTTTTGTCACATGGGGCGCCACTTACTTCAGCCATTAGAGCTGAATTTTCAAGATATTCTATTTATATTATGAGTGGCCTAATATATAACATGTGAAAAAAGTTTGAATTCAATCGGAGAAAAATCGCGTAATCGACAAAAGTCGAAAATTCGGTTTTCTACGAACACGACACATGGAACATTTTTGGCATGACATATAACATGTATCTAGACACTTTTTACATACTCTATACATTTTAAAGTGTTCTATAAAAATCAATTAAGGGCTGATTGGAATATACCATATGTGTATAATTATTATGCACTATTTTACAAAGTTTGCAAAAATAAAATTCAGCACATGTGCACGCTATAGCACACGCCTACTTCAGCCTTGTTGGAGAATATGTGGAGCTTTGTTGGCATCTTGATTGGACAAGAATGAAGTATACAAGGTTGGTGACATAAAGAAAGGAGCTACACAAGGTAACATTTAAAACTATGTCACATTTGTAACACATGCTGAAAATTTCAGCATGTGTGCATTGAGCTGGCCGAATTTTTGAGATAAATTGTGCCATATTTACTTCTTTGAATTAAATGGATTAAATGAAAGATAAAATCGCAATGTTCTAAAGATGTTATGGAAATAATGTGGTGATATTTTTAAATATCACACATGCTGAAAATTTCAGCATGTGTGGAATGTATATGGCCAATTTTATGGCCTCTATGATGATAAATTTGATTCCCATATTAGCAGAGATTTTTATATACTAAATGATGATTGATTTCTTCTTTATTTTCAAAGAATTAATCTAATGCCAACATGACAACAATTTGAATAAGTCTTGATAGAGCACATGCTGAAAATTTCAGCATGTGTCAAAGTGAGTTGGCCGATTTTTAGGTGCTTGATGGTGATGAATTGTCTTGCAAAATTTATGGAATTTATTATGTGACTTATGGCGACATTCTTATGGTTAATTGGCACATGTCTTTAAGTGTTATTTTTCAGATTTATCTAGCCATCAAATGATGACAACTTTCATCCAATTAATGAGTGTCAAGTAAGCAAGGTCTTAATGATTATCCATAGAGGAGTTGCCAAGTTAGCAAGTGAATGTCACAATGATGCAAGATATTCTTCCAAGGACTTAAAAGATAATTTTCAAGAGGAGGAAAAGGAAGGAGGGGGCGGCCATTTTTGATAAAAAGGAAAGAAGAGAGCAAACAAAAACACAAGACAAGGCTTATAATTTCCAAGAGCAAAAACGTTGCAACCATCTTCTTCTTCTATACTTCATTCTTTCTTCTCTCTTAAAGCCTATTGTATTCATATTCTTATATCTTGAATAGGCTTTATCTATACCACCATACACTCTATATTGTTGTAAAAGATTGATCAAGGTGTGATCAATCTTGCATCCGCTAGGTGGTATTGTTCGTGATCGTTGTAATCACTTACAAAGTTTGTAAAGGGTTGGAGTTGGTGTGTAACTCCATAAACCCTGTGTGGTAAGGTGTTGTTTGTTGTTTTGTGATTAGGGATAACCGAGGAAGGTATCCTCGAAGACTGTAGTAGGTTGATTTAACCGAACTAGTATAAAATTCCTTGTGTTCTTTACTTTTCAGCACTTACTTTCAGTTTTCAGCACAGTGCATCATTTTTATCACATTCTTAAAAATAGTAAACAAACTTCAAAAATCATAAAACTTTCAGAAAACATAGCCACACGTCTTAAGGTTCATTTGGCGCAAGTTGCAACCCTTTTGGACAAGTATAAGTCATCCAAACGTCAAAAGTTCTGAGACTAGTGCAGTCTGATTTTCAGGCTTACAAAGGTTGAGACTTTGAACTTATTTGACTAAATTCCCAAAAGAATTTTTCAAAACAGTTTCAACCCAATTAAATACACTAATAAGGGGTTCGTCATTAAATTTTCAGAGCATTTGGAGTCACGGTTCCATTGGAATTAATTTTTCAAATCAGACTGTCGTTTCTGGCAGATTTGTGCATTCTGATCACCAATGATTTTTAAAGGGGTTAAAGATTGGATTTTAATCTGGAATTTTTAGGATATACTCAGAACATCTGAGACTAAGATCTCTCCAAATTTCAGAATTTTTGAAGACCTGTAACCTAGTTTTCAAAATGTTTCAAAACAGGTCCTAAAAATAGAAACTGTTTTCAGAAGTTGGGTTTTTGGTCTAAAACAATTTTAAAAATCACATTTTCCGCACCCATTATTCAACCTCCCCCCTTCTAGTGGTGCCTTGCAGATCCTACATTACCAACTAAAATCATGTTCTTATTCTATCTCTCCCTTTATTTTGCAAATCATACAAAAGATGAACTATGAAATGGTATCGTAAGTCAGCATACCTAGCTTGGCTCGTAAGTGTTCAAAATTGGCTTTATTAAGGGGATTGGTGAAGATATCATCTAATTAATGATCAGTTCTTACATGATCTATGATTATATCCCCATTTTGAACATGATCTCGAAGAAAATGGTATTGTACCTCAATGTGTTTGGCCTTAGAATGAAGTACCAGATTCCGAAAAAGATTGATCGCACTTGTGCTGTCACAGAAAATTAGAATCGTATTCACCTTAGTGACAAACTCACTAAGTTGTTGTTTAAGCCAAAGTATTTTGGTAGTGCATAAACTCAAGGCTATATACTCGGCTTCAGTGGTAGAAAGAGCTACACTAGCTTGCTTTTTAGAAAACCAAGAGATCAAGTTGGTTCCTATGAATTGACACGTATTGCTAGTGGATTTTCTATCTAACTTGCAACCACCATAATCAGCATCCTTATATGCGTATAATTCCAACTTAGCGTTTCTATCATACCAAAGACCTAAGTGATGTGTGTGCTTAAGATGTCTAAAGAACTTTTTCACTGCATTGTAATGTGAGACTTTAGGAAAAGATTGAAACCTAGCACACATACACACACTAAACATGATGTCAGGTCTTGATGCGGTTAAATATAACAATGAGTCAATCATAGACCTATATAGTGTGTCATCAAAAGGTTTACCATTTTCATCCTTATCTAGTTTGGGGCTAACACTCATGGGTGTAGGTGTTGGTTTCAACTCTTCAAAGCCAAACTTCTTAATCATATCATTGACATACTTAAGTTGCATAATGTGAATTCCTTGAGGGGTTTGTTTGATTTAAAGTCCTAAGAAGTAGTTCAATTCTTCTACCATTGACATTTCAAATTCTGACTTCTTACATTCTTCGAAGTCCTTTACTAAGTTAGGGTTGGTTGAACCAAAGATTATATCATCTACGTATATTTGAACTATCAATAAGTCATTATCTTTTCTTCTTAGGAATAATGTGTTGTCTGTGGTCCCCCTTTGATAATTATTTGCAATAAAAAAATTTGCAAATCTATCATACCAAGCTCTTGGAGCTTGTTTCAAACCATCTAGAGCTTTCTTAAGCTTATAAACATGGTTAGGATTCTTTGGATCTTTGAATCCAGAGAGTTGTTTCACAAACACCTCTTCTTGGATGTATCCATTCAGGAACGCACTCTTGACATCCACTTGGAAGAGTTTGCTGTTGCTTAGACTTGCAATAGCAAGTAACAATCTAATTGCCTCTAGTCATGCAGCGGGTGCAAAGGTTTCTTCATAATATATTCCTTCTTGTTGATTATAACCTTGTGCGACTAGCCTAGCCTTATTTCCTGTGATGTTTCCTTGTTCATCCATTTTATTCCTAAAGACCCATTGGTTCCTATTATAGACTTGTCTTCCGGTTTAAGTATTAAGTCTCACACGTTGTTTCTTGTAAATTGATTCAATTCCTCATGCATGGCATCTATCCAAGATATATCACCTAAGGCTTCCTTTACATTCTTAGGTTCTAAGTGTGAGATTAAACTATGTCCTTCAAGTTGACTTAAGTTTCTACGTGTTCTAACCCCAACAATTGGATCCCCAATGATTAATTCTTTAGGGTGCCACCAATTCCTAGATTGACTAGGTTCACCCTCATCTTGTTCAAATGTTTCATTTGTATGAACATTATCGTATGAAATTGGATCATTAGTAATATTATCTTCCAATTGTAAAGTTTATTCATTTATTTCATCTAAGGGTTTGTGCATGTCTTGTACAGGGGGAGTTGGTTCTAGATGTCAAGTACAGGCTCAAGTAATATATGATCATCATCAAACATATTTTCAACATTATTCTCATGTTTATGTTGAGTTTTATCACTAACTTCAAAGCATGCATTTTCATTGAATTTCACATGTATAGATTCAATTATTTTTCTAGATGCAGGATTATAACACCTATATGCTCTTGAATTAGTTGAATAACCAACAAATAAGCATTCAATATACTTTTGTTCAAATTTATCTAGAGTATCCGTAGTGTTCAACACAAAACACTTACAACCAAAAACTTTAAGATAATCTACTTTAGGTTGTCTATTGTTTAATAATTCATAAGGTGTTTTACTCAATTTCTTTCTAATAGAAAGTCTATTTATTATATAACATGCACAACTAACAACTTCAGCCCATTAATATTTTGGTACTCTATTTTCAAATAACATTGTTCTAGCAACTTCTTGAATTGTTCTATTTTTGCGTTCTACAACTCCATTGAGTTGTGGTGTTCTAGGTGGTGAGAATTCATGTTTAATTCCATGTAATTCACAAAACTTGATTACATCTTTGTTTTTAAATTCTCCACCTCTATCACTTCTAATTCTTTTAACATTTTCTTCGTAAATATTTTCGAGTTGCTTGATAAGAGTTTCGATTGCTAATGGAGCATCGTCTTTGTGTGTTAAGAACAATGTCCATGTGTATCGTAAGTAATCATCTACTATGACACACACATAGTAGTGTCCACCGAGACTTCTTGTCCTACTTGGACGAAATAAGTTTAAGTGAAGCAATTCTAGTACATGACTAGTACTCACTTCATGTTTCAATTTTAATGTTTCTTTAATGTGTTTTCCTTTAATACGTGTTTCACACATTTGAAATTTATCTAAGTCTAACTAAGGCATTCCTGTAATTAAATTCTTCTTAGATAATTTCTTAATGGTTGAAATTCCTTTATGGTCTAATCTTCTATGCCATAAATTCACATCTAAGTCATGTGAAATTAAACACTTAACCTTAGCATCTAACATGTTATATAAGGTAAGAGTGTAAACATTACCATCTCCATTTCCTTTTAATACAATTTCTCCTTTTCTATTTATTATATCAAAAGAATTTGAAAGAAAAGAAACATTATATCCGCAATCTATAAGTTAAGAAATACTTAATAAATTATAAGAAAGATTACTTATGTGGCGCCCCGCATCCCGGTCTAACCAGAACCGGTGCACCCGCCGTACTTCACTAAGGAGAGTACCAGGCATTGACCCATAACGTATCGTAATCCATGATAAAATGCATGGATTTTTGCGCTATTACGTCATCAAGTAAGCGAAACCGTGGCAGAATAAAAACTTTAAATTAAAAACATTCACGAGATAATTCTTAGTTTTACAACCCAAGTCAAATGTACCAAAATCCTCAAAGGTAATTGTTTTCCATCACAATCATAAAATCAGTCACCAATCTTCACCAACATGCCAAGTCACCTAATCCATCCTTCTCTAGCTGCACTCACGGGTAGGGAACCTTAAGTTCATCCTCAATCCACTCTACTTTGTTCCCTGCAACCTGTGGGAGGAAAAATAGGGGGTGAGTGACAAAGTCACCAGCAAGTATACTATAATAATTGAGGATTAAATGGAAAGTTCAAACAAGAACTGAACCCCAAAAATTTCGGTTTAGAAACATACCTGTCCTCCATCCAACATTCGATAGTGATCAACACTTAATGCATCAAGATCATAGCTTAAAACCGCTACATGCATATTTCTTGAGTGACCGATTTTACTATACATTTTAGTGTGACCACACCGTAACTCCTTTTTCAGAAATTCAACTCTCGAGCTTAGTAGACACCTTGGACTAGTATCATACCGAAAATCAGTCCAATTGCATATTCCTAGTGTCCATTTTCAGGTGACTCATCGTATCATATAAAATCAGCCCAGTCCAGTAAAATTTTCAGCATGACCAGTTTTGGTGAAAATTTCATTAAAAATAATCCGCAACTCCTTTTAACGAAATTCCAACTCTCACCTCTAATATACACATAAATCTAGTGTCATACCAAAAATCAACCAAAATGAAAGTCCCTAAGGTCTCTATTCGGGTTTCACAACACAGCCTAAAATTTGCCCTGCTCCAGTAATTTCAGATTTGGTCATGTTACATACCTAAATGGCCCTAACTTGCATTGTTTGTCATAAACTCTTTATTAACCCTGAAACTTACCCTCTTATGGGAAATATTACAGATTCAACATGTTACAACATCATGTGCAACCCCTCACAAAACAGTTTGTACACCCCATGCATCTTCCTTTAGTCAAGCATACCATATTTCCACTAGTTCAACCTTAACAACATTTTCGGTGCATACTCACCCTAGTCACCAACAGCCCCTTTTCGGTACATGCAAGGCAATATAATACATCCACAAGGAACATGTTAAACTTAACACACAATGGCATAACCTTGTCTCTACTTTACCCCATAAGTTACCATTTCATGCAAAACCACCCCTATTCTTCAAACCCCTTCCACCGTGCACCCCATTCATGGAAAAGAAAGTATCTTTAGCATATTCATCTTAGGTTATCACATAATGGTGCATAAAACTAACAAAGATTCCATCTTTAAACAAAAACTCACACCTACACCTCATTTGGCCCCTTAGGCCGAAAGTTTAAGCATCACGCTTGGCATATCACAACTAAGATTGAATCTTAACGATATCTAGCCATTCATGCAAGCACTCTCACATTCAAGCCACGAAGAGTATTGTGTACTTAACTTTTTTCTTACTCTTCTTGAAAGGTGTATGGAAAGTTGAAATCTTTCTTCTCTTCTATGCATGCATCCCACAGTGGTGGAAAGGAAAAGGAGTAAAGGGTTAGTTTACATCTTTAACTAAAATATATACTTGGTGAGGCTAGATGGACTTACCAAAAAGGAGCTTGAGTGGTATTCAAGCTTCTCTAGCTTAGAGTCCTCAAAAGCTTGAGATTCTTGAGCCTAATGACCATTGAAGGTCACGGTTATGAGCAAGAAGAATAGCACTATAAGTTTTCTCTCATTGGAAATGTAAATATCTTCTCAAGAGGCTAAGAATACTTACCTAATATCTCTTAGTCTTGGAAGAACCTAGACCTCCTTGGTTGCTTCCTTGGCCGTATGTTTTGGAGAGGAAGGAAGAGAAGAAGCTCTTCTTGCACTTGAAGTTCTTGAGTGTTTAGAGAAGTTTGAAGAATTCTCAAGTATGATCTTTGGAGGGAATTCTTCTTCTTTTGGCTATGTTTAGCCGTTGGGGAGGGGTTTAAGAGGGGTTAGAATTACTATGGTAAGGTTAAGGGGAGTAACCTTGGTTACTATAATAAACCAAGGTTACTTTACTCTTAACCTTAGTTACTTTAATCTAACCATGATTACTTTTTGAAACTAACATTAGTTACTTTCTTTAATCATGGTTAGTTTAACTATGGTGTAGAAAAGCCTCCCCCTTGGTTGGCCATTGCCTTCTTACCCGGCGGTTGGGGTCTTTAATGACCCCAACATGCCTTAATTAGGGTAGCCCCCCCCTTTTTCTATTATTTATCTTATTTTCTTTTCCTTTTTTCCCCTACAAAATGGTTAATTAGGAAAAATATGCTTGAGCCTTCTTTGGGCTAAGGGCCGAAAGAAAGAAAAAAAATGTTGAGTTGCAACCAAATCTTCTTGCTATTACCCACTTGTTCCAAGGGCTTATTAGCTTACTTAGAGGATGGCCCTTACAATCTTAAGAAATTCAATTGGGGCCTTCCCTAACCTTGGGGTCGAAACCTCCCAAGCACTTGGTGGTGAATTGGCCTCTCCTCATTGTCCAATATTCAGGCTCGAAAAATATACGTATATTACTTTCTGTAACGTAATCTATAATAATAATTATTGACTCAATAAATTATAATTGCAATCATATCTTGTCACATATTCTCTCAAATAAATCATAGGTACAAAAAGGATTCCCTAGTAGGTCACAACATCCTCCCCCCTTATTATAAGTTTTGTCCTCGAAACTTAAAAGTGCTAATCAAAGAGGTGAGGGTACAAGTTTTTCATGTTCTCTTCTACTTCCCAGGTAGATTCATCCACAGAATGGTTCTTCCATTGCACCTTAACCATTGGTATTGATCGTTTCCTTAGCACCTTTTCCTGATGATCAACTATCTTTTCTGGTTCTTCCTCATATGTCGTGTCGGCTTCCAGCTTCAACGGTTGTTCCTTTATGACATGGCTAGGATCGTGCACATACCGTCGAAGTTGAGATACATGAAATACGTCATGTATTTGAGATAATGTGGGCGGTAGAGCGAGTCGATAAGCAACTTCTCCAATCTTTTCAAGAACTTCGTATGGCCCAATAAATCTTGGGCTTAACTTCCCCTTAATACCAAATCTTTTAACTCCTTTCGTCGGCGATACCTTTAGAAACACTTTTTTCCCAACTTGAAATTCTAATGGTCGCCGCTTCTCATCTGCCCAAACCTTGCTTCTATCTTGGGCCGCTTGTAACCTTTGCTTTATGGTTCTTATTTTCTCTCGAGTCTGCTCCACTAGATCGGGTCCAGTAAGAATCTTATCTCCTATTTCATCCCAGTAGAGCTGAGATCGGCACTTTCTTCCATAAAGCGCTTCATACGGGGCCATCCCTATAGACCGATGGTAACTATTGTCATAAGAAAATTCTACCAACTCCGATCCCAGCTTCCCCTAAAGTCAAGCACGCAGGATCGCAGCATGTCTTCCAATCTCTGAATGGTTCTTTCCGGCTAGCCATCAGTTTGGGGATGAAATGCCGAGCTCATGTGGATCTCAGTGCCCATTGCTTTCTGAAAAGCTGTCCAAAATCGTGATGTGAAGCGAGGATCGTGGTCACACACGATACTTAGGGGTACTCCATGAAGACTCACAATTTGCTCCACGTACATCGTAACCAATTTCTCCATTGGAGCCTTGATCGTCATAGCCATGAAATTGGCAGACTTTGTTAGGCGATCAACAACTACCCAAATGGTATCGTATCCGCTTCTCGTTCTGGGCAGATCTGTAACAAAATCCATAGTAATGTGGTCCCACTTCCATTCGGGAACTTCAAGAGGTTGTAGCAACCCAGTGGGTCTCTGATGTTCCGCTTTCACCTTCTGGCAAACGAGGCATTTTTCCACAAATTCCGCAATCTGTCTTTTCATGCCACGCCACCAGAATCGTTGCTTCAAATCTTGGTACATCTTATTGGCTCCAGGGTGAATAGATAATCGAGAGTTGTGAGCTTCCTTAAGAACATCATTCAGTATGTCTTCGTCATCGGGTACACACAATCTTTTTTGAAACCACAAACTGTTGTCGTTTCGGACCTTAAACCTTCGGATGTTGTACCCCAACGATCATGTACGTGAAAACTATGAATATGAGATGGAATGAAAGCGGAAATTTCTTTTAGCGCATGTTACTTAAGCCTCTTCACTTAATCATTATTAAGGTGATACCAAGCCAAATTAAATAAGGGAAACTTCAAGAAAGTAATACATGAAATGTAGAGATGAACCATACATACCAATATATATGTATGTGCGTGCATATGAAATATGTATGCATACATATTCTAATCTTAGAATACAATAAAATATACGAAACAATATAGTATATGAACTAAAGTTACAAGAAATATCAAATGGCCCAAGAAGCCTAAAAATTTCGGCCTATACATGGAGATGTTCTAGAAATTTCTAGCCAATTTTATTAGTTAAAATAAGAAGACAAGAAGTTATTATGCAAGGAATAAATAGAAAATAAAATAGACATGCATTTAAGGAACAAGTTAAGACAACTCATTAAAGAAGGAAGTAGTGTGGTTGAGGTCATAAAGACCCCAACCTAAAATCGGCCATCATGCCTAATTAACCATGGAGGATTTCAAAACCTACCATGGTTACTATTTGCCTAAGACAAGAAGTGGATATGACACTATTTGGGTTGTTGTGGATCGTCTGACGAAGAGTGCACATTTCATAACGATGTCGATTAAAGCACCCATGGAAAAGTTGGCTTCTATGTATGTTGATCAGATTATATGTTTGCATGGAGTTCCTGTGAGCATAGTTTGTGACCAAGACCCCCGCTTCACATCAAGGTTTTGGATGGCATTTCAGAAAGCGATGGGTACGGAAGTTCGCATGAGTTCAGCTTTTCATCCCCAGACGGACGGTCAATCAGAGAGAACAATTCAAACATTGGAGGACATGTTGCGAGCTTGTGTGTTGGACTTTGGAGGTAGCTGGGATAAGAGTTTGAAGTTGGTTGAGTTTTCATACAATAACAGTTATCACAGATCCATTGGAATGGCTCCTTATGAAGCTCTTTATGGAAGAAGATGTCGATCGCCATTGTATTGGGATGAGATTGGAGATAAGATTTTCACAGGACCTGACTTAGTGGAGCAAACCAAGGAAAAGGTTATGATTGTAAGACAAAGATTGAAGGCTACTCAAGATAGAAGCAAGGTGTGGGCCGACGTGAGGCGTCGACCACATGAGTTTCAAGTAGGAGATAAGGTATTCTTTAAGGTATCCCCATCGAAAGGAGTAAAGCGGTTCGGAATTAAAGGAAAACTTAGTCCTAGATTCATTGGACCATTCGAGATCTTGGAAAGGATTAGAGAAGTTGCTTATAGACTTGCACTACCACCATCGTTGTCTCAATTACACAATGTGTTCCATATATCTCAATTGCGTAAGTATGTGCATGATTCGAGCCATATTATGGATGAGCAACCTTTGAGGATTGAAGCTGATATATCATATGTTGAGGAACCCGAAAGGATAATTGATAGGGAAGTGAAAGCATTGAGAAATAAGTCTATTCCTATGGTCAAGGTGCAATGGAAGAACCATTCAGTTGATGAGGCCACTTGGGAGTTAGCAGAAGGCATGAAGCAAAAGTACCCCTATCTCTTTGACAGTTCATAAGTTTCGGGGACGAAACTTTATTGAAGGGGGGAAGGATGTTGTACCCCAACGATCATGTACGTGAAAACTATGAATATGAGATGGAATGAAAGCGGAAATTTCTTTTAGCACATGTTACTTAAGCCTCTTCACTTAATCATTATTAAGGTGATACCAAGCCAAATTAAATAAGGGAAACTTCAAGAAAGTAATACATGAAATGTAGAGTTATATGAACAATACATACCAATATATATGTATGTGCGTGCATATGAAATATGTACGCATACATATGCTAATCTTAGAATACAATAAAATATACGAAACAATATAGTATATGAACTAAAGTTACAAGAAATATCAAATGGTCCAAGAAGCCTAAAAATTTCGGCCTATACATGGAGATGTTCTAGAAATTTCTAGCCAATTTTATTAGTTAAAATAATAAGACAAGAAGTTATTATGCAAGGAATAAATAGAAAATAAAATAGACATGCATTTAAGGAACAAGTTAAGACAACTCATTAAAGAAGGAAGTAGTGTGGTTGAGGTCATAAAGACCCCAACCTAAAATCGGCCATCATGCCTAATTAACCATGGAGGATTTCAAAACCTACCATGGTTACTCTTCCCTTGAACCAAGGTTAAGATAACCATGATTTGATAAAGTAACTTGGGTTAGCCCAAAAGTAACTATAGTTGAATAAAGTAACTAAGGTTATACTAACTTAACCTTGATTAACACTCAAGAAAGCCCTAACCCTCACAAATCTCCCTCCAAAACCGCCGCCTAGCATGTTTTAAACCTTTCTAGAAACATCTACCTTCTTGTCATCTCGAGACTCCTCTCAAGACACATTCAACACTTAGCAAAAGTTCCCTCATCTCCCTCACCAACATTTCGCCCCTTTCATCTTGGAGGATAGAAGTTCAACTTCACTTCCAAGACTCAAGAAGACATCTAGGTAAGTCTTGTTCCAAGTTTCCTTAAGAGAATTCTCATTTTGGTAAAGAATAAAGCTCACATGAACTCTCTTTCTCCATACCCAAAACCGTGGGTTTCATGGTTGAAATAGGTGAAAAGCCTTCAACTTTCTTAGGTGGTGACATATTGTGGTGCTTGAATCTCCATTCCAAGCTCATTTTGGTAAGATGCTCTAGCCCTCAAACCTATCCTATTTCCTCTATTGAATAAAGAACTAATCTTTCATTTCATTCCCTTAAAACCGTATGCTTAAGGTGAAGAAGGTGAAGGATTTCATCACATCTCACTTCATAACCAAGCAAAGAAAAAAGCTTTAGCTTGAAGAGGCAAGTATACTTTAACCCCTTACAATATATGTGATTATGTGCATACTTGAATGTCTAGAAGCCTAAGACATGATTTTAGTGAAAATATGCCTAAGTTGTTACCTTTTCTTATGTTTTGAAAGGTTGGATGATAGACCTCTCTCATGTTGCAATATAAAGCATGTTTAAACTTGAAATAAGAGCTAAAAGTGATGGATTAGGGACTGCCCTATGTTTGATATTGATTGAGACATGATTGGTATGAAACCTAGCATTTTTAGTGATTTTAATATGTGAAATTGTTGGACTAGAGGACTGTTTTGTTTAGAAGGAATGAACAGCCCATATGAACGACTTTTGCATGCTAAAAAGAGACTTGAATTAGTATAGGGAAGCCTTATTATGTCTATTGAATGACCATTAACTTGGATTATAGGCTAAAGAACAAAATTAGGAAGGAAAGGATACTTCTATGCATGTTGGTTGAAAACAGAGTTCTGACAGATTTTATGCCAAATTGATGGACTTAGTTAAGGACCTTCTAAACGTTGGATTGAGCTTATTTTTGGTGTGGTCGTAGCTTATTATGTCTATTTTATTGTGGAGTTGGAATTTCTGGAAAATCAATTGTGGATTGGTCAGAAATGAATTTTTAGTATCAAGGGGTCAAAACAGTTTCTGGTCGTACCACCTTAGGGAGAAAAATTATTTAAGTGCCTTAAACATCTTGGATTGACCTGAAATTTTTACAAGAAGTACTTAAGACATAGAGATAAGTATCCATGTAAAGAAATGGATTTTATCTATTGACCTTGGTGGTAAACCATTGAGGTAAAGTTGGTGTAACATTCTGGAAAACAGGACAGATTGGCCCTTTGTGCTTGTATGACTTGTATTGTATTTGTTTTGACTTGTTTTGGTGAATGGGCATTTGGATATTGTTCATGAAAGGAAGAGGAAAGATTTCCAGGTGCTAAGTGAGCCCCATAATAAGTTATGGATGGAGACAAGGTAAGGAATGGAGTTGAGAGTACAACAGAATTTCTGTTGTACCCTTGTTGGGAATTATTTTTATTAAGGTATCTACGCTTGTCGAAATCGCATGAAATTTGTACAGAATGTAGTTAAGATCATGTGGTGCATGTCTATATTTTTAGTTTCTGGAAAATAGGCTCAAAAGGTTGATTTTGAGGCCGGGCACTACAGGACATGCTGCTGGATCGTTTTTCAGCCCATGAAGAAAGTTGTTTATGATATTATAAGTGCATTTTACCATGTTGCATCCCATGCACTTGCATTGACATGCTCATATGTTCCATGCTCATGATTTTATTGATGTGTTATATAAAGTTCCTGTTTTGAAAGAATTCCGTCCCTTCTGGCCAGCTTAACCCGCTACAGATCCGGGGTTAATTGATCTGAAGAAGTATAAGAACCGATCCAGGCCCGGTATAATAGGTCTGATGAAATATAAGAACCGATCCAGGCCCGGTATAATAGGTCTGAAGAGTATAAGAACCGAGCCAGGTCCGGTATAATAGACCTGAAGGTGATCATGTTATAAGAACCGAGTCATGCCCGGTATAATAGGCTGACACACTCTCTTGTTTTATGATGAGCATGATTTAAAAGAAAGAAAGAAAGTTCAAGTATTTTTATGAGCATGTCTAAATGTAGAGAAAGAATGTTTTCCGTTGCATTTGCATCGCATTCACATTTTCATACACATTATGCACGATACCTTTTCATAGAAGTAAAGTTGGCTATAGCACGTAGAATCTAACTAAGTGGTGACATTTAGATCTTAGCTAAGTATTGATATGATTTTAAGTATGATGCTTCGGAAAGGTATTAACAGGTACGTTTTAACTTAAGGAATTGGGGTTTGATTCTTGTATGCCGTTTTCTCTTTATTGTACGGTGTTATTGTATACTTGCTGGCGACTTTGTCGCTCACCCATTTATTTTCCCCCCCAGAGCCAGGTAATGAAGTCGATTGGATTGATGATGAGCCAATGGTGCCATACCCATAGGTTATTGAAGTCGATGTTAAGAGAATGATGAAGGAAGCTTTTGATCAACCTTTGGGACATTTTGGGACTTAGCTATTTTCGGATTCTTTTCTGATAATGTTTGTATAATTCCGCGGTATAGTTTTGCTATTGGTTCAGTTTGTATAATTTTGCTATGTATTCGCGATTGGACGCTTTCGGATTAAGGTTCAAATTCTGCCGTATTTTTATCTACCTGTTAAGATCGTGACTTTGTAATCCATGTTTATCCATGGGTTTTATGAGTTAAGTATCGACGCTTTGTACTTTTCCGAAAGGGAAGGTACGGCGGGTGCACCGTACGAGGGGTAGCCGAGTACGGGGCGCTACATCGGAGGGTTTCATTCTCACCCGGTCCTTTATCTTTTTCAAGGTTTCATCCTTTTCTTGCCCTTCTTTAATTTTGTCTATCAGCGAAGGAATTAACACTAACTTTGCGAGCATGCCTTCAATTGAATCAACCTCTTCCAAATCAAATTCTTCCATGTCATGCTGCAAAGGTGGTTGACGCGGATGGCTTGTTTTTCTACTTAATGCATCAGCTACCTTGTTGGCTTTTCCTGGATGATACTAAATTGATAAGTCGTAGTCTTTCATTAATTCTAGCCACCTGCGCTGACGCATGTTTAGCTATTTTTGGGTGAATAGATATTTGAGGCTTTTGTGGTCTGTGAAAATTTTGCACTTTTCACCGTATAGATAGTGCCTCCATATTTTTAGTGCAAAGACCACGACTGCTAATTCGAGGTCATGTACAGGATAGTTTTGTTCAAATGGTTTTAATTGTCGGGATGCGTACACAATCACTTGATCTTTTTGCATTAATACACATCCCAGCCCGTTCTTCGAGGCATCACTATATACTACAAAGTTTTCTCCAGGAATGGGTTGTGCTAAAACTGGGGCGGAGGTCAGCTTCTTCTTTAATTCAGTAAAACTCCTTTCGCAATCTGAGGTCCATTCAAATTTGGTTTTCTTCTGGGTCAAACGAGTCAGAGGCATAGCGATTCGAGAAAATCCTTCCACGAACTTACGATAGTAACCGGCGAGACCGAGAAAACTTCGTACCTCTGTAATGTTGGTCGGTCTGGGCCACTCCGTGATTGCCTTGATTTTCTTGGGGTCTACCGATATACCTTCTTCAGATATTACATGCCCCAGAAATGCTACACTTCGTAGCCGAATTCGCATTTACTAAATTTCGCATACAGTTGTTTCCTTCGTAGAATGTCCAGAACGACCCTTAAATGGTTTGTGTGGGTCTCTTCTTTAGGTGAGTAGATCAATATGTCATCGATGAAGACTACAACGAACTTGTCTAGTTGATCTTGAAAGACTCGATTCATTAGATCCATAAATGCTGCGGGGACGTTGGTCAGTCCGAATGGCATTACTAGAAATTCGTAATGTCCATAACGGGTTCTAAATACAGTTTTCTGGACGTCCTCAGCCTTGATCTTCAATTGGAAATATCCTGAGCGAAGATCAACTTTACTGAAAATCTTTGCCCCGTGCATCATGATACCTTTAGGTAGGGTTTTACAAGGGACTCATTATTAAAATAAAGTTTTAGTTTTCTTACCCGAAGCTGATCGAACAGATCGTCGATCCTCGGCAATGGGTACTTATTCTTTATAGTGATTTTGTTGAGCTCCCTAGAGTCAATACATAATCGCATACTTCCGTCTTTCTTCTTGACGAACAGTACGGGAGCTCCCCAAGGTGAAACACTTGGGCGAATCAGTTTCTTTTCCAGCAATTCGCACAGCTGTTCCTTCAGCTCTTTTAGTTCCGCAGGTGCCATTCGGTAGGGAGCCTTTGATATTGGTTCAGCTCCTGCAACCAGGTTGATTTCAAAAGATATCTCCCGGTGCGGAGGAAGACCTGGTAACTCTTCTGGAAAAACATCTGAGTATTCACGAACTACTGGAACTTGAGACAGATCTGAGGGTGCTTGATCGGCATTTATTGCATAGACAAGATATCCCTCATGTCCTTTCTTCAGTGCCTTATTAGCGCGAATCGCATTTACATAAATGTTCTCAGGACACTTCCGTAACTTCGATCCTCCTTGAAAGGTTATTTCTTTACTTGTGTGATCTTTAAAGGTAACTTGTTTTTCACTACAATCGATGTTGGCACAACTCTAGGAAAGTCAATCCATCCCAAGAATCACATCGAAGTCCGTCATGGGTATGTAAATCAAATCGGCGTCAAATCGATGATTATCAAACTCAAGTTCACAATTTTTGAAAACATGGTGAGCTACAAGCACCTGTTCCCCAGCTGCTTGGATTCTATAAGGTGCATCACTATAGGTTGGATTTTTCTCAATATTCTTTGCAAATCTCTTGGATATGAAGGAGTGGCTAGCACCACTATCAAATAACACGTTGGCAGGCACTGAACATACTAAGATAGCTCCTGAATCATGTAATACTTCTAAGAAACCATAGGAACCATACTTATAAGAATTAGCACAGTTCTCAGAATTTACCTGTCACCACGTCATTAGCCTCTTCAGCAGCTGCGTCAGTCATAGCGTGAACTCGTGCATTGGTACGTTGACGCTGAGGCTTCGGTGGTTTTTGTTGCTGCTGGGTCCCCTTCTCCGGACATTCCTTGGCCATGTGTCCTGTTTTTCCGCATCCAAAGCAGGTGGTTCCCTTATCCGGATAGTCCTTAAGGATGTGGCCTGTCTCGCCGCATCCAAAACATTTCCCTGCCTGAATATAACATTCTCCCACATGGCGCCTACCACAATGATAGCAACTTGGAATAGCAGATTGTTGGCCTTGATTCTTTGATTGGTTCTTTTGGGAGCGGCGTTGAAACCGATTCTTCCCTTGACGCCCTGGGCCCCTTGTATTTTGTTTTGCGGACTTTGCGGGGCCCTCCGCTTCCAGACATCTCTCTTCCTCTCTTTTGGCCAAACTCATCACGGCGGATGATATCTATTTCAATTCGGTAGCATGCATCTAGAAGGGCACCAAAGTTTGCTGGATTCGCATTGACCAGCCATGTTTGGATTCTAGGGTTCAGTCCTCTTTCAAATTTCAACATTTTGGTTTCTTCATGGTTCATGGTAGATGGTTGGAATCTTCCCAGAGTTATAAATTTGTTAGTGTAGTCAGCAACCGTCATTCCTGGTTCCTGCATTAGGGATTCAAACTCATGTCTTTTCTGTAATTTGACAGAGGGTGGTATATAGAACTTATTGAATTCCTGAAGAAACCTTTCTCAGGAAATTGGTCTTGGCAAAGTTTGTAAATTGGCCTTCCACCATTGGTTGGCCTCTCCTAACAGAAATGGTCTAACCGCCTGAGTCTTTACTTCTTCCGGGGCTCTAATTAGTTCGAAGCAGTTTTCCACCTCATCCAGCCACTTCTCAACGGCACCTGGATCTGACTTCCCTTCAAACGGCGGAACATTAGCTCTCTTCAACTTTTCAAAATAATATTGAGCATCTCTGACCGGCTCGTGAGGTCGAGGGTTATTCTGTTGCAGCATTACTTGCCCAATTTGGGTGACTGTTTGGCAAAAGTTCTGAAAAGCGTTAATATCAGGCATCATCTGTGGAAAAGGTCCTTGGGGTGGAGGAACGTTCTGAACTGGCGGTGGATTTTGGCCTTGCGGTGGCGGGGGTGGAGGGACCTGAGCGGGTGGAGGAGGGATAGGCTGCACCTCGGGTCTAGCTCTGGCTGGTCTGCCTCTTGGTCGCACCATCTGCAGTATGCAGTGTCGGCTTTATTCAATACGGAAATGTCATAATAAGTAGCAGAATTTAATTCATTCTGATAGCATATCTGAGGAACATATACGTACATACGTTATAAATTAAATTCTGTGATTGGTCATTAATTAGGGCATTATCAATGGGCTGTACCCAAATTTTCCAGTCTAAGGTCAACTCTCATCTAAGATCAGAACTTAGATCTAAGATCAAGCTTAGTTGACTACGATCATAACTTAGTTCTATATTCTGCCCGGATCTAGAGCCTTAGCTCTGATACCACCTGTGGCTCCCCGCTTCCCGGCCTAGCCGGAACCGGTGCATCCGCCGTACTTCATTAAGGAGAGTACCAGGCGTCGACCCATAACGTATCGTAATCCATGATAAAATGCATGGATTTTTGCGCTATTACGTCATCAAGTAAGTGAAACCGTGGCAGAATAAAAACTTTAAATTAAAAACATTCATGAGATAATTCTTAGTTTTACAACCCAAGTCAAATGTACCAAAATCCTCAAGGGTAATTGTTTTCCATCATAATCATAAAATCAGTCATCAATCTTCACCAGCATGCCAAGTCACCTAATCCATCCTTCTCTAGCTGCACTCACGGGTAGGGAACCTTAGGTTCATCCTCAATCCACTCTACTTTGTTCCCTGCAGCCTCTGGGAGGAAAAATAGGGGGATGAGTGACAAAGTCACCAGCAAGTATACTATAATAATTGAGGATTAAATGGAAAGTGCAAACAAGAACCGAACCCCAAAAATTTCGGTTTAGAAACATACATGTCCTCCATCCAACATTCGATAGTGATCAACACTTAATGCATCAAGATCATAGCTTAAACAAAATCGTTACTTAATAAAGAACATAACAATAAAAGACTGTAACTTGCATCAACTCATAACATAACAAAGATCATCACTTAATGAGGTCATACTTAGGAACTACCCAGTTATAACAACTTAGCCTAAGTATCATGTGTCACTATACGATGACTCCATAAACGTGACATGCATACATATGTACATGTGATGCATCATGATAAAAATGAGAATATGATCTTCCATGCTTTTCTTTCAAAACATCATCGTCAAGAAAACCATAGAGTGTTCAGATCTATCTTCCCGGATCTGAGGCGGTAACATCTCCCCTTCGAATCTATTATTTCCGGATTCGGAATGGTAGCGTTATCACTTATCGGGTCTATTCTCTCCAGGCCCGAACGGTCATTATCAGGTCTATTCTCTCCGGGCCTGAACGGTCATATCATCAGATCAATTAACCCCGGATCTGGGCGGGTCCTTACTGGCCAGGCACATACACACACACGGTACCGGTGGGAAGCGTTCTTTTAAAACAGAATTTCTTTTTAAAACGCTTTTCATTTTTCTTTCGCATAAAACCAATGCCATAAATCATGTAAATGACGATGATGCAATGCATGACATGTATTATGCAAACCAAGACATAATGTGTTACATATACACATGTGTTCAACTCGTCGTTATGCTGGAAAAATTTCCAGCATGAACACTCCTTATATTCGGCCCTAAACCCTTGTGGTTAGGCTCACTAACAATAATGCTTGTCATGCATATGCATACAATGCCTTAAATTGTTCATAATAACATTCTCGTAACGGTACAAAATGCATAAGATACTTAGGTAAATAAATCATGAAATAAGGCTGCTGAATTTCGGTAATCCAGCGCCCCTTTTCTTTAGTCTTTCAAGTAAGCCCATTAAACCTCTTTTAATTTGGTCCAGCTTAGAAAACTTATTATAACATTCCATTAGTTGGTGGTTGTAAGCCCGAGTCGTGTAACTAGCCTAAGTCCATTCGATTAAGGCCTTATAACAAGTCCCTCAATTCTGCCCAAATTCTCATATTAATGACGCCCACTTACGTGTGGTATATACACTTCAAGTAGTTGTTCTAAAAATAAGTGGTTTACATATATGGGTTCACCTATGTCTTAGGTAGTTGGTAAATAAATTTCGCGGATTTATAATATCGTTGAAGGTATCATTTATTCCTTTCCTTAAAACCGTTACATGCAGATTTCTGGAGTGACCGATTTTACTATACATTTTAGTGTGACCACACCGTAACTCCTTTTTAAGAAATTCCAACTCTCAAGCTTAGTAGACACCTTGGACTAGTATCATATCGAAAATTAGTCCAATTGCATATTCCTAGGGTCCATTTTTAGGTGACTCATCGTGTCATATAAAATCAGTCCAGTCCAGTAAAATTTTCAGCATGACCAGTTTTGGTGAAAATTTCATTAAAAATAATCCGTAATTCCTTTTAACGAAATTCTAACTCCCACCTCTAATATACACATAAATCTACTGTCATACCAAAAATCAACCAAAATGAAAGTCCCTAAGGTCTCTATTCGGGCTTCACAACACAGCCTAAAATTTGCCCTGCTCCAGTAATTTCAGATTTGGTCATGTTACATACCTAAATGACCCTAACTTGCATTGTTTGTCATAAACTCTTTATTAACCCTCAAACTTACCCTCTTATGGGAAATATTACAGATTCAAAACGTTAAAACATCATGTGCAGCCCCTCACAAAACAGTTTGTACACCCCATGCATCTTCCTTTAGTCAAGCATACCACATTTCCACTAGTTCAACCTTAACAACATTTTCGGTGCATATTCACCCTAGTCACCAACAGCCCCTTTTCGGTACATGCAAGGCAAGATAATACATCCACAAGGAACATGTTAAACTTAACACACAATGGCATAACCTTGTCTCTACTTTACCCCATAAGTTACCATTTCATGCAAAACCACCCCTATTCTTCAAACCCCTTCCACCGTGCACCCCATTCATGGAAAAGAAAGAATCTTTAGCATATTCATCTTAGGTTATCACATAATGGTGCATAAAACTAACAAAGATTCCATCTTTAAACAAAAACTCACACCTACACGTCATTTGGCCCCTTAGGCCGAAAGTTTAAGCATCAAGCTTAGCATATCAGAACTAAGATTGAATCTTAAGGATATCTAGCCATTCATACAAGCACTCTCACATTCAAGCCATGAAGAGTATAGTGTACTTGCCTTTTTGCTTACTCTTCTTGAAAGGTGTATGGAAAGTTGAAATCTTTCTTCTCTTCTATGCATGCATCCCACGGTGGTGGAAAGGAAAAGGAGTAAAGGGTGAGTTTACATCTTTAACTAAAATATATACTTGGTGAGGCTAGATGAACTTACCAAAAAGGAGCTTGAGTGGTATTCAAGCTTCTCTAGCTTAGAGTCCTCAAAAGCTTGAGATTCTTGAGCCTAATGACCATTGAAGGTCACGGTTATGAGCAAGAAGAATAGCACTATAAGTTTCCTCTCATTGGAAATGAAAATACCTTCTCAAGAGGCTAAGAACACTTACCTAATATCTCTTAGTCTTGGAAGAACCTAGACCTCCTTGGTTGCTCCCTTGGCTGTATGGTATGGAGAGGAAGGAAGAGAAGAAGCTCTTCTTGCACTTGAAGTTCTTGAGTGTTTAGAGAAGTTTGAAGAATTCTCAAGTATGATCTTTGGAGGGAATTCTTCTTCTTTTGGCTATGTTTAACCGTTGGGGAGGGGTGTAAGAGGGGTTAGAATTAATATGGTAAGGTTAAAGGGAGTAACCTTGGTTACTTTAATAAACCAAGGTTACTTTACTCTTAACCTTAGTTACTTTAGTCTAACCATGATTACTTTTTGAAACTAACCTTAGTTACTTTCTTTAATCATGGTTAGTTTAACTATGGTGTAGAAAAGCCTCCCCCTTGGTTGGCCATTGCCTTCTTACCCGGTGGTTGGGGTCTTTAATGAACCCAACATGCCTTAATTAGGGTAGTCCCCCCCCCCCTTTTTCTATTATTTATCTTGTTTTCTTTTCCTTTATTTCCCTACAAAATGGTTAATTAGGAAAAATATGCTTGAGCCTTCTTTGGGCTAAGGGCCGAAAGAAAGAAAAAAAAATGTTGGGTTGCAACCAAATCTTCTTGCTATTACCCACTTGTTCTAAGGGCTTATTAGCTTACTTAGAGGATGTCCCTTACAATCTTAAGAAATTCAATTGGGGCCTTTCCTAAGCTTGGGGTCGAAACCTCCCAAGCACTTGGGGGTGAATTGGCCTCTCCTCATGGTCCAATATTCACGCTCAAAAAATATACGTATATTACTTTCCGTAACGTAATCTATAATAATAATCATTGACTCATTAAATTATAATTGCAATGATATCTTGTCACATATCCTCTCAAATAAATCATAGGTACAAAAAGGATTCCCTAGTGGGTCACAACATCTTACTAACAACAAATTTGGTATTTGAAATGTGTTAGGGTCCCCAATTGTTCATTTTCCGACAACTTGTCGTTTGTTGTTGTCACCGAATGTTACCTTTCCTCCATTCTTGATATGTTCTAACTCGGTGAATAGTTTGGGGTTCCCCGTCATATGCCTTGAACATCCACTATCTAAAAACCATTTAGTTTTTAGATTCTTTGACTTTGCCTCCTTCTTGCATTCCTTACGATTTTCCTATAATGGAGACAAAGTTTTAGGTACCCTTTACTTGGGTCCTTGAATGTTAGGTGCACCATCCTTGTTTATATGCCCTTTGGGTATCCAAACTTTGATGTACCTTTTTGGCACATTTTTAACATTGTTATAATTGGAAAAATAAGGAGAATTAGCATATACATTCAATGAAGATGCATTGTTATACATATTGTACCTTGGTTTATATGTACTATGTTGGGGCCAATTTTGATAGCTTATGTAAGGCATATGATTTTTTTTCTTATATGGTGCTATGTATGTATGTTCATCTGCATTTCTATAAGACTTATATGAGTGTTGCCTATACTTAGGTTCATAATAAGTTGGATGCATTTTATTATGTCTAGTTGCATTTATATACATATAGGCATAGTTTCTAGGTTGTCTAGATGCAAAATTTTTACTAGTAGCACGTTGATATGTATGTGCTTTTGTGGGTGCAAGTTGTATTTTTGCCTTAGAATAAACAAAAGAAGGAGCAGAAGTAGATGTAGCAGGCAAAGTTGTTTTTATCACTTTATAAGGTTGTTTAGTACTTGATGATACAAACTTAGTCTTTTTATCTACTTTGGCATCTTCTTCGCTATATCCTAATCTAGTTTTATCATTTCCATATTTTTGTGATGATGTCAGTGTATCTAGCATGTTAGCACCATATCTAAATTGTTCTAACATTTTTTCTAAGTTTAGTTTAGTAGATTTAAGTTGTACTATCTCATTTTCACAACTTTCTAACTTAGACTTCAATGTTTGTTTATTTTTCCTATATGATTCAATTTTAATCTCTAAAGAATCAAGAGTATTAGCAGGCTCTTGTTCAAAAGTTTCTAATTGATCGGAAAATTCCAAGTTGGACGTCTTCAACTTGTCATTTTCTTTAATTAGTTTCTTCTTTTCTTTGGAGAGCCTCTTACAGTGAGCATGCATTCTTAAAAATTCATCATACATTTCATCAAATGTGATTTCACTATCAGAATCATTATCAGAAGAAGAACTTACCTCGTTGGATACGAAGCAGACTTGAGCTTCCTCAGTGTCGGATTCTGAGTCGGATGAGTCACTGTTACATCCCGTGTTAAAAAAAGAAAAAAATAATTAAAAAAATGAAACGTCAGGAGACCTAATAACCCCATTAAAAATCCCACCCAAAATTAAGCCCCATTTATTTCCCTGTCAGCCGTTTCATGGACTTTAAAAAAAAGAAGAGATAACGTCTCCAATACTTAATGGTGGCCAAAATCTCTCCCCCAAAGATTTTGCACGTTTTGTTATTAAAGAATAGGGGGAAAGCACCATTGTTCTTCCTCTGCAACAGCCGAAACACACAAAGTTTTAAAAAAAAAAAAATCCTTGGCCAAACCTTGCTCCAACAGTCGGAGAGTTTTGGGAGAAAAGAAAATTTTGCCGTTCCAAATTCCATTAGTTACGGTATAGTATACAAATCAATGTAAGTAACCTTGGTATATTTACTATGATTTTGACAAATTGTATGTTTATATTTTTGATACTAAATTGGATTATGCATGAGTATTCATGAATGCATAATTATATAACTTTATACATTAAATTTTTTTATGCGAATTGAATTTGTATATTTGTGAGTGTGTAAGGCAGAGACAGTATATTGGCAATGTTCATATGTGTATTGGTGATGTGTAAATATATATTTATGCATAACTGTGCACCGCATGGATGTTGCGCCGTTATATATATATATACACACATATATATATATATATATATATATATATATATATATATATATATATATATATATATATGTATATGTATATGTATATGTATATATATATGTATGTATGTATGTATTTATGCATGCGCTCGTGTATGGATAAACTTCTACATATATGTATATATATATATGTATGTATGTATTTAGTGCATATAATGATTACTGAAATCTACACTAAAATTGCTAAACTTCATTTCATTTGGCCTTTTGAAGTGCTGATGGCTTGTTTTAAGGAAACATTTGTATATTTGAATTTCAAAAGGAAAAAAAACAAATGGGCCAAAGTTTGAGATTTGAGATGTTCCAGCCATGACTTATATGCATATAAATTCATTGTTGTGGCCCTCGGCTGTAGGCCTTTTCAGTAAACATGTGTGTAAAAGTTGTTTGAACGTAATATATAGATATATTTGGGAGCCGTGTATGTGTATAGGTTTATTGTAAATTTTCATAAAGTTGTTGCAAGCGGCCGAAGGGTATAATAAATTCATAATTATGTAAGAAAGTGTATTTGTTTTATGGCTGATGTACCGAGTCTTGTATGGCATAAAGTTTGTTTTAATGAGTGGGTTGAATGTTAGTTTAAAATATATGTAACCATGTACACTATTTTTAGAGTGATATATAAAATGGTCGGATAATTGTAGTGAAAGAATAAGAGTAATTTAACAGAGAAGGAGTTTGTTGTCTAAAGGTGAGTTGAAGAGACTAGTTAATAAACAAATAATTAACTTACAGGTTCAAGTTTTGGAGATTCCAGAGGATAGGTTGGGCATGTAGAAGGAGAGACTTTTATGGTAACCTTACTCACGTTCGAGCATACAATAAGAAAGCTAAGTGACCGATCAGAGGTAAGTGGTCTATATGTGCTCGTTATACTATCATGCATCAGAGGTAAATGGCCTATTTGTGCTTGTCATGTTCTTATGCATCAGATGTAAGTGGTATATTTGTGCTGGTTATGTTATCATACATTAGTGTGTCATTCGTATTGTATATGTATATGGATGTGTGGAGGTATACATACATGTATATATGCACGTGTATGGGCGCGATCATATGTATGAGTATGGATACACAAGATTACGTATGATATGCATTTGCATTCATGGCACGAGCATTGCATTGCATTTGACAGGTTGTGCCTAACATGGGCACGGTTATTGATGGATAGTGAGGACGACAGGCTGCGTCTAAATATGCGCAGGTGTCGGGGACGGCAGGCCGGATCTAAATGGGCACGGGTGTCGGACGGTAGGCGGGGTCTAGATGGGCGCGGGTACTGAGACAAGGCGGGTCTAAATGGGCACGGGTGTCGACAACGGCAGGGTGTGTCTAAATGGGCACAGGTGTCGGGGTGATAGATTATATCACCATTACGTCCCGGGATCATGCATTGCACGGTAGAGATATATGCATCGTGCATGACATGTCTTTTCTTGCGCGTGACACGTAGAGAGGGGCATGCATCATGAAGTTGCGCATTATTATGTGGAGTGACTTACCTTCCGCAGTTTATCTACTTTATTGGTATGTATTGTTCTCTTCTTTGTTATGTGATTATTTGTTTGTTGTGTATGTCATATTTGAGAAGAGCATGCATCACGGTAATTGAGATTGAGCTGATGAAAGATAATTTAGTGAAATTATTTGTGGACTAAGGACATGTATGTTAACTATAAAGGTTATTTGTATTTGCTTCTGCATGTATGATTTCTATAACAAGTATATGTAGGTTGCTTACTGAGCCCGTTGATCTTGGCTCACACCACCACTCACCAGTTTTGTAGGCATGAGAAGTTAGGGCATGCTTACACAAGAGTTGGTATACCGTAGAAGATCGAGACGGGAGATTTTGAGACTAAGATATTCAGAAAAGACTTTCGAGGGTTAAGTGAGACAGTTATTTCAATATTCGAGGTTTATGTATTTTTGAGGTTAGTGTTTACATACATTTGACTATTGTATTGATTAGTAATTCTTAGACATTGTATTAATGATGATGATTATTTTAATGAGGATTTTAGTAATGACTTCCGCTGACATCGATTTACATTATTATGATGACGTATAGTTGATTTGTATCGACTCCTTGTATTCTCCTTAGCGAGATACGGTGGGTGAGTCGTTTCGAGTACTAGGGCTCGGGACGGGTCACTACAGTCGCTCCATGTGCTCACCTTCATTGCTCGTTTGCCTTTTCTTGGCTTGGTCTATTTTGCCTTTGATATTTGTATCTCCTTTTCTTGTTTGTTATTATTATTATTTTTGGCATTTTTCTTTGTCGGACAATCATAAGAGATGTGTCTTCTTCTACCACATTCATAACATTTTAACTCTTTATTTGTAGCGCCCCGCTCCCGAGCCCTAGCATCGGGAACCGTGCACCCGCCGTATCTCACTAAAGAGAATACAAGGCGTCGAATCAATCTCTTACACGTCAGAAATGACGTAGAAATTTTTCTAATCATAACTTAAATTAAACTCCAATAATCGTCATTACATTACTGAATAAGATTTCCGATAATAAAAGTAATAGAGAAGTCTGCGAAAAATCCCCAAGGTATAAATAAGAGCAAACAGCTGCAGAGCCCCCCTCGTATCCTAGATGCAGCTATCAATCTGCCCACTTCGCTATGTCCGTCCCGTCCTCAACGAAGATGTGCTCCTAGTCCTCATCCGGCTCACCTGGGAAGTAGGGGTGAGTGACAGAAAATCACCTAGTAGATGCCCGCCTCAAACCAATACAAAACGTGCATACCGAAATGATACAACCACATAGCACACAGATATAAGCTAACCATATAGCATATAAATATAAGATAAAACCACATAACACATAAATATCAGGTAACATGCATAAGATAAAGTAAATGCAGTAAGTAAAGCACTCCACATAAAATGCGCAAGTACGTGATGCATGCTCAACCAACGTGTCACACGCAACGAGGATCATGTCATGCAATATGCCCCTAGACCTATATGCAATGCATGATCCCGGGATTGACTGGATGTCTATAGCCCGTACACTACAATCCACCCTGACTGATGCCCGTGGCCCGTACACCACGATCTACCACAACCGATGCCCATGGCCCGTACACCATGATCCACCATGACCGAGTACCCATGGCCCGTACACCATGATCCACTCCACTCGAGCGTCTGAGACCCGTACATCTCAACCCACTCCAAATGCAATGCACATGCCATGAATGCAACAACAAAGTCGCCTGGGGCTCGTACGCCCATGCTCACCATCTCCGGCACTCAATATTTGGCTTTGTAAAATTTTCGAACATTGAAAAGTTGTTATTTATCACCACCCTTATTTTTCCTTAGCTTGTATTAATTTACTAGAATTCTCTACTAATTTCCCCTATGTTTCATTTACTTAATTCTATTTATTACTATTAATTTTTAATTACTTAAATTTACCAAACTTCAGAAATTAAGTGAAAATAATTTAATTTTAACCTTTTATATTTTCTGGAATTTATTTGAATTTTATTGGTATTTAATTATATTTTCCTGGTCTGATCCGCCAGACCCGATACATTTTTTTTTGAGAGGTTAATGGGGCCGCCTTCGGCCTGACCCGCTAGCCAGCCGACCCGGTCCGTTGGGCGGCCTGTTCTCTGTCTTAATTTAATTAATTATTTATTTATTTATTTAATGGTTGTTCCACCAGTGGCAACGCACGCTGTGGTTCGTTTTTCGATCCCAACCACCATTTTCTCCTATTTCCAGTTTATAGGAACATATTCTAAGGCCAAGACACAACTTTTTAAAGGCTCATAATGTAAAAGTTTCCCATTTTTTCCCCTAATTCTTTAAGGGTATTCTTTTTTTTGATTCAACCATACCACCAAATTCACACACATACACGCACATAGCAGCCATAAACAATATATCTCATGCTTTCCAACATATACAAAATTTACAACTTAAAGAAATAAAAACAACGAGACAAAATTTACAACTTAAACAATTAAAACAACGAAACACATTAGTATACCATCAAAGCATGTATGAATCATATCCGTTTGAGGGGGGAAGAGGCACCTACCTTTTTGACGAATTAACTTCCTATGCGGAATCTTTTCATCCCAACCCCGCTGACCTCTATGCTTGGTGCTGGACAAACCCTTCTTTTCTTTCTAAAGGCCTCAGATGATTGCTTTGGAAAAGGACAAAAACGTTAACTTCCACACTTAATCCAGGAAGTTGACAAGTACAACTTTAAACACCTTTTCATTTATCGTTATACTTATTCGTTTATCATTTTATTACCGTTTCAATTCCAACTTATCTCCTACGTATAAGTACACCCACGTATATGTTCGCGCCCATACACGTAAATATACGCGCTTATACTTACGCATTTCACCATCGACCCACTTTTCCATTCGACCATGCACACATGTAATTCATCAAGCAATTTCCAGTTATCATCAATTAATTTGCATAAAATCATATATGCTACAATTTGAATCATGCTTTATCATATACATATATAATTATACCAAGCACGGGCAGCGGCACCATACCATCTCTGTATACATAAAAACCACCAAGATTAAACATGCCCTTACAATTATTATTGTATCTTCTACTCAACAAAATAAATTGAGATAAATAATTCAGCAACCAATTAATCTAGTAAATAAAATCAGTAGCTTTTTTTTGATAATAATAAAATCAGTAGCTAAAACATGCTTTTCGATATAAATGACGTCGAAGTTTTAATATCCGATGAAATTGGCGTGTATTCAATTACTAAGAAGCAATGTCGCTATCATTTGTTCTTTTTTTTCCCTTCCCAAATACGCAGCTCCATCTTTGATTTGTAAATAATAACAATTACAACAATATAGACACACTACTAAAAAAATTCAAACGCCAAAAAGAAAAAGGTTAACACGGAAACATAGGTACATGAATTCCACTAGTTCAACGTAGTACATAGAAATTCTATATACAATGGTTACAGTGAAAACAAATATGTAATAGACTTACAAAATATTTTGACGTACATACCAATGTTATTCCATCTTTATACATAATCAATACATAAATACAACAAATACATACGTATATTCAACAATCTATGCAAATCACTAATACGACATGTATGATCCAAAATAGTATAATGACGTTGGAAAATCATAGCAAATATAGTAAAGATATCTGCCTCGTGTCTTGATTATACTCGATATACCAAGAACGGGGTTGAATGGACCAAAAACTGTTGTTTCTTGGCTTCCTAAAACTGGCGGAAGAATTGTTGAGAATTGAAGGGTGTCAGCCGATTTGTTTTGCAATATAAAGATTGAAGTATAATTGAGGATGTCAGCCGTTTTTTTTTGTTGTTGTTTAGTATTAGGGTAAGAATTGTGTGATGTGTATGCATAGTTATAGGTAGAGATAGGTATAAATCCTAGGATATTTAGGTTATCTTTTTTTCAATTTGAATATGTAATTTAAGTTAAGCTTTATCTAGTATTCATTTCCTAATCATATTAGGATCCTAAGTTCTAAACTTATCTAGTTTTATTTATTTATTTATTTTTTCTTATACCTCGGTCGCAGGTTAAATACCATTTGTTGTTATTAGAGTTATTTTTCTTAGGTTGAGAAGAGGAAGAAGAAGAATGTCGTTGTCTATTCCTATTTGGTCGTTTAAAAAACTTTCTAAGTTTTCTAGCTATCAATATTAAGTCATCGTCTAATTCATTATCACTATTACTATCAGCATTATTTGCATGTGATTCAGTTGATTTGGAAGCTATAGACTTACCGGATGACTTAGATGGCTCGGACTTCCGTTGGTTTAGTTTTACCTCGTATACTCTAAGTGAACTGATCAATTCATCCATCTTAGTGATAGACTTTGTCTCCTCGATTGCAGTTACCTTTGGATCCCATTCAGCAGGAAGGCTTCGCAGCACCTTTTGAACCTTTTCATTGTTCGTGAATGATTTGTCTAAAGCTTCAAGGGCATTGAAAATGTTAATAATCCTCAAATCCATAGATGTTATTGATTCGTTTGGTAACATCTTGAAAGATTCAAGCTCAGACATAAGCATGTTTATTTTCGACCCTTTTACCCCGCTAGTACCTTCATGCTTTAATTTTAATGGTCTCCACATGTCGTGTGCACTTTTACAATTTGACACATATCCTGCTTTGGAGGTTGATAGTCCGTTTAACAATAATTGCATAGCCTTAGCGTTCATCAACATTTTCTTTTTATCTTCGGAAGACCATTCGCTTTTATTTTTTTTCTACTTCCTGTGTGACTCCATTAACTTGTACAATTTTCATTGGAATGTACGGTCCATCTTCAACTATAGACCATAAATCGATGTCTATAGCCATTAAGAACAGCCTCATTCTAAGTTTCCAACGAACGAAATTATTTCCATTGAAAAGAGGAGGACTTTGTGTGGACATACCTTCCAACTCACCTTTGTGAAAAACTATAGCCATTGTATGTACATTTGATTTGAGAGTAGTAGGCTACATTGAAATATTGTTTCTTGTCCTTGTGTTGTTTGTACGGTGTTGAATCTTGCTTCTTTGAGTGGTGTAGACCTCGCTCTGATACCAATTGTTGGACCATGCACCTGCAATAAACACCACTAGAGGGGGTGAATAGTGGTTAGCGGAAATTACACTACTACCTTTGATAAAAATCCCCTTTGAAAACAGAATCTGAGACCACCTCAAATTCAGAACCCGTTTTTGATCCTTGTACACAACTCTAACAATTATAAAAATTTTCATAACTTAACTTCAATGTGTTGACAAGACTTTGGCCAAAAATTAGACAAAAATAAGATCATTTGTCCCTTAAAACAAATACAAAGATTCAGATGGTCAATCTGGACAAAATTGGACAGAATATTGTTGAAATGGGAAAACGTGTTTCTCTTTGAATACTTAACCAAAAAGGTTGAACTTTATGTCAAAACACTCCTTAGGATGTCTAGTTTATGTTTCCAAAAGGCTCTGACCTTTAACGATGCTTGATTACAACAAAATTCAAGTTTTCTCAAAACTAGTCAGATTGCAGCCAGATTGGAGCAGTTTTCTTTCAAACACTGAAAGACTAACTTTCCTTTGCTCAAATCAAGTGATTCTTATTGAAAATGAAAGATAACAGTCTGAAGTATAACTCCACCAAAAATGACAAATTTTAAAAGTGTTTAGCTATTTTTTCAAAACGTGAGAAGTGTGAAAACTGCAGTGAAAAACGGGCAGAATGCGAAAATGTAGAAACAAGACAAGAACACCGAGGATTTATCCTGGTTTGGTCAATGTGACTTACTCCAGTCCCAAGGAACACCTTTCCTCGGATTTCACTATGGTATGAACTAAATTACAACAAGAACCAAGCTTGATCCTTGGGTTATACACCAGCACTATTCAAGACTTGGATGAACACCTTCTATGCAATACTTAGTTGCAATACCTCTACCACATATTGATGTAGCCTTATAGAATTGGCTAATCAATCTTACAAATAAAGCTCAAGAAGCTTGTAGCTCTACACCAAATATAACAAGAACACATTGGCTACAAAGAATGGAACGAGAATGACAAGAAGAAGATAGCTAGACAAATCAACTAATGCTTTCAAGTGAGCTTCAAGTGTGTTCTTCTTCTTCTTCTTCATCCATTGCATCCTATTTATAGTGTGAAATGAGCCTTGAAGATAAGACCTCCAGTGTGTCATCATCTTCATCATCAATGCTAAGTGTCTTCACATCATTGGTTGGCTTTGTACACTTGGCAACATCAAGCAAAATAATTGGTCCACCTTGGAATCAACATGTTGGCCGATTTTTACACCTTGGAATATCTTAATTATCCTTTGCAAAATGACGATAATAAGAAGAAGATAGAATGACATATTCCTCCAATATTCCCTCAACTCCTTGTCTTGAGAATATGCATGTGGGAGTTGAACAATTCAAATAAAAATCATCTCCAAGAATAGCCAAGTAGCCGTTGGCTACCAAGTCAAAATTTTCAAGTTGGCACTTTTGCCAACTAGCCCTTTTTGGTTGGTTCACTTGTCACCAAGCTATAGAATGCATTACACATCATATCCACCTGTTAAATCACGTTTTTGGACCAATATATATGTATATCAACTCTGATTTTTGAAGAAGAAATCACCAAACGATAGTTGACAAGATTATGTCAACATGTAACACCAAGATTTCTATAATTTCTTCTTGTATGTTGTGATCATTTACACACCTTTAACACCATTAAATTCTCTGTAAAATGATGATAAATATACTCCAATAACATATAAAAGAGAATCTTCAAAAAAGAAATAGAATGTGACATCACAACTCAACACATATCCCGCTATAGTCAATAATATCATCATGTGAGAGAAATAATATAAAGCCACCATATAATCTACAAAATAATCACAACTCAACTCCAGAATGAAGATAAGAATATACTCAAGAGATTCCTTAAGTGAAAATACCAAAAATACCCTCAGGGGTAAATTGACCAAAATGCCCCTGGTGCAAGAAAACTCCAGAAATAACCCGATGGTCAGAAATGAATATAATAACACCTTTGTCATGATAAATATGATAAGAATAAGTCCTTGAATTATTTCCACCATATCATGTTCCTACAAAACTCAAAATACCAATTTTGCCCGTTTTGGTAAGTTGTAGAAATTTCCAAGGCACATTAGTCACAAGACATTTATATTTATCAAAATCACATAATAATCACATAATGAACATATATAAAACATGTACAAAGGAAAACAACCACTTTATCACATTTTAGAAAAATATTTCTAAAAACCCTAGACATCGATCGAGCGAAGTGCCTCAGCTTCAGAGATCGATGTCTTACAGTAAGTTTCAGAATTTGTCTCTAACCTACATCGATCGATCGAAGTGAGGGTTCGATGTTCATCGATTGATCGATGTGTCTCAGGTTTAGAGATCGATGTCTCACAGTAAGGTCTTGAACTTTCACTGCCTTGCATAGATCGATCGATGTGAGAGATCGAAGTACATAGATCGATCGAAGTGTAACAACCTGAGAGATCGATGTTAACTTTTTCAACTTTTAATCACATATAACACCGTGTGCGACATTTTTATGCATTCACCACTTAAAATCATGACTTTGAAAATTATCCAAACATATTTCTCAACAGACTCTTCTTTTGAATCGTTTAATTGAGATACAAGATTCGTGTTAGAAGATTCTAACAATTTTGTGTCTTTAATTAACCGTTTCTTTTCTTTTGCAAGTGCCTTCACAAATTTATGTAACTCAAGATATTGAACATACACATTATGATAGGATGGTTCAGAATCAGAATCAAAATCACAATTTACCTCACCATGAAAAACTGGAGGCCCTAGGCTTGTCAAACCTTCTTGCTCGGTTTTGTGGCTAGTTGATGCCATCAGAGAAAGATTGTTATATCTTCTTGTAGTGAGTGAACTGGGCTATGATACAACTTGTAGGAATGCGGAAAATTTGGTTTTTAAAACTTCTTTTTACCAATTACTCACTTCTGAAAACAGATTATGTTTTCAGACCCGGTTTCTGATTAACTGAATGATCAGGTTTTAGACCTCCAAAAATTATGAAATTTGGTGACAAAGTACTTTAAGATATGTATGTGTCATAAAAATTTCAGATTAAAATTTAAAGTGTAAAGCCTTGAAAAAACGTTTTTACTCAGATTGTGTCAATATGCCAGAAACTGTTCCTCAAAATGAAAAAATTATTTCTATTAATTGACAACTCTAAATGATCGGAGAATTTTATAGTATGACCTTTAGGATGTTTACTTTAAAGGGTTTAAACATTTTTTCATCGTTCCTTGGCATGTATGTCAACCACGTTGATGTTCTCAACCTTTGCAATGTGAAAATCAGATTGCACTAGTCTCAGAATTATAAACGTTTGAATGATTTATACTTATCCAAATTTGATGAAACTTGTTTCAAATGAAAGTTAAGACCTTGTTTCTACAAAGTTTAGTGATTTTTGAGAAACGTTTGCTATTTTTACGATGGCAATGAAAATGATGCAGAAAACAGGAACTAAAAGTAAAAGTGCTGAAAGGTAAGAACACCGAGATTTTTATACTGGCTAGTTTAAATCAACCTGTTTCAGTCTTCAAGGACACCTTCTACGGTATTCACTAAACACAAACAACACCTTGACATAAGGGTAACTAGAGTTATACACCAACTCCACCCTTTTACAACGAACAAACAAAAACAACAACACAAGTACCGCCACCGAACAAATGAATGTATGATCACACCTTGATCAACCTTGTACAAGAATGGTATGTATTTGGGTGGTATAATCAAAGCCTATACAGTATATTGAAGATAATAAAGATAGACTTGAGGCTAAGAGCAAGAGAAAAGAATAAGAAAAGAAGAGAATAGTCTTGCTTGATCTTGATAGAATATGAACTTTGCCTTTTTTGTCTTGAACACTTTGCCTCCTTTTATAGGTGTGTGGCCGCCCCTAGGTGCTGAGTTCTCCTCTTGAAAATTATCTTGAATACCTTGGAAGATTGCCTTGTAGAACATTGTGACACACCCTTGCTTACTTTGCCTAGTTGTCACTTCATGATAGGCCATCATTTTCCACCTTGGCACTTCATAATATGACCTCTAATTTTATCAAAAAAATCTGAAACACATGCTCAAAATCGCACATGTTAATTATGAATCAATCAAGATGTGATTGGTCCTTAATTTTGAAAGAAATTTGGAGCAAAATTAAGACAAAAAATCGGCCAAGAATTAACATGTGCTGAAACTTCAGCACTTGTTTGATTTTGAAATCTTTCCATGTATGTCTTACCTTCTTCAATGTCATCAATCACATGTGGCTTATCTTCCACCAATCAAAGTGTCAAACAAGCTACACTTAGGCTCCAAATGATGTGTAAATGGGGTGTCATCTCAACTACACCATGTGTTGAAATTGCTTTTGTAAACTTTGTCAAATAATGATGCATAATCTTCACACATATGGTATATTTCAATCAACTCTTAATTTGTTTTTTCTACAATACTCTAATATGTCTTGGATGTGTAAAAAGTGTCTAGGTACATGTTACATACACACCAAAACCGTCCTATGTATGTAGAGATGTAGAAAACCGAATTTTCGACTTTCGTCGATTACGCGATTTTTCTCCGATTAATCTCAAACTTCTTAGACATGTCATACATTTTTATGTCACACACAATATACATAAAATAAAGTGTATTTTCAGCTACAATAGTTGAGGTTAAAAACTTTTATGTGACAAAAATAATTGAGTTTGAATTTTCAACAAATCAAACCAAATTGTGGGTGATTGATGTGTGTAAATATGGTATAACTTTTGGGGCTAATTTTGACATGTGGTGCATGAAATTTCTGAGTATTTTGAGTTTATATAGGTGGCCATCTTTATATGGTAAGTATGTGACTTGTCGGTGATGGTTCGGTAGTCACTCGATGCGACAATTTTCGGTTTATGGCATCGTGACATGTCGACATAATTTTGGTAACAATATAACTTGTAATGTATGATATGAGACCTGTATACACTAAGAAATATGATGTGTATATAATGGTGTGATGTCGACGTACGTTTATGATGTGTATGACGTGTCAGTGAAACGTCGGGATAGAAGTATATAGTTCGCCGTTATAAAAAAATATGTATATATATATATAATGTGAAGGATCTTCAAGGCACAACTAGAAGGGGGGGTTGAATAGGTGGTGCGGAAAGTGTGATTTTTAAAATTTGTTTAAAACCAAACAACTCAACTTCTGAAAACAGATTATGTTTCCAGGACCAGTTTTAAAACGTTTTTAAAACCAGGTTATAGGTCTCCAAAAATTCTGAAATTTTGAGAGAACTTAGCTTCAGATGTTATGGGGGTCCCCTAAAAATTTAAAATTAAAATTCAACCTTTAACCCCTTCAAAAACCGTTGGTGATCATATTGCGCGAATCTGCCAGAAACGGTAGACGGTTTTGAACAATTTAATCCTATTTGTGTGTAAGTCCAAATGCTCTGAAATTTTAACCATTAACTCCTTATATACTATATTTAAGTGGGTTGAAACAGTTTTGCAAAATTCTTTTGGAAAGTAGGTCAACTACAATCAAAGTCTCAACCTTTGCAAGTCTGAAAATCAGGCTGCACTAGTCTCAGAACTTTTGATGTTTGATCGACTTATACTTATCCAAAAGGGTTGAAACTTGTTCCAAATTAACCCTAGAACGTGTGACTATGTTTCTGGAAATTTTTGTGATTTGTGAAAGTCGTTTACTATTTTTACAAATGAGAACAAAAAGAGTAAACTGTTCAGTAACTGAAAGTAAATGGCACCAAGAATTTTATATTGGTTCGGTTATAAACAACCTACTCCAGTCTTCAAGGAACACCTTCCTTGGTTCACACTAGTCACACACACAATACACCTTACCACAGGGTTGATGGAGTTACACACCAACTCCAACCCTTTACAAACCTTGTACGTTCAATACAATATCCACGAACACAACCACCTCGCAAGAATGAAGATTGATCACACCTTGATCAATCTTTTACAAAGATATGGAATATGTGGTGGTCTATATCAAGCCTATTCAAGATTGAAAGATATGAATACAATAGGCTTACAAGAAGAAAGAAAGAAGGAGAATGTAGAACAAGAAGAGGCTAGGCGTTTTTCACTTTTGATTTTGCAATGCTTGTTCTTGTCTTGTTTTTGCTCCTCCTCTTTCCTTTTAATGTGCTATGGCCGTCCCCCCCCCCCAGGTGTAGCCTCCCTCTTGAAAATTATCTTCTAAGTCCTTGGGAGAATGTAAGACATCATTGTGACAAGGTCTTGCTTACTTGGCATCTTCTTATTGGATGATCATTTAAGCTTTGCTTACTTGGCACTTCATGATTGGTTGGATGTTGTCATCATTGATGACTTGGAAAAATCTGAGAATAACACTTAAAACATGTGCCAAAATCATCACAAAATAATTTCCATAAAGCATAAGATTATCACATAAATTGCAAGACAAAATTTCTTCCTTCCTTAAGCATAAAATCGGACATAAAGTGTACATACCATGCTGAATTTTCAGCATGTGACACATGGAGATAAAGTTCAAAATGTTACCATTTTTCTTTGATTTTTCTTTTTAAAATGAATCACCAATTGATGGTAAATATTCTTATCATATGAGAAATGAACTTGGACACAATTATGCTCAAAAATTCGGCCTACACATGTCTCACACATGCTGAAAACATTTCAGCATGTGATATGTAGAATATCACACTTTATTGAATTTAAATAATATTCAAATTACTTCCATTTCTTCTCTCAATCAATCACACAATTTGAGATGACAAAATATGTCACATTGAAGTGTAAAAATCGGCCACTCATGCTCACACATGCTGAAATTTTCAGCATGTGTTATAAGTGAGACAAAGTTTGAATTCTTACCATATGTAGCTTCTCTCTTTAATTCACCAACATTGTATGATTGATCCTTGACCAATCAAGATGCCAACAAGGCTCCAAATAAGCTCCATCTTGGCTGTAGGGACGTTAGGCAATCCATATACATGTGCTGAAATTTATTTTTGCTAACTTTGTAAAATAGTGCACATTTAATAATACACACATGTTATATTCCAATCAGCCCTTAATTTAATTTTCTAGAACACTTTAAGATGTATATCGTATGTAAAAAGTGTCTAGATACATGTCACATGATGTGCCAAAAACGTTCCATGTGTTGTGTGCGTAGAAAACCGAATTTTCGATATTTATCGATTATCCGATTTTTCTCTAATTTAAATTCCAACTTTTGCACATGTTATATATATTATTCTACACATAATATATATATAATATATACTTTAAATCTCAGCACTTGGCTGGTCTAAAGTGGTACCATTAACATGTGACAAAATTAAACTTGGAATCTTCACATTTTGGCCTTAATGTAGGGTGATTTGTGTGTGCCAACATGAAAAGTATTTTTGGCTGAATATACAGTCATGTGCACGAACTTTTTATCAATCTTTGAAGTATAGGGGCTGGCCATTTATTTATGTCAATTACGAGACACGTAGGCGAAGTTTTGGTATTCGCTCGATACAACAATTTTTGGTTTAGAACCTTTTATCGTGTCGTATTTAATTTGTCATCACCATATCTTATATCATATGATATAAGACCTGAATATACTCATAAATATGAGTTAAGTATAGTGGTGTGACATTAACGTACGTACGTAAAATATATAACGTGTCGGTAGTACGTTGGAATACATGTGTATGTGCCTTTTTCAAAAAATCTGAAAATATATGCAATATATATGTATATGGCGTGTATATATTTAAGGAGGGAGGAGGAGAAAACTTTCCTTCCTTAGCCTTGTTGCCTTTGTTCCTTTTCCAAATGCGGCTTTCTTTAATGAACTACTTAGTTTAATAAACTAAGTACTTCATTTAATGAACTAGTTTAGTTCATTAATAGTGGCACCTGAAAATAGTATAAACACAACAAATGTTTGCCATATGATGTAAGCTTTAACGCTTCATGGCTCGTTAGTCCGGCAACACTATATATAAGCTAAATAAGGCAAGTAATAGCAATGTATCATGCATACATGTATATCTCATGCACGTGTGTATATATATCATGCATTTAAGTCACTTATTTTGAAATCACTCAAACCCCCTTTTCTCTACAATCTCCCCCTTTTGATGATTTTCAAAATCACTTGTGCACATGATTTAAATGCTATCGCTCCCCCCTTCAAATATGCACAAATTTGAAATTTGAATTTCAAATTTCAAATCCGGCTCCCCCTTGATTTGTGCATACAGTATAAATTAGTCTCTCTCTCCCCCTTATAAATTTGTCTCTCTTTCCCCCTTAAATCATGCTTTCTCTCCCCCTTTATTTTGGAAAGTAAATCAAAAGATTCCAGTAAATAAGGAACGGAAATCACGTCAAATCAAATCATATCAACGGGAATCATGCCTAATTTGGAGCGAAGAGATTCATACGTGGCTTGATTTAAGGCTTTTGTAAAGATATCCGCTACTTGTGCTTCTGTGCATACGTGATCTATGACTATATCACCATTGTTTACTTGATCAGGAAGAAAGTGATAGCGTACCTCTATATGCTTAGCCTTAGAGTGTAGCACGGGGTTCTTAGACAAATTAATGGCACTCATACTATCACAATATATAGGAATTCTATTTACGGTAATTCCAAAGTCCGAGAGTTGTTGTTTTATCCACAACAACTGTGTGCAACAAAGGCTAAGTGCCATGTACTCAGCATCAGTAGTGGACAAAGCAACGCTTGCTTGCTTTTTGGAAAACCATGGAATGAATGAGTTTCCTATAAATTGGCAAGTCCCACTCGTGCTTTTTCTATCTATTTTGCAGCCACCATAATCTGCATCAGTATAAGCATGTAAGTCAAATGTGGAATCCTTATCGTACCAAATTCCTAAGGTGGGCGTGTGCTTAATATAACGGAATATTCTTTTTACCGCATTATAGTGAGACACCTTAGGTTGACTCTGAAATCGTGCGCACATGCATACACTAAACATGATATCAGGCCTACTAGCAGTTAAATATAGCAAAGAACCTGTCATAGATCGATACAAGCCATTATCAACGTCTTTACCATGTTCGTCTTTGTCTAATTTAGTAGTGACACTCATAGGGGTGGGGGATGGTTTCAAATTTTCAAAGTTAAACCTTTTAATCATGTCATTGACATATTTTGCTTGACTTATGTGAATCCCTTTACTTGTTTGCTTAATCTTTAAGCCAAGAACATAATTAAGTTCACCAACCATAGACATTTCAAATTCAGATTTCATGCAATTTTCAAAATCTTCAACAAGTCTATGTGAGGTAGAACCAAAGATAATGTCATATTTGGATAATAAGTAAATCCGATTTATCTTGTTTCAAAAATAGTGTACTATCTATAGTACCTTGTTTAAAAACTTTTTCTAAAAGGAAAGTTGCAAGACGATCATACCATGCTCTCGGTGCTTGCTTTAGGCCGTATAGTGCCTTCTTTAGTTTGTACACGTGATCGGGATGTTTCAAATCTTCAAAACCGGGTGGTTGCTTCACGTATACTTCTTCTTGTATAAATCCGTTTAGAAATGCACTTTTTACGTCCATTTGATATAATCTGAAATCTTTCATGCAAGCAATAGCAAGTAATAGTCGTATGCTTCTAAACGTGCTACGGGTGCAAATGTTTCATCGTAGTCAATCCCTTCTTCTTGATTATAGCCTTGTGCTACAAGTCTCGCTTTATTTCTAACAACCTTTCCTTCTTCATTCATTTTATTCCTAAACACCCACTTTGTGCCTATTATAGTCTTATCTTGTGGTTGTGGCACTAAATCCCATACATCGTTTCTAAAAAATTGATTAAGTTCATCATGCATGGCATCAATCCAAGAAGAATCACTCAAAGCATCACACACATTTTTAGGCTCAATTTTAGAAATCATAGCATGAAATTCATTTATTTCGTCCGAAGTAATTCTTCTACATGGTCGCACACCGTGAGTGAGGTCGCCTATGATGAGATCATGTGGGTGATCTCTATGCCATATTGGCTGATTATTTTCTATGTTATCATGCATTTCTATGTGATCATGCATTTCTAGTGTGTCATGCATATCAAAAGAACCATCATCTTCATTCAACACGGGTTTCAATTCAAAGTCATCGTCATATTCCTTATCTTTATCAATTTCACCAAATTCATAGAATTTCACATGAATAGATTCCATGATTTGTCTAGTGAGAGGATCATAACATCTATATGCCTTTGAATTTATAGAATATCCAACAAAAATGCACTCAATTGATTTGGATTCAAATTTGTCTAAATTATCTTTTGTATTTAAGACAAAACATTTGCATCCAAACACACGAAAATAGTCAATCTTAGGCATGCGATCATTCAAAATCTCATAAGGCGTCTTGTTTATTTTCTTTCTTATAGATAGGCGATTTACAATATAGCATGCACAATTTACGGCTTCCGCCCACAGAGATCTAGGCAATTTATTTTCGCATAACATAGTCCTGGCGATTTCTTGTAATGTACGATTCTTTCTTTCTACTACTCCATTTAATTGTGGAGTTCTAGGTGGCGAAAACTCATGCTTGATTCCTTTTTCTTCGCAAAATGAAATCATCTCTTTATTTTTAAACTCACCGCCTCTATCACTTCTTACCTTTTTCACACTTACACCGTATTGATTTTCAAGTTGTCTAATTAATTTTGCAATCTCAATGACACTATCATCCTTATGTGCAAGAAATAAAGTACAAGTATAACGGAAAAAATCATCAACAATCACACATGCATAGTGGCGCCCACCAAGGCTTGTAGTGCGACTAGGACCAAACAAATCAATATGTAATAGTTCTAAGACTCTAGTCGCGCTTATTTCATTTTTAGGCTTAAGTGACTCACGTATTTGTTTGCCTTTTATGCAAGATTCATACAACTGAAAGTTGTCTAAATCAAGCTTGGGCAATCCTCGTACTAGGTTCTTTCGTTGAAGTTTATCTAGTGTGGAGATACCAATATGTCCTAAACGTCTATGCCACAAATTCACATTGGGTTCATTTGTCATAAAGCACTTAACTCTAGCGTCTACCACATCATCCATAGAAAGCGTAAAAATATTACCTTCTCGTTTTCCTTTTAAAACGGTTTCTCCATTTTTATTTATTATATTGCAATAAGGGTGGGTGAAACACACATTAAAACCATTGTCAACAAATTGAGAAATGCTAAGAAAATTGTAAGATAAGTTGCTTACCAAAAAGACGTTGGAGATTTGGAGAGTACTTGGATCTCCAATCGTACCTTTTCTGATGATCTTGCCTTCGTTGTTGTCTCCAAAGGTCACGGATCCGCCTTTTGTGACCTTCTTTAATTTGGTGAACAAGCTCGGGTCACCCGTCATGTGCCTCGAGCATCCACTGTCAAGGAACCACTTAATAGTTGTATCTTTCGATGTGTGGGCTCCCTGCAATGTGCAAAGATGATTTAGGTACCTTTTTAACTTTGGGTCCTTTCAAGTTAGTTAATCACCTCTTGGTAAAAGTACCTTTCGGTACCCATACGTGGGTGATCCTTCTCGGTCTATCAAATGGCAAGAATGTAGATGAAGGTGTGATATAGTAGACATGTGGTGCATGCACTTTGGGTCTTTGCCCAAGGACTCCTTTATACTCATTAAATGAAGGACGTTTTTGATATGTCCTTGTGTGTGTGTGCGTGGTGCGTGGATGATATGAATTTCGTGTATGCATTATTCTTTTCTTTTCGTATCTATATGGTACAAAGTTATATTTCACATGATATGAAGAAGAAGTTGGGCGTGATGAGGAGAGGGACGGCTTTTGTGTCATCTTAGACGCCACTTGAGGCTTATGGGTGTCTACTTTCTTAGACACCACAAACTTAGTTAGTTTGGTTGATACTTCATTTGTATCAACGTATCCCAAACCCGTTTTGTCGCTGTCATGCTTTTGTGATAATATAATGCGATGCAGCTTGTTGGACCCCGTATCAAACTGTTTCATCATTTTCTCTAAATCGGTATTCCTTGATTTCAAACTTGAAATCTCGGATTTCATTTCATTATTTTGAGTGGTCAATGATGAAATCTCTGTCTTTAATGCAGTAATGATACATGATGATTCTTTCTTTGAATCGCTTAATTGAGCGACAAGATTCTCGTTAGAAGATTCTAACAGTTTCTTGTCTTCAATTAATCGCTTCTTTTCCTTAGCGAGAGTCTTAGTGAATTTATGCAATTCTAAATACTGACTAAAAAGATCATCATAAGAAGGTTCAGAGTTAGAGTCAGAATCAGATGATACCTCATTAGATGCTTTGGATGGAAAGCATACTTGTGCAGTCTCCTCTTCGGTCTCAGTTTCAGAATCCAATGAATCACTCCAGGTGGAGGCCTTTAGAGCACGTTTCCTTTGTTTGGGTTCTGAGACGAGTCTATTTTTGTTCCGCTCCTTGTCAGGGTATTTATTTGTTTGCTTTTCTTTATTGGGGCAGTCATATGATAAGTGTCCGAGTTTGCCACATTCATAACATTTAACGTCTTTGTCATTTGACTTGTTTTTATTTCTCTTGGTTGTAGTACCCTTATTTTTGTTTCTAAATGACCTTCTCATAAATTTTCTTAAGCCTTTAGCTAATAGAATTAGGTCATCGTTATCCATTTCAGAATCACTATCATCTACGTGATCGGAGGGTGGGGAGACGTATTCATTTGATTTAAAAGCAATAGCTTTACCTTGTTTAGATGACTCCGATTTTCGTATGGTGAGTTTATTCTCATAAACTTTAAGTGATCCGATTAATTCTTCCATCTTTATTGACTTAGTTTCCTTGCTTTCTTCTATAGCGGTCACTTTAGGATCTCATTCGGATGGAAGACTTCGTAGGACTTTCTGTACCTTTTCTTGCGTGGTAAAAGATTTACCAAGAGACTCAAGAGAGTTGTAAATGTTAGTCAAACGAAGATCCATATCAACAATAGACTCATTAGGCAATAATTTAAACGACTCAAGTGTGAACATAAGCATGTTTATTTTTGACTCTTTTACTTGACTCGTGCCTTCGTGTTTCATTTCTAGTATCCTCCATATTTCTTGTGCACTCGAACAGTTTGACACATAACTACACTCACTTTTACTTAATCCGTTTAGAAGCAATTGCATAGCCCTAGCATTCATACTAAGTTTCTTTTTATCATCACTCGTATATTCCTGTCTAGTTTTAACAACTTCTAATGTGACTCCGTCTACGGTGGATACTTTAGATGGGACATAAGGACCATCTTCAATGATTGACCAAAGATCTATATCTATAGCCATAAGAAAAAGCTTCATTCTAAGTTTCCACTGAATAAACGACTCACCGTCAAAAAGTGGAGGCCTTTGGCTCGACATACCTTCTTGCTCGGTTTTGAGATTTGTGGTTGCCATCTCACTGAATCGTTGGATTCTTTGAAGTGAGTGTTCCTGCGCTCTGATACCACTTGAAGGATCTGCAAGGCACCACTAGAAGGGGGGTTGAATAGGTGGTGCGGAAAGTGTGGTTTTTAAAATTTGTTTAAAACCAAACAACTCAACTTCTGAAAACAGATTATGTTTCCAGGACCAGTTTTAAAACGTTTTTAAAACCAGGTTATAGGTCTCCAAAAATTCTGAAATTTTGAGAGAACTTAGCTTCAGATGTTATGGGGGTCCCCTAAAAATTTAAAATTAAAATTCAACCTTTAACCCCTTCAAAAACCGTTGGTGATCATATTGCGCGAATCTGCCAGAAACGGTAGACGGTTTTGAACAATTTATTCCTATTTGTGTGTAAGTCCAAATGCTCTGAAATTTTAACCATTAACTCCTTATATACTATATTTAAGTGGGTTGAAACAGTTTTGCAAAATTCTTTTGGAAAGTAGGTCAACTACAATCAAAGTCTCAACCTTTGCAAGTCTGAAAATCAGGCTGCACTAGTCTCAGAACTTTTGATGTTTGATCGACTTATACTTATCCAAAAGGGTTGAAACTTGTTCCAAATTAACCCTAGAACGTGTGACTATGTTTCTGGAAATTTTTGTGATTTTTGAAAGTCGTTTACTATTTTTACAAATGAGAACAAAAAGAGTAAACTGTTCAGTAACTGAAAGTAAATGGCACCAAGAATTTTATATTGGTTCGGTTATAAACAACCTACTCCAGTCTTCAAGGAACACCTTCCTTGGTTCACACTAGTCACACACACACAATACACCTTACCACAGGGTTTATAGAGTTACACACCAACTCCAACCCTTTACAAACCTTGTATGTTCAATACAATATCCACGAACACCACCACCTCGCAAGAATGAAGATTGATCACACCTTGATCAATGTTTTACAAAGATATGGAATATGTGGTGGTCTATATCAAGCCTATTCAAGATTGAAAGATATGAATACAATAGGCTTACAAGAAGAAAGAAAGAAGGAGAATGTAGAACAAGAAGAGACTAGGCGTTTTTCACTTTTGATTTTGCAATGCTTTTGCTTGTCTTGTTTTTGCTCCTCCTCTTTCCTTTTAATGTGCTATGGCCGTCCCCCCCAGGTGTAGTGTCCCTCTTGAAAATTATCTTCTAAGTCCTTGGGAGAATGTAAGACATCATTGTGACAAGGTCTTGCTTACTTGGCATCTTCTTATTGGATAATCATTTAAGCTTTGCTTACTTGGCACTTCATGATTGGTTGGATGTTGTCATCATTGATGACTTGGAAAAATCTGAGAATAACACTTAAAACATGTGCCAAAATCATCACAAAATAATTTCCATAAAGCATAAGATTATCACATAAATTGCAAGACAAAATTTCTTCCTTCCTTAAGCATAAAATCGGACATAAAGTGTACATACCATGCTGAATTTTCAGCATGTGACACATGGAGATAAAGTTCAAAATGTTACCATTTTTCTTTGATTTTTCTTTTTAAAATGAATCACCAATTGATGGTAAATATTCTTATCACATGAGAAATGAACTTGGACACAATTATGCTCAAAAATTCGGCCTACACATGTCTCACACATGCTGAAAATATTCAGCATGTGATATGTAGAATATCACACTTTATTGAATTTGAATAATATTCAAATTACTTCCATTTCTTCTTCCAATCAATCACACAATTTGAGATGATAAAATATCTCACATTGAAGTGTAAAAATCGGCCACCCATGCTCACACATGCTGAAATTTTCAGCATGTGTTATAAGTGAGACAAAGTTTGAATTCTTACCATATGTAGCTTCTCTCTTTAATTCATCAACAATGTATGATTGATCCTTGACCAATCAATATGCCAACAAGGCTCCAAATAAGCTCCATCTTGGATGTAGGGACGTTAGGCAATCCATATACATGTGCTGAAATTTATTTTTGCTAACTTTGTAAAATAGTGCACATTTAATAATACACACATGTTATATTCCAATCAGTCCTTAATTTAATTTTCTAGAACACTTTAAGATGTATATCATATGTAAAAAGTGTCTAGATACATGTCACATGATGTGCCAAAAACGTTCCATGTGTTGTGTGCGTAGAAAACCGAATTTTCGATATTTATCGATTACCCGATTTTTCTCTAATTTAAACTCCAACTTTTGCACATGTTATATATATTTTGCTACACATAATATATATATATAATATATACTTTAAATCTCAGCACTTGGCTGGTCTAAAGTGGTACCATTAACATGTGACAAAATTAAACTTGGAATCTTCACATTTTGGCCTTAATGTGGGGTGATTTGTGTGTGCCAACATGAAAAGTATTTTTGGCTGAATACACAGTCATGTGCACGAAATTTTTATCAATTTTTGAAGTATAGGGGCTGGCCATTTATTTATGGCAAGTACGTGACACGTTGGCGAAGTTTCGGTATTCGCTCGATACGACAATTTTTGGTTTAGAACCTTTTATCGTGTTGTATTTAATTTGTCATCACTATATCTTATATCATATGATATAAGACCTGAATATACTCATAAATATGAGTTAAGTATAGTGGTGTGATATTAACGTGCGTACGTAAAATATATAACGTGTCGGTAGTACGTTGGAATACATGTGTATGTGCCTTTTTCAAAAATCTGAAAATATATGCAATATATATGTATATGACGTGTATATATTTAAGGAGGGAGGAGGAGAAAACTTTCCTTCCTTAGCCTTGTTGCCTTTGTGCCTTTTCCAAATGCGGCTTCCTTTAATGAACTACTTAGTTTAATAAACTAAGTACTTCACTTAATGAACTAGTTTAGTTCATTAATAGTGGCACCTGAAAATAGTATAAACACAACAAATGTTTGCCATATGATGTAAGCTTTAACGCTTCATGTCTCGTTAGTCCGGCAACACTATATATAAGCTAAATAAGGCAAGTAATAGCAATGTATCATGCATACATGTATATCTCATGCACGTGTGTATATATATCATGCATTTAAGTCACTTATTTTAAAATCACTCAAACCCCCTTTTCTCTACATAATGTGTATAGGCAGCCGTCTGTGTGTATATGTGGTGTGGAGAAGCACTTTTCATTTCAAATTTGCTGCCAAATATGTGTCTCCAAATGAGTGCTACATTTAATAAACTAGTTAGTTCATCTCCTTAAGCACTTCATTAAATGAATTAGTTTAGTTCATTTATCATGACATCTGAAAATAGCATAAAGACAACAAATGTTTGCCATTTGATGTAAGCCTTAACGCTTCATGACACGTTAGTACGACAACATTATATATAAACATGTAAAGCATAATCATCACGTACATATGTCAAGTAACACTTAATTCATGCATTCCGTAAACACTAAGCATTTAAATCATGCGTTTTTAAATCACTCAAAACCCAGTTTCTAAACATGTTCAAACCAAATTGCAACAATATATTTAGAAAGTATCGAGTATAAATTAATAGAAAATCTTGAATGTCCTTTTCGAAACCTAGCTTGAAACCAAAAACATCAAGTAATTATTAAACAGCTATTGAGCAAATGCTTTACATATCAGGGTGAGAAATATCTAATGATGATTTATGCCAGTTTTTTTTTTTAATGATTTATGCCAGCTTGTGCACACGGACTCGAGCTATTATTAGTCATCATTGTTTCGCTAATGATATCAAATCAAGTGCCTTTTCACGTGACTAGGCTAGAGTTGGATTTTAGTTAGGCTGTAGAAAAATTTTAGAAACCGAATTAAATGACTGAACCAAACTGATCCAAACCATTTAAAACCGAACCACAGTTTAACAGCCGGTTTTTAGGTAAAGCAGAAACCGGACTGGATTATTCTGTTTGGTTTTGGATCTAAAAATTTAAAACTGTAAAACCATACCATATTGGTTTAATATAATATATACTAATTAGTATTTTTAGGTATATACTTGGGTTTAATTTATTAGGACATCTACTTAGTTTTTAATTTATTTAGTTGGATACTTGGGTTGTAACTTATTTAGTTGGCTTACAATTTATTTAATTGGCATGTGATTTATTAATTGACTACTTGGTTTGTAATTTTAGATTGTTAAAATTGTAGTTAATCACATAAACCGGAAAAAACCGAAACCAAGTCAAACAAAACTGGACCGGTCAAACAGTTTGTTGACTGGTTCCAGTCCAGTTTTGGTTTTGCCATTTTCAAACCGTTACAAACAGTTTGGTTTGTAATATGCCCAAAAACCGACCGGACCGGACCATGTATACCCCTCATCGTATTTGTTTTTCTTCGTTTTGTTTTTATTTGCTTTATTTTATTTATTTATTTGTTAAATCTTACAGACAAATAAATATAAATTCGTGATACAACAATATATTCGTATTCATACGAGGAAAAATGAATAACAAAGGGGCTATCGAATGACAGGTTTTCTTGTCAAAGTGGTTAATATATATATGTATATATATATGTATGTATATATATATATGTATGTATGTATATATATATATATATGTATGTATATATATATATACATTTTTTTATCGAAAGACGGGCGGTACCGTCCGGTGTTTTATTAATGTATATATATATATATATACATATATACATACATACATATATATATATATATATATATATATATATATAATCACATATATGTACATGCACACACATAAATATATATATGTATCTGTGTGTATAGATACATGTATATATGTGTGTGTGTATATATATGTGTACTAGTGATGTTGTCAGACGGTACTGCATAGTATTCAATTATCTAGCCTAGGTTAAATGTTTGTTCAAGACTAATGATTCTGACATTAAGTCTGTCTATGGAAAAATATTAAAGTTCTGTTCCCTGACAGGAAAAATAAGAGGACATGATAAATTAGTGAGTAATATCGTGGTGAGTTTTATGATGACTATTGAGTAAATTTTTACTAGTTATGTGTTACCTATCAAAAAACCATGATAGTAGAGATGGACCTTTTGTTTGACAAAATCATCATTGTAATATATTAGATTTTTTTGTTTATTAAATGATGACGGTCTAATAGTCATTCAATTATCGTCATAAAATTGATGAAATTCGCTATTATGGATAGATTATGAAAATTCAAAACAAGAACTTAAACTTTTGGGGGTGCTCTGAGATATTTTTTAGATTATAGACAATATAATTGAAAATCATATGACCATTACAGTCTGCAAAACAGAATTGATTACATCTTTTTTTTTGAACTTGTAAGTAGTAACCTTCACAGGATCAATTCTTGACAGAACAAAAAAACTTCACAGTTTTGAATGCGTATTAAATTAATACATTGAGTCATTTGTCAATAGTAAAAACTTAGTTCTCCACTATATCGCTTATAATATAAACTTTGTTGTCTCATAGATATTGTGTTTTTCAATATAGTATAATTTATAGTCAAATATCAAAGTAACATTTTTAACACTGGTGGAGACATGATTAAAGATAACGTAGAAGATGAATGATAACGTTCCAACATTGTCTGATTCATAAATGGCGAAAATTCATACTAAAAATGTTGGAGAGTTTAAGGTTTGGGCTTTGGCCCATCGTTGGAGTTTGGAAGATTTGGGCTTTGGCCCGTAAATGATGTTGCAAAACTTGGTTGTGCAACGTAGTTTGAGTTTAATGAGTTTCCGATAATGATAATCGGAAACTAATGAATCCTTAATTATCTATGTGACGAGTAGTTAATTTTAGGATGTGGAATCACTCAATTACGATGTTGTGTGAATGTGAAATTAATGCTCAAAGTGGATGGAAAATGTTATGGATGGGTGACGTGTCACCCTTATGGAGGAATACCACGTTGGATGTGTCCATGTGGCGTAGAAAGCTTCTGACGGACATCGATCGATAACATCGATCGATCGATGTCATCGATCGAAGTTGATCAGGAAGCTTCGATCGATTGATTGATCGATCAAAGACGATCAGAGGACATCGATCAATCACATCGATCGATCGATGTCACTTAGATCGATCAATGTGATCGATTGAAGTACTCTGTCCGACATCGATCGATCACATCGATCGATCGATGTCACTTCGATCGATCGATGTGATCGATCGAAGTCGGACAGCGGGCAGAATCTCTTCTGTTTAAGCAGTTATGTTTCAAACGTGAAACTAACATTATCCTCCAGTTTAAAATAAGATCAACCTGTTTTGATCTGACGGTGGTGGGGAGGCAGCTTTGATCTAACGGCCGAGATTTAACCTGTCTTAACCGCTTAACCGAATGTGGTTTCTATCTAACGGTCCAGGTTTAAACCTGCGAATCAATCTTTAATCTAAAGGCTGAGATTAAACCTTCCTAATCTAGATAGGAGGTTTTAATCTAACGGCCTAAATCAAACTACGGTTTTGATCCAACGGTCACGGTACCTTGTTCTCCAACCGACTCCCCTATATAAAGAGGGCTAAGGGTGCATTCATTATATACACTTGCTCTAGCATTCGTAGCATACTATACTCATAGCACTCAAGTCTTGCATACCGTCCAAGAGAAGTCAGGACACTCTAGCGTTCGAATGAGTTCAAGTTCAGCAGTGCCGCTCAACTGAACAGGTACCCGTTGTATCCTGGGAGATGATTGCTCACACCGGTTGGGCACAATATACCAAAGCAATACGTCTTAAGGACAGAGTCCTTGACTCGCCCCGGGTTTGTTTTATTTTGTTGTTTCATACGCACACACTAAACGACTGCGTCTTGGTACAGGAGTGATTGTCTCCAACAATCTTAAGACGTATTCCGTTTTATTCATTTACTTCCTGTACTATTTTGTTTATTTAAGCAAAAGATGTTTTCGTACTGCTTTGCAGTCTTCTTCTGCTCATTCTTGAACCTGAGTCTGTTCTGATCTTTACGTTTTGATCGAACTGAACAGGAATGGAACACGAGAGCTCTAACTCTGTTCAAGGCTTCAATGGTGCTCACTCCGTGTCTGCACCTGAAGGGGCAAACAACGTTGCTGCCGGACCGCAGTTCAATACGGTTCCGTTGGCGCCAACTGGAGGGCCTCAAATGAATCCGGCTGCCACTGCTGCTCATGTGGAGAAGCCGGAAAAGTTTGCTGGAAGTTTTTTCAAGAGGTGGCACAGAAGATGCTATTCTACCTCACGGCGCTGGGATTAGCCAGAATGCTGAGCGAGGATCCACCCGTGGTTGAGCCTGTAGAGGATCAACAACAAAACATGCAAAACGCCTTGGTGCTGAGGCCTAGGCGCATACAAATTTTTGTTGCTTAAATTTGATTCTGAGTTACCTAGATAATACTATCTATGGCGTGTTTTGTACATATAAAACTACAAAAGCTTTATGGTCGGCTTTAGATAAAAAGTATCGCACAAAAGATGCGGGTATGAAAAAGTTGATAGTTGGGAAGTTTCTCGACTATAAAATGTTAGATTCCAAAACTGTAATTTCGCAGGTGGAAGAAATACAGATGTTGGTTTCTGAAATGGAAGAGGAGGGCATGACGCTCAGTGAATCTTTCCAGGTTGCGGCTGTGATTGAGAAGCTGCCTCCTTCGTGGAGGGAATTTAAGAGCTATCTCAAACACAAGCGAAAGGAGATGAAAATGGAGGACTTGATTGTTCGTCTTCGCATTGAGGAGGACAATCGACGTGCCGAAAGAAAGCTGTCCACATCTTCTGGTCAAGCCAAGGCTCATGTTGCTGAGGCGAAGAACAAGAAGAAAAATAACACTTTGAGCGTGAACGTCAAGGGCAAGGAAATTGCAAAGAAGTTCACAGGTAAGTGTTATAATTGTGGTAAACCAGGGCATCGAAGCAGTGAATGCCGAAAGCCCAAAAAGACTCAGAATAAAGCAAAAGCAAATCTGGTCGGCGCAATGGAAGACTTGAACCTCTGCGCAGTGGTGACCGAATGCAACGCAGTGGGAAACCCGCAGGAATGGTGGGTGGACACAGGGACCACTTGACATGTTTGTGCGAACAGGGCTATGTTCAGAGAATACGTGCCCACGACAAACAATGAGCAATTGTTCATGGGAAACTCCAACAGCTCGAAGATCGAAGGATCGGGCAAGGTAATCCTGAAACTGACCTCAGGGAGGGAGTTGACTCTGCAGAATGTGCTGCATGTTCCTGACATAAGGAAGAATCTGGTTTCTGGCGCGCTGCTAGTAACTCATGGGTTCAAGCTTGTTTTTGAGGCAAACAAATTTACACTTTCTAAGAATGGGGTATATTTGGGAAAAGGGTATCTTTCTGATTACATGTTCAAATTGAATGTTATGACAATTGTACCCAAAAATGTTGCGCCCACCGAGGCTAATAAAATTGTTTTCTCTTCTGCTTACATGCTTGAGTCTTCCTGTTTATGGCATTTTCGTTTGGGACATGTAAATTATAAGTCAATACAACGAATGATTAATCTTGACTTGTTGCCCAAACTGGACTTTAGTAATAAAGAAAAATGCCAAATATGTGTTGAAGCGAAACTAACAAAAGCGCCATTTCCTTCAACTGAACGAAACACTGAATCATTGGATTTAATTCACACAGATTTTCTGTGATTTAAAGTTTGTGCAAACAAGAGGTGGTAAAAAGTATTTTGTAACTTTTATCGACGATTGCACACGATACTGTTATGTATATTTGCTAAGTAGCAAAGATGAGGCTCTTGATGCTTTCAAGGATTATAAAAATGAAGTTGAGAATCAACTTAGCAAACGAATTAAAACAATTCGTAGTGATAGAGGTGGCGAATATGAAACACCGTTTAATGAATTCTGTTCAGAACATGGCATTATTCATCAAACGACTGCGCCATATTCACCTCAATCGAATGGTGTTGCTGAACGCAAAAACCGTACTCTAAAGGAGATGATGAATGCTATGTTGATAAGTTCGGGTTTACCTCAGAACTTGTGGGGGGAAGCAATTCTCTCAGCCAACGTCATTTTAAATAGGATTCCGTCCAAGAAGACGGATAAAACCCCATATGAACTTTGGAAAGGCTATAAGCCTAGTTACAAATACTTGAAAGTGTGGGGGTGTCTGGCGAAGGTTGCAGTACCTAAACCAAGACAAGTGAAAATTGGGCCTAAAACAATTGATTGCATATTCATTGGTTATGCAACGAACAGTAGTGCATATCGTTTCTTAGTGCACAAATCTGACATTCCTGAGATACATGAAAATGTTGTCATGGAATCAAAGAATACAGTGTTCTTTGAAAATGTCTTTCCGAAGAAAGACAAAGACAGTGAAGAAGCTAGCACAAGTAAGCGAGTGCGTAAGACGACTCCTCAAGAAACTGAGGAACCTCGTCAAAGCAAACGAGCCAAAATACCGACGTCTTTTGGACCAGATTTTCTAACCTATATGGTAGAAAATGAGCCAAGGAATTTTTCCGAGGCTATGTCAACTCCAGAAGCTCCATTCTGGAAAGAGGCAATTAACAGTGAGATAGCCTCAATTCTTCAAAATCACACTTGGGAGTTGGTTGACATTCCACCTGGAAGTAAACCGCTTGGTTGCAAGTGGATTTTCAAGAAGAAACTTAAAGAGGATGGGTCTATTGGGAAGTATAAAGCCAGGTTAGTAGCCAAGAGCTATAGACAGAAAGAAGGCTTTGACTTCTTTGACACCTACTCACCAGTGACTAGGATCACTTCCATAAGGATGCTAGTAGCCATTGCTGCAGTCTATGATTTGGAAATCCATCAAATGGATGTAAAGACTGTCTTTCTTAATGGTGAGTTAGAGGAAGAGATTTATATGGAACAACCCGAGGGGTTTGTCGTTCCAGGACAAGAAAGGAAAGTATGTAGACTTGTTAAGTCTTTGTACGGACTTAAACAAGCACCCAAGCAATGGCATTTAAAGTTTGATCAGGTAATGATGTCAAATGACTTCAGGATCAATGAATGCGACAAGTGTGTGTACATTAAGAGCACACAGAATGCATTTGTGATAGTATGTCTCTATGTAGATGACATGCTTATCATGGGCAGTACTCGTGACATCATCTTGAGTACAAAGAAGATGTTAACACGAAACTTTGATATGAAAGACATGGGAGCTGCCAATGTTATTCTAGGAATTAAGATTTCTAGGGTGACTGAGGGACTCATACTCTCACAAACTCACTATATTGAATCAGTTCTGAAACGGTTCAATATGGATGATGTGAAACCGGTAAAGACCCCGCTCGACTTAAGTGTGCACTATTGTATCGTTGTCTTGGTTCACAACAAAGGCTGACTAGTTCAAGACATCAAGTCACTATTTAGCCGAGTGAATCCGATGGTACATCACTATGAAAGGTTCAAAGCCAGAAGCTACCTCTTCTGATGCAATATTTTCTTGTCTGACTTCTCCTTAGAGTCTGCATATGCATTTGCATTAATTTCCATTCATGTGGGGGATTGTTGGAGAGTTTAAGGTTTGGGCTTTGGCCCATCGTTGGAGTTTGGAAGATTTGGGCTTTGGCCCGTAAATGATGTTGCAAAACTTGGTTGTGCAACGTACTTTGAGCTTAATGAGTTTCCGATAATGATAATCGGAAACTAATGAATCCTTAATTATCTACGTGACGAGTAGTTAATTTTAAGATGTGGAATCACTCAATTACGATGTTGTGTGAATGTGAAATTAATGCTCAAAGTGGATGAAAAATGTTGTGGATGGGTGACGTGTCACCCTTATAGAGGAATATCACGTTGGATGTGTCCATGTGGCGTAGAAAGCTTCTGACGGACATCGATCGATAACATCGATCGATCGATGTCATCCATCGAAGTTGATCAGGAAGCTTCGATCGATTGATTGATCGATCAAAGACGATCAGAGGACATCGATCAATCACATCGATCGATCGATGTCACTTAGATCGATCAATGTGATCGATTGAAGTACTCTGTGCGACATCGATCGATGTCACATCGATCGATCGAAGTCGGACAGCGGGTAGAATCTCTTCTGTTTAAGCAGTTATGTTTCAAACATGAAACTAACGTTATCCTGCAGTTTAAAATAAGATCAACCTGTTTTGATCTGACGGTGGTGGGGAGACAGCTTTGATCTAACGGCCGAGATTTAACCTGTCTTAACTGCTTAACCGAATGTGGTTTCCATCTAACGGTCCAGGTTTAAACCTGCGAATCAATCTTTAATCTAAAGGCTGAGATTAAACCTTCCTAATCTATATAGGAGGTTTTAATCTAACGGCCTAAATCAAACTACGGTTTTGATCCAACGGTCACGGTACCTTGTTATCCAACCGACTTCCCTATATAAAGAGGGCTAAGGGTGCATTCATTATATACACTTGCTCTAGCATTCGTAGCATACTATACTCATAGCACTCAAGTCTTGCATACCGTCCAAGAGAAGTCAGGACACTCTAGCGTTCGAAGGAGTTCAAGTTCAGCAGTGCCGCTCAACTGAACAGGTACCCGTTGTATCCTGGGAGACGATTGCTCACACCGGTTGGGCACAGTATACCGGAGCAATACGTCTTAAGGACAGAGTCATTGACTCGCCCCGGGTTTGTTTTATTTTGTTGTTTCATACGCACACACTAAACGACTGCGTCTTGGTACAGGAGTGATTGTCTCCAACAAAAACTATATTGATTAGCTTTTTCTTTTCTTTTTTGACAGAAAGTTATCAGCCATTACTAAATTGTCTAATATAGAGGAGACCCATGAACCAGTAAATATTAAAGAGTAATATTATGTTGACATTGAAATAAAATTAAGAAAATTAATTTTCGCCTTGAAATTTGAAACTATAAAATGGATTTTGTTTTCAGAGGAATTTCGCTGCTTTTGTTGAAGTCATGTCAACCGAAAGAACGGTTTTTACATCAGTACGAAGACCCCTACAACTGGCTTAACTGGCCGGGAACGCAAGCCCCATTTAGCTAATAACAAGGCGGGGAATTACCAACTCTTCGACCAAAAGAAAAGCTAACTGTGAAAAATGGTTGCACGCGCCTGAACTTCATCCACAAGCCGCCGCAAATGATGCCGCAAAGGGTGGTTGTTTTACACAGTTACACACGAGAAATTGTTAGGAAACCAGCCGAGATCACTGCAAAACGCGCAGCGGAAAACAAAAACTTGATCTCCGATTTCCTACCAAGGATCCATGTTGTTTGTTTAATTCGATGAAAGAAACTCGAAAATTACCTTTGTAGATCCGAATTACGCAGATGGAAGAGGTGCGAAATCACGAACACCCTCTGTCGGTATCCACACGAACGCTTCCGCCCGGAGTGCTAGCTCTTCAAACGGCGCGGCTGAAGAACTCGTTTTTCACAAAAACGATTCTAGGATCTTTCGTTTTCTCTTATTTCGTTTTTACTGATTGCTTGGTGTACGAGATACGCCAAGCTACATACATATATATAGATATCAAAATCCGATTCCAGATCGGATTTATTAACGTCTATCATAATTCGTACCAGATACGGATTCTGTTAGGAATAGATAAAACCAATCAAAATCCATATCAAATATGGATTCTTTGTTATTATCCGATGATATAAATATATATATATATATAAAAAACGAAATTAATAATAATAATAATAATTAATATCTAATATTAATATTATTAATATTAAAAACGATAATAATAATAATAATTAATATCCAATATTAATATTATTAATATTATTAATCTCAGCCACACGCATTCTTGTGTGTGACCCGATAGGCCCATATTAATTGGCAGTTGATTAAATCTCTTTTAAACCAACAAGTCGTTATTGGCCTCTAGCAAGGCATTACAACTACCCAATTAATACGAGTAAAGTCCAACTAGCCTAATAATAGTACATGCATTAATTCCTTTGTCACACGATATCTAGTTTGAACATAAGTCATGGTCAGCGTCATACTTATATAGTTCAAACATATGATTACTCGATCTCTAAGTAGACTGATAAAACAAATGATATTGATCACACTATCAATTCATTTGAGCACGGTCATGCATTTCACAGTCTCACTAATCGAGGGGCCCAAAGATATCTCTCTCAAAAGAGAGGGACAAATTCTATCTTGATTGTTCAATATCCTCTACATAATTTCTATCACATTTAATCATGACCTTTATTATTATCCAGTTACGGATAACGTTTGATCATGTCAAAATATAATAGTCCTTATGTTGGAAACTATGACAATCTCAAGTCAAAGGATTAAAACATGACTATCATGAGATTTACTTATGACGCTAATCCATGTAGCAATCTCATGATGGGTCTATCCAATACACTGTTCTCTAACAAGTATCTATGGGATTGATTCGTATCACCATACACATAATCATCTCATGATTATTAAATCAATACTCATACTGATTATAAATTATTTTATCTCTATAACAATAATGAATCAGGGACATATATCAAAATTGTGTAACATACTAACCAACAATAATGATAATAAAACCTCTTTTATTAATAATAAATGCATAACATAAATATCCAAATCATGGCCTAGGGCACATACACTAACAATCTCCCACTTGCACTAGGCCTACAAATATCTGAGACCTATAGATCTAGTATGCTGATCATGCTTGACCCGTGAGAGAGGCTTAGTCAATGGATCCGCTATGTTATCGTTTGTGTCAACTTTGCATATCTTGACATCTCCTCTATCGATGATGTCTCGAATGAGATGGTAGCGTCTGAGTATATGTTTAGATCTCTGATGACACCTAGGCTCTTTTGCTTGTGCTATGGCACCATTGTTGTCACAATAAATGTCCACAGGATTTGCAATGCTAGGTACCACTCCTAGCTCAGTGATGAACTTCTTCAACCAAACTGCTTCTTTAGCTGCATCTGATGCTGCTATATACTCAGCCTCTGTTGTAGAATCAGCCACAGTGCTTTGTTTTGAACTCTTCCAACTAACAGCTCCACCATTCAATGTGAATACAAAACCAGACTGTGATCTGAAATCATCTATGTTGGTTTGGAAACTAGCATCTGTGTAACCATTTACAACTAACTCGTCATCCAAACCTCCATAAACCAAGAATACTTCTTTAGTCCTTCTGAGGTACTTAAGAATATTCTTGACAGCTGTCCAGTGACCTTTACCGGGGTCAGCTTGATATCTACTCGTTGTGCTCAATGGATATGAGACATCTGGTCTAGTACATAACATGGCATACATGATCGATCCTATAGCAGAAGCATAAGGAATTTTATTCATTCGATCTCGCTCATCAAATGTCTGAGGACATTGATTCTTGCTAAGATGAATGCCATGAGACATAGGCAGGAATCCTTTCTTGGACTCTTGCATGTTGAACCTTTTCAACATTTTATCTATGTATGTACTCTGACTCAAGCCTATTATCCTTTTAGATCTATCTCTATAGATCTTGATACCAAGGATATAGGTAGCCTCGCCCAAGTCCTTCATTGAAAATGAATTCCCTAACCAAGCCTTAACCTTTTGCAAGGTAGGGATATCATTCCTAATAAGCAATATGTCATCCACATATAAGACCAAAAACACTACTGCACTCCCACTAACCATCTTGTAAACACAAGGTTCATCTTCATTCTTGATGAAACCAAAGTTCTTAACTGTCTCATCAAAACGAAGATTCCAGCTTCGAGATGCTTGCTTCAATCCATAGATGGACCTTTGAAGCTTGCAAACCTTCTTTGAATTCTCAGGATTTACAAAACCCTCAGGTTGTGTCATGTACACATCCTCGAGTAAATTTCCATTAAGGAAAGCAGTTTTGACATCCATTTGCCATATCTCAAAATCATAGTATGTTGCAATGGCAAGGAGAATTCGAATAGACTTAAGCATAGCTACTGGTGAAAAGGTTTCATCATAGTCTATACCATGAGTTTGCTTGAAACCTTTAGCCACAAGCCTTGCTTTGTAGGTTTGCACATTTCCATCCATGTCAGTTTTCTTCTTGAAAACCCATTTGCAACCAATAGTCTTAATACCCTCTGGAGGATCAATTAAAGACCAAACTTGGTTATCAAACATGGATTGCATCTCAGAGTTCATGGCTCCAAGCCATTTATCTGAATCTGGACCAGACACAGCTTCCTGATAGGTAGTAGGCTCATCTTGATCTATGAGCATAACTTCACTATCATCAGTCACAAGAAATCCATATCTCTCTGGCTGACGATGTATCCTATCAGATCTGCGTTGGACTTGTGTTACATTTTCAGCCTCCACAACTGTTTGTGGCTCTGAAATTGTCTCTAAAGACGGTTCAGCGATATCTTGTGGAACTTGAGTTTCCTCAAGTTGTACTATACTCCCACTAGTTCTCTTGGAGAGAAACTCATTTTCTAAAAGACTCCATTTCGAGCAACAAACACTTTGTTCTCTGAGGGAATATAGAAATAGTACCCTTTAGTTTTCTTAGGATACCCCACAAAAATACATTTGATAGACTTTGGAGCTAGCTTATCTGACACTAATTTTTTCACATAAGCTTCACAACCCCAAATCTTAATAAAAGACAAACTGGGTCTCTTACCAGTCCATATCTTATATGGTGTCTTTTCAACCGCTTTAGATGGTACACGGTTCAAAATGAATGCATCTGTCTCCAAGGCATAACCCCAAAAAGATAAAGGAAGATCTACCCGACCCATCATAGATCGAACCATATCTAATAAAGTTCGATTTCTCCTTTCAGAAACACCATTCCATTGTGGAGTTCCTGGAGGTGTCAACTGTGAAACGATTCCACAATTTCTTAGATGTTGGTCAAATTCTTGGCTCAAATATTCACCACCTCGATCTGATCGAAGCGTTTTAATTGTCTTACCAAGTTGATTTTGTACTTCATTTTGAAAAGTTCTAAACATTTCAAAAGACTCATGCTTATGTTTCATTAGGTAGACATAGCCATACCTACTGAAATCATCAGTAAAAGTAATGAAATACTGAAATCCTCCTCTGGCACTAATGCTGATTGGGCCGCATACATCTGTATGTACCAAGCCTAATAAGTCATTAGCCCTTTCACTATGTCCAGTAAAAGGGGTCTTTGTCATTTTTCCAAGCAAACAAGACTCGCAATTTTCAAATGATTCAAAATCAAATGAATCTAATAATCCATCTTGATGGAGTTTAGATACGCGCTTCTCATTTATATGGCTAAGGCGACAATGCCATAAATATGCAGGGTTTAATTCATTTGACTTAGTTCTCTTTGAAGATATGTTATAAATATTACCGTCATTGGAATCATCAAGGTTAAGGACATAAATGCCATTATAACTACTTGCAATACAATAAAGCAAGTCATTTTTATCAAAAATAGAACACTTCTTATTTTTAATTAAAAATGAATAACCTTCATCATCCAAAATAGATACTGAAATAAGATTCCTACTCATAGTAGGAACATAAAAGCAATTGTTTAAAACTAACAAAAGCCCATTGGGCAAGACAAGCTCATAGGTCCCTACAGCTATAGCAGCAACTCTTGCTCTATTGCCAACACGTAGGTCCACCTTGCCCTTCTTCAGCATCCTACTCCTTTTGAGCCCCTGCATATTTGTATAAATATGGGATCCACATCCAGTATCTAATACCCAGGAAGAAGAAGTAGATAAATTAATTTCTATAACATAAATACCTGAAGATGTAGTCGCACTACCCTTCAGCTTCTTCAACTCCTCCAAATAAACATCACAATTTCTTTTCCAATGCCCAGGCTTGTTGCAATGGAAACAAGTTCTTTCCTTAGGAACCTTTGCTTTGGGACCAGGTTTCGGTTTGGCTCGACCCTTGGATCCTTTTGCACCCTTCGCACTTTTGGGCTTACCCTTGCCTTTACCTTTCTTTTTCATAGGCTTGATATTGACACTCAATACATGGGTAGGCTTTTTGATATTCCCCTCATCAGTTTTGAGCATTCCGTGTATCTCAGGTATGGACTTTTCCATATTATTCATATTGTAGTTCATAACGAACTGAGAAAAACTGCTAGGCAAAGAGTGTAGGATCAAATCCGTAGCGAGTTCCAAACTCAGGGGATATCCGAGTCTTGCAAGGTGATCTATATAGCCTTTCATCTTTAAAACATGAGCGCTAACAGATTCACCTTCAGACATCTTACAGTCAAAATGTGCAACGGCGGTGTCGAACCTATCCTGCCTAGCCTATTGTTGGAAAGCTTGTTTGAGATGCACACTCATCTCATAAGCTTCTAAGTGTTCCAGGTCTTTCTGAAGTCCTGAACACATAGTTGCCAACATAAGACATCCTGTGTTGTTTGAATCTTCCACATGCTTCTTATACTTGTTCTTAACAGCAACAGAAGCATCAGCAGGAGGTGGTTCAGGGGCAGGGTCATCGAGCACGTAGGACTTCTTTTCTTGCTTGAGAACGATTCTCAAGTTTCGAAACCAATCAACAAAATTAGTCCCACATTCTTTTAATTTTTCCTTCTCAAGGATTGATCGCAGCGATAAGGTGGAATTGTTATTAGCAGCCATTTATGATCTACAAAACATGCAAAGTAACACTTTATTAATAATAAGGTTAAAATTTATAAAACTCTCACTAAAACATAACCCTCAAAAGAAATATTTTAGTGAGCTAAGATCCATATTTGACTTAATTCTAAACTCAGCTTTGGCATGACGCTTAAAATTAAGTTATTTAGGTAGGTAACTTCTTTACCAATTACATCTCATGTAACTCTTAGAATTTATGGAATAATGACATCATATATCATTGTATGTTAGATTCCATCTAATGCCTTGGGCCCAAAACCGTTTTGATAGCCCAATTAATTCTAACCAATTTTAAACATATGAGTAGCACTATTACTCATCCTACGTAGCTAGGAATGTTTAAAGCACATTGCTTTGGCAATACCTACTTTAATACAATCCCAGTTTTAATAGGTGTTTAAGACATGGATGGCATAAAGACTTAAATTATTAATGAGGGTTCAACTTAGTTTATGTCTTGCATTGCATATCATTATATCGTAGCATCCTATATGCATATATAATCTCTCATCCACGCATCTCATACAAAATGATAAATATGTAAACGTGACATAGCATGGCCAAACTAAATATGATCTTCATGAGACCAAATGAAGATCATAAAGGAAACCCTATGTGAAAGACTTCCTATTACAACATTTGCAATGATACATATCTTCTTGTCTTGAGCTCGTGCCTCCATCTCCATGGAATCCACTCGTCCTTGGTATGTGTCGCCATCACCACTTTTGTAGCTTGATTCTTCATTTATTACAATAATAAAGAAAAACCTAACTAATTGTATAATAAAATACAACAAAAACTACAGCGGCACGCAGGCCATAATAACCCAAAACAGAAATATGACTAAGTCAATCACATAGATCCTGAGGCCATGCTATGCACCATGCAAAGACATCAGCAATTATAATATATTTTACACAAACATATTATAAAAAATAAATATATATTGACATTCTTAATGTCACGGTAACGAACTATAGGGCGTACGCATACGGCGGTCCCTAACACAGACGCGTCAATCATATTAACGATCTTACTGTTTTGATTACGTGTAAAACTTTATAGAAGCATCGATCGAATCGATGGCTGTCATTCGCAAACCTTAAAACAGAATATCAATCAAATCGATAATCTTCATCCAAAACTAGAAATCAGAATCATCATCGAATTGATAATCTGTCTTTCGAAACACGAAAACAGAACCATCAATCAGTTGTTCATATCGATATAAACATAATCGTTTTTGATCATCTCATGAAAAACGAAAACTTTATATCACATATAACAATCTGGAATTATAACATCTGATGAAAACGAATTGAAAACATTAATCCGATATCACCAGATGAGATTCGAATAAGGTTTTACACATATCGTGTGATTATATCTAATATAAACAAAATCGGTTTTGATCATCACATGACAAACGATTACCGCTGTATACAAATCATCTCATGAAAACGAATTGAAAAACACCATTCTTCTCTCATCATATGAAATCCGAATTACTGTTTTATACATATCATGCCATACGAAAAACAGTAAACACATAAGCATGATATAGTCGATTTAAACGAGACAACAAGTGGCTCTGATACCACTGTTAGGAAACCAGCCAAGATCACTGCAAAATGCGCAGCGGAAAACAAAAACTTGATCTCCGATTTCCTACCAAGGATCCATGTTGTTCGTTTAATTCGATGAAAGAAACTCGAAAATTACCTTTGTAGATCCGAATTACGCAGATGGAAGAGGTGCGAAATCACGAACACCCTCTGTCGGTATCCACACGAATGCTTCCGCCCGAAGTGCTAGCTCTTCAAACGGCGCGGCTGAAGAACTCGTTTTTCACAAAAACGATTCTAGGATCTTTTGTTTTCTCTTATTTCGTTTTTACTGATTGCTTGGTGTACGAGATACGCCAAGCTACATACATATATATAGATATCAAAATCCGATTCCATGTCGGATTTATTAACGTCTATCATAATCCGTACCAGATACGGATTCTGTTAGGAATAGATAAAACCAATCAAAATCCATATCAGATATGGATTCTTTGTTATTATCCGATGATATAAATATATATATAAAAAACGAAATTAATAATAATAATAATTAATATCCAATATTAATATTATTAATATTAAAAACGATAATAATAATAATAATTAATATCCAATATTAATATTATTAATATTATTAATCTCAGCTATACGCATTCTTGTGTGTGACCCGATATGCCCATATTAATTGGCAGTTGATTAAATCTCTATTAAACCAACAAGTTGTAATTGGCCTCTAGCAAGGCATTACAACTACCCAATTAATACAAGTAAAGTCCAACTAGCCTAATAATAGTACATGCATTCATCCCTTTGTCACACGATATCTAGTTTGAACATAAGTCATGGTCAGCGTCATACTTATATAGTTCAAACATATGATTACTCGATCTCTAAGTAGACTGATAAAACAAATGATATTGATCACACTATCAATTCATTTGAGCACGGCCATGCATTTCACACTCTCACTAATCGAGGGGCCCAAAGATATCTCTCTCAAAAGAGAGGGACAAATTCTATCTTGATTGTTCAATATCCTCTATATAATTTCTATCACATTCAATCACGACCTTTATTATTATCCAGTTACGGATAACGTTTGATCATGTCAAAATATAATAGTCCTTATGTTGGAAACTATGACAATCTCAAGTCAAAGAATTAAAACATGACTATCATGAGATTTACTTATGACGCTAATCCATGTAGAAATCTCATGATGGGTCTATCCAATACACTGTTCTCTACCAAGTATCTATGAGATTGATTCGTGTCACTATACACATAATCATCTCATGATTATCAAATCAATACTCATACTGATTATAAATTATTTTATCTCTATAACAATAATGAATCAGGGACATATATCAAAATTGTGTAACATACTAACCAACAATAATGATAATAAAACCTCTTTTATTAATAATAAATGCATAACATAAATATCCAAATCAAGGCCTAGGGCACATACACTAACAGAAATTACCTTTGTATGTCGCATTACACAATCCGATGGTTCTATACTCCGTAACCTTCATAAAGCATTTGATTTTGGAAATTGGTAAGGACAAAACTATTACTTATAAAAACGATAAATGTAACTAAAACGGTCTGACACCGTAAATTTTATTTGATCATGTAGGGGCGCAGGTCGCATAGGGTTCACATTGGTTGTCTGGGTTTAAATACACAGTCAAGTCGACAGTAACACAGGAGATGCAAGACGTTTCCTCAACGCCAAAAAGGAGCTCAGGTTAGCATTAGCAAGCATCGCAATTATTGAAGGTTGGCTGCCTCAGCTGCAAGCATCGCCTCAGCCCCAGCTTTCACCTTGATGGCACGCACCTCAGCTAATCTCTACAAGTCAGCTGGGGCCATGGTACCCAAAGCCTGTCTAGTCAGCCCAGTCGAACAAGCCTCTAGAGCAGACAACTGCCACACAAGTAGCTTAGCTATACAACTCGACACGTAGCGACACATGACGATCATGTACAAGCAGGACCGGATACTTGACACTCTTCCGTAGCTGCTTAACATGCATTGGCTGCTCAAACCATATAAAAGAAAGAATTTTGACATCCTTTCGCAGTAAAGTCCAATCCGAGGAATAAAATCTCTACCCGAGATATACGAATTCACAAATGAGAAAGATTTCTCTAATATTCCATCACAAAAAAATGGTTAAACTCGCAACAGACTTGAGCATCCAATAGTTTTTCCCAAAGTACCATTTCAGGGCCTCTAACGTTCTTCAACTTGTGCAAGAGTTCTGATAATAGACTATCTAGCAGCAAACTACGTTTATGCAAGGTTTTGGCAATGTTTCCTGTTATTTGGATCATATCTGATTTTTTTGAAGATCCAACTTTGCCAACTGATGCTAGAGGAAAGGCCTAAACCTTCGACTTTCTGCTTAAGAAACAAAAACAAGAGGATGAGGACGAAGACCTTGGTGATGCTGGTCAGTGTCATGTTAACATTAAGATTCACATGACCCCAGGTGGTTCCCAGATGCCGAGGCAAAGGAGGATTAAGCGAAGCAAAATTTATCAATAGTTGATCAATTTGAAGGAATGTTCGAGATTTTTGAAATTGAGCATGTCACTAGGTAGGCCAACCAAAGGGCCGACATGCTCTCATCTAACGTCCTCATCTCCAACACTATTAGACAAAAAGACCATGGTGAAACTTAATACGCGTCGAGCTTGTGCTCAGGCCATGTGTTAGATGGATTTCTGACGTGACAACTGAACATGTTTTCTGAACTTAAAATCTAGTTTAATTTATTAGTACATTATGTTTTAGGGGGTTGTAATAGGATGTGTCCTAGTCCACCTTTGTGGTCCCAAGGCGGATACATTTATGCAAAAATTAGTAGATTTTTGCATTTCTTATTCAATCTAGCTATAGAGGCTCGAGATGGTTACACTTGGAGTCCGAAGTTGTTAACAAATTCAAGTCGAGACGGCTTATTATTCAGTTTCATTCCTATTTTAAGCAGCCCGACATGGTTACACTTGTGAAAATTAGACGGACATTCTTGTAGTCAACTATCATTGACGTTCAACTCGGCTCAAACTCCAAGGGACCGAGGTCAACACACTTGGAAAAAATAGGCAGGATTTTAGCATCAGCTTGGAATCTAACTTGTCTCGCATCTTGGGTCAGCATTGGAAGACCCGCACTGCCAGCACTTGAAATTTACTACTGCCAGCACTTGAAATTTACTCGTTGGTTGTGCTCGTTATTTATCTAAGGATATCTACTCAACTTGATATCATTCAACTCACCTGTTTAGGTAGGTCGATTTATCTGATGTGATAACAGTTGTCTCCTATAACTACATTTGTTAATAGTTAGCAAGTCATAATTTAGCTCAATAGGTGCAAAGAAAGCTAAACAGAAAGCACCTGAATATAAAAAGATATTCATTCCATTCCAAAAGTTGATAATTACATCACGTTGGAAGTGAAAGATGCAAATATTTTGAAAATCACAAAAGGAAACAAAAGACATTCTAGCTAGAGGTCTTCAAATAAGTTGGCTCCTTCAATAAAGCGCTTGAACTCAACATCGTGCAAGTCTTTAGCCACAGATTTATACAAGTTGGATACCAAAGGGTCCTCCAAATTCGAATTCGGCTACACCTCGGCATAGTTATCAATTGCTTCAGTCTATCCTGCATCCATTACATATCCTTGTAGTATGGACAGGTTGTTAGCAAAGAGACCAGGCTTACAGAAGTCTACCACTGTAACCTCCTTTGCCTCAGCTAGTTGTGGGGGAAGGAGATGGAGACCACTTCGAGCTGTTGATACTTCTCGGTCAACTCTTTGATCTGCCCCTCGTACTCAACTATAGTGGACTCTCTGTCCTTTTTGGCCTCATCTAGTTTCGTTCATATTGATTTTGTAGTTGATTGGGCTTTGATGGATGAAAGCTCGAGCTCAGCAACCCTGTTCCTCAGCTTCTCTATCTGGGAGTTAGAGGTCGGCAATGATGCCGAAGTCTCTTCCTTCTCCCTCTTTAGCTTCTCCAACGTAATTTCAAGCCGTGCAATTCGTTTGGTCTGCTTCTTGGCGGCTTTGGCATATCTTTCTTGTCTCTTCCTCTTTTCCTTGAGTTCCTTGGCCATTTCATCAAATATGTTGAGGAAATCTAGTGATGAGGCTCAAGAAGCCATATTCAAATATATTCCACAAAGAAGGAATGTATACAAAAATAAAAAAATAGAAATTAAGTGCATAAACATGTGCAACACAAGCCAAAAAGTGAAGAGTAATGTCACAATGTGATTATCCATTGTGTTTTAATGTCATAACAATGATGTAAGAGTTGGTAGGATGACAGGATGGTTATTCACTTATGCGCGTCATAGTTTTGAGTATAGTCGTTTGTTTTGTCTTTGTTTAGGTCTAGGGTATCATATGAAGTCTTTTATCATGTGTTTAGCCAAAAACCAAATAAGGAAACTGGCATGGGGAAATCCTAATTTTTAGGAGGACAGTCAGAAAACCCGTTCGGTATTTTGGACATATAGGCCAGAGGACAGATCCAAACATGTTGAAACCACTTGATATGTTAGAATACTCAATTTGGGACGACTTTCATGTTTTGCACTTTTCCCAATTCGGGCTACAATATGGTCTAAAGTCAGCTGGAAGATTGAAGTCGAAAATTTAGGAAGTATTAAAGCCCGCTAGACTGGTACCTGACTTTTAGAAAATAATATCTCTGCGAAGAAGAGTCCAAATTAGGTGATTCAAGAGCCCAAAATTAAATGTTTGAGAAGTCCTTGTTGGTGGCCACAATCTACGAAAAAGGAACGACTTGGTGGATTGGACGGTTGAATTTATCAGCACCCGACGTTTTCAGCGCCATTGAGGGGAAAGGTGGTGCCTTGTGCCATTGTTCAGCCTTAAACAACTTGTGAGGGCTTGAGAGAGTTGAAGGAAGGGTCCTATACATGTGCATACGTGCCTTAAACACTTATCAGTTTAGTATCAGAGCCAAAGGTTCTTCCTTTTAACTCACATATCCTTCTTTTCTTGTCATCTCTTCTTTGTCACACTAGCACCACCCACGGTTCACTTCACTTTCTACCCTGTGTCTTTTTCTTTTTCTTTGTTCTCTTCCATATCTTACCACCTCATATCCTATCATATAAAAAAACGAGTAGAAGAAAAAGTATTCGTTCTTGAGAAACAAGTACAAAACCGAGGCCTTTGCATCAAAGGTTGCAACTTTGCCTTGCTTCTATCATTCTTGCATAAAAGCATCAATCTTGCACACTTATCTTAGGTTTTTCTTGTTCTATTTAAGAATTAAAGTCTCAGATTTTACATAAAATTAGACCATAGCCAAATATCTTCCTTGTGTCACACGTAAATCTTGTTGCTAACAAAGCTTTTAGTTGATCTTAGACTTGTGTGATATTGGTTGCACTAGTTGCTTGGATTTTGTTTCAATGTTCTTATATCCAAGGCTGACCCTACATCATATAATATATGGCTGATCCGAAACATTCAAGAGCATCAACTTTCAAGCCACACCAAGCCTCAAAAGGCCTAATCTTGGAGACAAAAGAATTGTATTGCACCAAAACAGTCTTAAGGTACCGTTTTCTTTGACTTGACTCACAAGAAAGGCAAACAAAACCCTAAATCAAATACACATAGCTGAGATAATCCTATTTCTCTTTGTACAAAAGACCAAAAAAAGGGCTCGGTCAGCACCAAGAATAGGCAGAATCCGAGACCTTCAAAGAAAAAGAGACAAGCTGCAAGTTGTCATAAATTATTTGACAAATAACGTTAAGTTGTTGATATATATTGTTGCATATCAAGTCCATCACCATACCACCAAAACCAAGACATCCATACCTCAACTCCCTATATAATTCATTGTTTTATTCTTGGATAGTTGATAATTGTAATAAAATCGACAACTTTGTAATTGATTCGCATAAGGCTAAGGTTAGCTAAAGATTTCTCAGGGCAACCCCTTAGCTTTCTTTGACTCATCTCTTGACATAATTTTAGGTCTCTTTTCATTAAATCTTAGTAGTTAAGTTTTAAAGTTGTCTTATTTTGTGTCTTGAAACCTAAACATTTGGAACTGCTGAAATTGTTTGACTTGACGATCAAGAAAGGGTGTTGCATCTTGAAATTGTGTTCATCGCTTGGACTACTTGATTTGGATTGTATCTAGCTCAAGATTGGCAATGGAATTCACAATTATGAGGGCTCAAAGTGAGGCTAAACACCTCCATAAACTGTTCGTTTATCACTAACGTAACAAAATCTCTTTTGTCTGTCTGTTAGTTTTTCTTTTCTAGTTCTTCTTTATGTGATCTCAGGTGAAAACAGGTCCCCAACTAATGTCGTAGGTGAGGAGGGAAAGGTTGAAGTGTCCCTTGAGAAAGTGTAGGTTACCGAACCAGTATAAAAATTTTGGTGATCTTACTTTCAGGACTTTCACTCTCAGTTTCTATTTTTTTTGCAACGTTTTCAAAGCCACTGAAAAAATAGCAAACGATTTTCAAAACTCGTCAAATTTTGCAGAGACATAAATCGAATTTTGATAAGTATAAGTCATCCAAACATTCAAAGTTCTGAGACTAGTGCAATCTGATTTCAGATTGGCAAAGGTTGAGAACATGAACGTGATTGATATACTCTCCAAAGGAATATTGGAAAACTATTTCAACTAATGAAGTAGACATCTTAAGGGTCGTTTCATGGAATTTTCAGATCATTTGGAGCTGTCATTAAATAGGAACTAATTTTTCCTTTTAAGGGAAATTTTTTCACATATTGACCTAGTTCAATTAAAAACGTTTGTTCTGGGCCTTAAACTTTGGGTTTTAACCTGAGATTCATGATAAGAGACACTTATCTTGTAACAATAGAAGGCTTGAGTCAAGGCTTACGTCAAGCTTACTTCAATTCTGGAATTGCATATTATTTGCGTGATATGAGTGATGATTCTAGAATTGACCTTGAGCATGATTCTTATGATGATGGTGTTGAATTTTCCATTGTTACGCATGTCATGCATGATGATGAAGCTGATGTACCTGATGAGCGCCTTGATTTGCATAATCCTAAATTGTTTGAATCTGGTTTGGTCGAATCTGATTCAAGTAGCGATGTTGTTTTGCATTTCAAAGTGCATGAACTTGATAAGAAATTGTATGTTAGTTTCCATGATGATTTGCAAGTTGTTACACATAATGACCTTAAGATGCATGAGAAATTTGATTTAGGATCCTTATTTGCTTAAATTGAGTTGACTATACATAGATCACTTGATAAGCATACTAGTTTATTTGATGATAAGTGCTTGCATGATGATGTTGAAGTCGATCTTGATAGTAAGAAGTTCTTAGAACGTAATTCTGACATTCGAAAGAAACTTGTAGCATAAAAGCAACGTAACTCTGAGATCCTTACAGAATTAGAAGAACAAAAGGTGCATAGATTTAACCTTCGTAATAAATTACAAGGCCTTAGGAGTCTTGTTGATGTTTATTGTGCTCATATGCATGAGAATGACTTGTCTGCTGAAAATGATGAGCTTGAATCTAAAGTTGTTTCTCCTAAACATGATTCATATGATTCTCATGATTTGCATGCTGTTTTACATGATGATTTGAGTGACATTTCAAGTGAGAATAGTGACGGTCATGAACAAGATAACATTGAGAAGTGTGAATGGGTTGTTTATAATAATCCTTTGTTTGAGAGGGTGACAGTGACCTTCCATCACTTGAAAATTCTAATTGGTATGAGTATGAATCTAAAATTCCACTTGAAGTTAGGTTGCAAACTAATTTTAATGATGATAATCCGAGTGCTAGTTATGATTTATGTTTTGATGAGCATGCTAGTTCATATAAATATGATTTAGAATCACTAAGTAGCATAAAAGGTACGTTGTTTATTCCTAATGTTTTACGCACTTTCGATTTCATGCATGATACATATTATGTGAGGAATTTGGTGCACATCTTGTGTGTACATCCTAAACACATTAGAAGGAGGTGTTCATTGTTTCATGTTCATGTAGAGTTAAGTTCTTCTACGTCATTGTGTACATGTGTTCACATTAAGTTAGTCATTCATCATAAACATGTTAGACTCAAGTTATGCATGATGATTACACTTTGTTTGTGTAGATTTATGTCTTGCATAGTTTTTGAGTCGTTGGTAGAGTATCACTCTTATCCATTTGAATGTCTAAATTCGAGGTCGAATCCTTTTGAGGAGGGAGGGAATGATGAGGCTCAAGGAGCCATATTCAAACATATTCCACAAACAAGAAATGTACGCAACAACAGAAAGCATGAACTTAAGCGTTTCTTATTTAGGCATGTGCAAGACAATCCAAGAAGTGAAGAGTAATGTCATAGTGTGATTCTCCATTGTGTTTTAATGTCATAACAATGATGTAAGGGTTGGTGGGAGGGCAGGATGGTCATTGCACTGATGTGCGTAATAGTTTTGAGTATAGTTGTTTGTTTTGTCTTTGTTTAGATCTAGGGTAGCATATGAAGTCTTTTATTACTTGTTTGAAGGACTAACACCGTTGTTGAGTGTCTTTTTCGGAGCCAAAAACCAAATAATGAAGGGGGCATGGGAAATCCTAATTTTTTGGAGGACAATCACGACACCCATTTGATATTTTGGACATACAGGCCGGAGGACAGGTCCAAACTTATTGAAACTACTTGGCGATATTAGAAGACTAAATTTGGGATGATTTTCATGTTTGGCACCTTTCCCGATTCGGGCTACAAGATGGTCCAAAGTTAGCTGGAAAATTGAAGTCAAAAATTTAGGAAGTACTGAAGCCCACTGTATTGGTACCCGAATTTTAGAAAATAATATCTCTTTGAAGAAGAGTCCAAATGAGGTGATTCAAGAACCCAAATTCAAGGTTTGAGAAACCCTTGTTGGTGGCCACAATCTACGGAAAAGAAACAACTTGGTGGATTGGATGGTTCAATTTCTCTGCACCTGACGTTTTCAGCACCATTGAGGAGAAAGGTGGTGCCTTGCGCCATTTTTCAGCCTTAAACAATGTCTGAGGGCATGGGAGAGTTGAAGGAAGGGTCCTATACACGTACATACGTGTCTCAAACATGTATCATCTAGTTGTCACGTCCTTATCTGCAAGATGCTGCACTCAAAGTTAAAGAATCTTGCTGAACTCAAGAAGTGAATGTTAAATGAGTTCAGTACTTATTAAAATAAGTCCTTATGTACTACATCGGCCAACTTATCGTATGCCTTCAAATCTGTAAGTAGCACGGAGGCCTTGTTGAGCCGACGTGCAGTGCCTAGGTCATGAATAATATCTTTGTCAGTGAAGGATTCAGGTGGCTCGTCTGTTGCAAGGGGCTAAGTGTCCTGCTACTGCTCTCTGATTAGGTCTCAATGGGGGAAAACCCTTCGCCAATGTGAAGACTAGTTTAATCGGGCCCCTGAATGTTTCTTCTCAATGGCTTCTATCGTTACTCCTCTTGGCACCACACTTTGCCAACAGTTGCTCGCCTTCACGCTCTTTAATGGACCCAGAAGCCCCAGCCACTACACTAAAAGGTTCAACAAGAATGGCCTCTTCCTCAGCAAATCCTTTGGAGAGAACCCCTACCTCTCTCAGCAAACTTAGCCTACAGGCAGAAAGGAGCTCAGAAAATCATCATTAAAAAAAGAATGAAGGAAGGAATTATACACATGGCCAGCAAAACAGTTGCATGCCCCAAATCTTGTAGCTCCCCAGCTCCTCGCACCCTTGGTAACAACTGATTAGGAATCATGAAGTCTATGATGTGTGGCTTGGCCGCAGTAGTGGCCACCCCAGAGACGAAGCACCTGTTCAACATTGTGCCCCAACTCATTCACATTTCTCTTCGTTCTCAGCTCAGCTATTCTATTGATGGCATGGTTTCTACAAAATGTAAACATACACATCAATGTACACAAACAGAGCAGAAAAGTGTGATCCTAGGAAATAGATGAAAAGAAGACACCAGGAGAAGATTGCCAGAGAAAATGGTCGGAGACGCAAGCAAAAAGATGAACAATTGCCAAAAATCAGGAAGGAGAGGAAAGATTTTGAAGTTTTTCAAAGATAAAAATTGAAAATGAAAGGAGAAGGATTAAAAGGAGTTTTAATCCGTATATCTTGGGAGTTTGGTACTCGAAAAGACATTTTAGAGTTTATGGGACTGAAAACTATACAAAGAGAATATCATCATTACTGTCAATCGCACACAATAAGTGAGTGATACAACAGAAGTGTACAACAATGGAGCAACCGAAAGGTTTTGTCCGTTACTAGGAGATCAACCTTCCCTTTCTACTCAACAAGGATAATCTGAAAGCATTTGATGAGCATAAAACCATCACTCTAAAAAAGAAAAGTGTATAGTCTGGCACAGTCAACTTGATTTGACCCTCTAGGGGTGCAAGTTGCCTCACATTGGCTGTTCATGTTATACCCCGTGCTCAAGGGGGGTACAAAAGAAAAAAATAGAATAAATAAACTAATAATAATAATAATAAATCCTAGAATTTAGCATCCTAATTAGACAAGGAAAAGAAAAGATGAAGATAGAAATTGACTAAAAGGAAGTAACCTAATGTGACTAGGAATCAATCACCTTAACTTTATCATCCTAATTTTATATAATCATCACACATAACACAACTTCTAACCATTCTTCAAACTCCAAAAATTCGGCCAGCCTATCTTCCCCATCTATATTCGGCCGCCAGTCGTAAGGAAGAGGAGAAGCCAAAAATCTGGTCTGTTTTATCCCTTTTCTTCGTACGGTATCGTATAATTGATGCTAAAGGCAATTACCCTTTCTATATTTGCTATTTTTTGCAAATCTATGATGCTATTTTCATATGAAAATCGGATCATGCATGTTTATTTGTGATTTGCATAGATTGTTGTTTATACATATGTAATCATTGTAATTATATATCGATTATGTGTATAAGTAAATAGATGGAATAATCTTGATGATTTTGTATGTGTTGGGCTGCGGGTATAGTATGCAAATGGTGCATGTGTGTATATGTTTTTGCACGATAAAAGGATGGATCTATGTGCATGTTATTTCATGTAGTCGAGTTTTTGTGATTTGAAAGTGTATTTGTGCAAATTAAAAGTGTTATGGCCGAATGTTGTGGGCCGAATAGAGGAGTCATGAATTTGATGAATAAAGATGGAAAAACATGAATCGAATCGAAAGAAAAGTGAAATTATCGAAATTAGGTTTTTTGTCGCTGGAAGCGGGGGAAAAAATTTTGAAAAATAGGATTTTTGGTGATTTGAGGTCAGAATATGGTTGGAAATAGGTAGAGGAGAATTTTGGTGGTCGAGGTGCCAGGCCGCGGTGGCGCATGAGCCACACGCACGATAGAAGATGGTGCATGGCCGCGGTTTAGGGGGCACGCGTGGGCGCACGGCTGCTCTGCTTTTCGCAACTTTCCCTGCTGCGCTTGAAGCATGAACCGTACTAGGTGTCTATAAGATTAGATGTGAGAAAAAGTCAGTGGTGAGAAATTGCGATGTAGGCCGAGGTGGTTAGTTTGCGGAGTGGAAATTAGGGATTTGGAGAGGGTTGGGGGTGATAGGCCGAGGGGATGTGGGGGTAGGGGTACTGGGCTAGGGGCAATGAGGTTAGGGGTTAGGGTTGATGTGAGTTGGGTAGGAGTAGAGGAAAAAAGGTCGAGGGTGATACGAGTAAGTATAAACGCGTATATGTCGTGCATTGGCGTGGGCATATATATGGGTGCACTTATACATTGGAGATAATTAGATGAAGTGTTAAAAAGTAAAATCGTAACAGAAATAGAAATTGATTTGCCGATTGGATTTGATAATCAAAAATCATATCGATAATTGAAATGTTTTTGAAATTGCATATTTTGAAATGCCACCCTTACAAAGGAAAGAGTTGGATTGGTTCCGAACAAACAGACCGTCCGAGCACATATGACTATGCTAAGTGAGATATAGGCAACTTGGACACATATGACTGCCAATTGTGCCGTCCAGGCATATATGACTATGCTAAGTGAAAGATAGGCCCCCTGGACACATACGACTATTGGGGAACCAAGTCCATAAATCTTGTAATATAAGTCACTTGTAAGGTTAGTGCCATGGCCATTGCACTTCATCGGTGAGAAATGGATATCACATATAGATATCTGAAGGGGTATCGTATATGGATATCAGAAATGGATATCGAATTGGATATCGTAGAAGGAACTGGAAATGGAAATGGAAAATGAAACAGAAATGGTTATCGAGTCATTGTATTCATTATTTTAAAAAGTTGCATCACGGATTTTTGATTGTACTAACACTTGTGTGCGATGACTAAGTTGCGTGTGCTTTAGTTGCTTGATTGGTCAGAAGGGCAAAAAAGGTAAACTGTATTTGCGAAGAGATGCATGCTATTTTCTATTTCGTCAGTTATTTATTTATTTACACTTGCTTCTCCATGTATGATCATATGGTAAATATAGTTAGGTTACTTGCTTGGGCAATATATGTCGCTCACCCCACATTACAAATCATTTTTGCAGATTCCCAAGACTTTGAGCAAGTGTACGTTGGGGATGATAGGAGTGGGGATACTAAGATTTGAGCTTGAGGATTGTTCGAGGATTTAATAGACTTTATTTTATTCAGACTTGGTAGTTCAATTTCTTATTTTGATTTTGTAAGACCTAGATTTCCGAGACATTGATTTTTCATTAATGATATTTATTTCGAGATTTTAATTCATATCGCTGACGTGGATCATACCGACGCCTTGTATATTCCTTACCGAAATATGGCAAGTGAGTTGTTTCGAGTACTAGGACTCGAGACGGGTCGCTACAGGTGGTATGAGAGCACGGCTCTAGATCCACGGCGGAAATGTAGATTTAGGTCATGATCTTATAAATTAAGTTACGATTTCGCCCCTATGTCACGATCTTAGACATAAGCGACGATATCTGATTAAGAGCTGATCTTGGATATAAGCACTGATTTTAGTCATAAGCGCCGATTATATATTAAGCATGATTTTGGAAATAAGACGTGTTCTTAGACTTAAGAAATGATGATACCAGGAACGATCTTAGAAATAAGTATGACCCTAGACTTAAGGAGATGATCGGTTAAGGGAAACGTATATCTTTGGTATTCCATACGATTTTACTTGCTTGACTTGTTTAATTTTTGATCATAACCTTTTGCGCATCCCTTAGCCTTGATTTATTTACCCTAAGGGAATGGTATATAATTAAATTATGTAAATTACAATGTCAACCAGGATTCCCTACCGTAGGTGCTGGTTGATGGATAAATTTAGATGGGTCGGGCAGTTACTAGGACTGCGTCCCCGTACCAGCAGCATGGGACCCGGCATCATTATAGTAAATAAAGCGGGTTCATACCTCTACTCTTGACAGTAGTGTCGAAGCATGACTAGGCCTAAGTTGGGATCGTAGTTCCTAAGAAATGATTTGTATTAAAATGATAATAACTAAGAAAGGATTTATTAGCATTATGATCAGTAGAGTGTAGCAAGGAATATCGTACCCAGGGGTTTATAGTTGTGATTAAGATGTTGAATTTTAAGATTATCAAAATAGACCGAAGATATTAGTCTGATTAGGGATATTGATTGATAGTGATAAGTGAGCATTAATATAATAAGTATAATGGAATGACAAACTATTACAAATCTGTTTAGATGTTGATTCCTAGAAACACATAAGTACTGATGTATCGAGTAGGCTTGAATTGAAACAGAGCAAATATGAACAAGTAGTGGTTGCTTTTCAGGTGAGATCTAACTAGTTAAAATTAGTGATTGAAACAACCAAGTAAAGAAGTACGGTGGGGCAGCGTGTGTCGCGGAAGCATGGTGAATTGGAACACCTTAAGTAGATCAATAATTAGTGTGCCATGCTAGGATTAGACAACTTAAGTTACAGATTTATAAGAAACGGTACATAGAAAAATTTTCCATTTGATATTAAGGGGTGACTTAGAAAAATCACACAAAGTATTAGACTATTTTTTTTCTAGTAGTTAAACGTTTTCTTATAAGCACGTACACCAAGATATATATTTTATATTTCAAACGTATTTCAAAGATTTTTGCTATTAAATATTTCAACTAGTTTCATTTTTTCATATAGTCAATTAATTTTATAAAGCTATATTTTTTTTCTGAATTCATATAGCAACTTATTGGAATTTCGACTACCCTTGAAAAAACAGATGTATTTTAAAATAATGATGTCTTCGAAGAACGATATGTTTATATATTTCTTATATTTCTCAAATTTTTGTTTAGTCATATCGATTTTGTAAAATAGTTTTATTTGTCAACTATCGATATTGCAAGCATCTTGCCCATTAAATGCTTTTGAAGTTATTTGTCTGTTTGCGATGAAATTATTTATGGGAAGCAAAACTAGTTTCAAATTATGTATACTTCTTTTTGAAAAAGAGAGGTACCAATTCAAATTGTTTTACGAAACTTTACATTTGTTGAGTTTCAAATTGCTGTATGTTGCAAAACAAAACATAACTTTCAAAATATATATAATTTTTTTTGAAAAGAAAAAGATAGCGTGTTCAAATCGTTTTGTTAAAAAAGAATTTTACGATTGTTGTGTCTCAATTGCTTTAAAGTGATTCTACCGTATACTTTTGCAAACAAGTTATATCATTTTTATAAGTGGTCATTTGAGATGTTGCGTTGCGAAAACAAATATATGATGATTTAGGTTTTGTGTTTACCAAAAATTTGGAGGTATATTATTTTAAATAGTTAAAGCTATATTCTAAATTATAGCTACGTAAGCTACACATTTATTTGAAGGAAAATATGTCCATGCACATACTTCGTATACTAGGTTATTGATAATATCCTTGAAAAAGTAAGGGTATGATCATAGAATTAGTTCGTAGGTAAAAAGGATTGATTCCGAGAATACATATTGTCTAAGGGATGAGTCTTGCGAACAAGACATTAAGCTAAAGATTATAGTACACCTAAGAATTGATTATAGAGGACTTCTGGTGACCGCAGATATAAGTACGTTATAGACCAACTGTTGGATTGTAAAATCCTCAGTATGATGACGATATCCTTAAGGTTGATTCGATAATCATAGATATGTTAGGTAATGATTTCAGTAAGCGAAGATAATGGATTTAGAAATTGATTGTATGTATACAAGGAATGATTTTGAGGATTTAGTCCTATGTCGAGGAAGTGTAATGTTAACATATCAACATATGTAATGGATATTTAGTCTGATCATTATCTAGGTGAATGGATTAATTAGAAGCATACTAAGTTGATGATCACATCATACGTAAATTTTGAGGATGAGACTTATTGTAAGAGGGGAGGTCTGTTATACCCCATGCCCAATAGGGGGTACAAAAGAAAAAATAGAATAAATAAACTAATAATAATAATAAAGCCTAGAATTTAGCATCCTAATTAGACTAGGAAAAGAAAGAATGAAGATAGAAATTGAAGAAAAGGAAGTAACTTAATGTGACTAGGAATCAACCACCTTAAACTTTATCATCCTAATTCTATATAATCACCACACATAGCACAACTCCTACCCATTCTTCAAAATCCAAAAATTCAGCCAGGCTCTCTCCCTCCCACCTATGTTCGGCCGCCAGCAATGAGGAAGAGGAGAAGCCAAAAATCTGGTCCGTTTCATCCCCTTTCTTCGTATGGTATCGTATAATCGAGGCTAAATGCAAGTACCCTTGTTATATTTGCCATGTTTTTGCAAATCTATGATGCTATTTTCATATGAAAATCGGATCATGCATGTTTATTTGTGATTTGCATAGATTGTTGTTTATACGTATGTAATTGCTGTAATTATATATCGACTATATGTGTATATATATATATATATATATATATATATAAAAGATGGAATAATCTTGATGATTTTGGATGTGATGGGCCGTGGGTAGGCACCGACCAAATGGTGCATGTGTATATATGTTTTTGCATGATAAAAGGATGGCTCTATGTGCGTGTTATTTCATGCAATTGAATTTTTGTGATTTGAACGTGTATTTGTGCAAATTGAATGTGTTTATGGTTGAATGTTGTGTGCTGGACAGAGGAATCATGAATTTGATGAAAAAAGATGGAAAAACATGAATCAAATCGAAAGAAAAAGGGAATTATTGAAATTACGATTCTTGCCGCCGTAAGAGGGGGAAAACAATTTTGAAAAATGGGACTTTTGGTGATTTGAGGGCAAAATATGGTTGAAAATTGGGAGAGGAGAATTCTGGTGGTCGGGGTGCTAGAGCCGCGATGGCTCATGGGCCACACTCGCCGGCAGAATGTAGCGCATGGCCGCGGTTTAGGGGGCGCATGTCGATGCGTGGCTACTCCATTTTCTATGATTTTTTCAGCAGTGTGTTAAACGTAAACTGTACTAGGAGTTTATGAGGTTAGATGTAAGAAAAAGTCAGTGGTGCAAAATTGCAATATAGGCCGAGGTGGGTAGTGTGTAGGCGAGTGGAAATTAGAGTTTTGGAGGGGGTTGGGGGTGCTAGGCCAAGGGGATATGGGGGCAGGGGTACTGGGCTGAGGGGCAGTAGGGGGTGGTGAGGTTAGAGTTTAGAGGTGAGGTGAGTTGGGTAGGGGGTAGGGGGAAAATGGATCGAGGGCGATACGCGTAAGTATAAACTCGTATATGCACGTGTATGGGTGCGAGCATATACGTGGGCACACTTATACGTAGGAGATAATTAGATAAAGTGTTGAAAAGCAAAATCGTAACAGAAATGGAAATTGATTTGCCGATTGGATTTGATCATCGGAAATCATATCGATAATTGAAATGTTTTTGAAATTTCATAGTTTGAGATGTCACTCTTAAAAGGAAATATATTGTGGAGTTAAATTGGTTTTGAAAAGACGGGCCGTCCGAGCACATATGACTATGCTAAGTGAGAGATAGGCCGCTTGGACACATATGACCGTCAATTGGACCATCAAGACACATATGGCTGCTAAGTGAAAGATAGGCCGCCTGGACACATACGACCATTGGGGAGCCAAGTTCATAAATCTTGCAATGTAAGTCACTTGTAAGGTAAGCGCCATGGCCATTGCATTGCATCGGTGAGAAATGGATATCATATATAGATATCAGAAGGGATATCGTATATGGATATCAGAAATGGATATCAAAGTGGATATTGTAGATGGAATTGGAAATGGAAATGGAAATGGAAATGGAAATGAAACGAAAATGGTTATCGAGTCATTGCATTCATTGTTTCAAAAAGTTTCATCACAGATTTTTGATTGTACTAACACTTGTGTGCGATGACTAAATTACGTGTGCTTTAGTTGCTTGATTGGTCAAAAGGGTAAAAAAGTAAACTGTATTTGCAAAGAGAATCATGATATTTTCTATTTCGTCAGTTATTTATTTTATTTATATTTGCTTCTCCGTATATGATCCCATGGTAAATATAGTCAGATTACTAGTTGGACGATGTATGTCGCTCACCCCACGTTATAAATCATTTTTGCAGATTCCCAGGACTTTAAGATAGTGTATGTTGAGGATGATCTGGAGTGGGGGATACTAAGATTTGGGCTTGAGGATTGTTTGAGGATTTAGTAGACTTTATTTTATTCTGACATGGTAGTTCAGTTTCTTATTTTGATTTTGTAAGACCTAGATTTCCGAGACATTGATTTTTCATTAATGATATTTATTTTGGGATTTTAATTTATATCACTTCCGTTGACATCGATTTGCGCTATTATGCTGACGTGTAATTGATCGTACCGACGCCTTGTATTTTCTTTAGCAAAGTATGGCAGGTGAGCCGTTTCGAGTACTAAGGCTCAGGATGGGTCGCTATAGTTTGAGTCCAAATATACAGTTGAGTCGACGCGACCCATGGTATGCTGCCTTGACACCGATCATGAGCTCGAGTCAGCATCAACCAACATCACAGTTATCGAAGGCTAGCATTCTCAACCGCATGCGTCACGTCAGCCTCAACTGTTGCCTCGGTGACGGCATGCACCTTGGCTCATCCCTATAGGTCAGCTGGGTCCAACACCCAAAGCTCTCTGATCAGACCGATCAAGCAGTCCTGCAGAGCAGACGCTTACCGCGCAAGCAACTTATCTATAGAACTCGATACGTGGGAATACATGTCAGTCATGCACATGCAGGATAGGACACTTGACACACCCCATATCTCCTCAACATGCATTGGTTGTCCAAACCATACAAAAGAAAGAATTGATGCCCTTCCGCAGGCAAGTTTGAGGAGCAAAATATCTATCCCAGATGTACAAATTCTACAAATGAGATAGGTTTTTGTAATATTTCAATACACAAATATGGTTAAACCCGCAACGGACTAGAGTTTCGGAAGGTTTTTCCCAAAGTAAAAACTCTGAGGCCTCTAACGTTGTTAACTTGTGTAGATTTTTGATGATAGATACCTAGTAACAAATTATGTATGTGCAAGATTTTGACAACATTTTCCGTTATTTGGATTATCTATGATTCAGATAAAAACCCAACTTCACAAAAATCAAGCAGATGTGTGTGTGGTTAATTCCCTCAGTGAATGCACCGCCACTCCGAAAAGTCGAAGGTTAAATGAGTGATGCCTGAGCCCGTAATGTTTTAGAATCTCTGTATAAGGCTGCATGCATTCCATCAGGTCACGGGGACTTGGTAGATGATAGCTGCTTCACTGCAAGTTCAACTGCATCCGCGGTAAATGTGTATGTGCACTTCCTCCCTTTTCCGTATCGGTTACAATTTCCCTTTCAAATGTTATAACTTCGATTATTCATATTTTATATTTGATTAACTAAAATAAAATAGAGAATCATATAAGTTAAGATTGAAATACTAATATGCGAATTCTAACTACCATTATATTTTTATTTTTAAAAATATTATAATATTTTTAAAATAAAACAAAATAAAAATTAAAACAATATTTTAAAAATAAAGAATGCATTAAAATATGGTAATTACTGATATATAAGTGAACGTGAGTCATCAACACTAAGGCCTGGATAATCTATACAAATAATAACGTTTTTGATAGATGCTTTAGTGCAAACGATTTTCGTTTGCATTTGCAACTGTTAACTTATGTATCTAAGTTGAATGTCTTAACATAAAACCATACCATATCATATCCATATAGAATACATCTTTGTGTGTGCGTGTACACATACACATATATATGTATGTATGTGTGTGTATATATATATGTATATATATATATATATATATATATATATATATATATATATATATATATATACTTTTCTCTCTCGCGATGCCGGCTTCCCTAGCCGCGCCGCAATGACCGCCATATTCTTCCTTTGACTTCTGCGTTCTGATCGAACTGCATTGCAACTGCTATGGATTTACCATCATCTGCACCAACATTTGCATCCATTGTGGCGGGATCGTCCAAGATTACCATTCCTCCTCATGATCCATTCAAATATAAGGGCGTTCCGGCAATTAGTTTTTTCAAGGCTGAGATTAACGCATTGACAGAATCATTAAAGTACAGCCTGGTAGGTACCTTTTGGTATGGAAGACCTAAACTGGAATCAATTTGTGCATGGTTTGAAAAGGTTGGATTTTTAGGCATGAAGATTACTTTAATTGACACCACGCATATATTGATCACTTTTGAATGTGAATTAGATTATATCCGGTGTTTTGCACGTCGATCATGGAATGTAATGGGTTACCATATGCATTTAATGAAATGGTCGTATGATTTTGATCCCAAAATAGATGCACCGATTGTGTCGGTTTGGGTATCGTTACCAGGGCTGCCTATATATTTACATAAACAAGAGGCACTTTTTGAGGTGGCAAAGTTAATTGGCACTCTGTTGAAGGCAGATAGTGCAACAACCAATTTGCTCGGCCGTCAGTGGCCAGGGTTTATGTTGAAATCGATGTTTCTACGGAACTCCCTGCCCGCCTTTATATCCAAAGCCATGATTATGGGTTCTTTCAATCCGTGGTGTATGAAGATAAACCACATTACTATTCAAAGTATCAAACTTTAGGACACTTGTAGCAAACTTGTACTCAAGACAAAGGGCCTGCCCCTACTGATCATAACCCTTTACAAACAAAGGCAAAACAAAAGGAAGCTACTTCACATCCTCAGAGATGGACGCCTAAAAAAGACCATTCGCTTAAACACCCAATTGAAGGGGTTGCTCAAGCAACACATGAACAAACAGCTCAAGAGTTGCAACCTCCATCTTTCCTGCAAAATGAGGAGCATCCAGATTTGCCAACCCCACCTGCTCATGACGATCAGTTACAACAGGACGAATCCACTTTAGATCATCCTCATAATCCACAACCACAAGAGACCATTGTTCAGGAAGAGCCAACTAACTATGATCCTTTGGATATGGGAGGAAATGAGTTCTCAAGTCACGTCTCCGACATGGAAACTCTAAACAACAAAATCACCACAGTTGAACAAGATTTTCAGGAATCATCTGATGAAATAACTAGACGATTGACTACTAATGCATTAACACATGATCAGCTGGATGCACAAGGAGTAAATTCTCTTGATGGAAAGATTTTAGATTGCAGTACTAAACGTCATCGTACACGGGAGAAGGACATGCCTCCTCCAACTCCTACAACGAGGGTTTCTAGATCTGCTTCAAGCTTGGATCTAAATATTTCTCAATGAATGCCATAACATGGAACGTTTGGGGAATTCGTACCTCTCTGAACTGACTCAAAACATTGGTATGTCAACATCATTTACATTTACTTGTTATAATAGAGCCAAAACAAAAACCACAAAAATTAGAATTTTATCGTTTGACCCTGGGTTTTTCTAACGCTATTTCATCTTTGGATGCAAACATTTGGATATTTTGGATGAGCTCAATGCTGCAACATATTGATGTATACAATGGAGTTCAGCAGACCGCAGTAAAATTTCGAATGGTGTCAACTGGAATAAACTTCTGGTGGTCAGAAGTTTATGGCAAACATACAATTGCACAACGTCGTTTATTGTGGACGGATTTATTATCCTTTGCAGAGATGATAGAGGATCCACTCATTGTAGGTGGAGATTTCAATACATTTCTGTCGTTAGATGAACACAAAGGTCGATCATTGCCTTCTCTGAGCTCATTGACAGACTTTAACAATTGGGTTCAGCAATCATCATTAATGGAGGTGCCTTATCAAGGATCCAAGTTCACGTGGACAGACAGACGTGGCCTTGGAAGAGTATGGAGGCGATTGGATAGAATTTTTATCTCGGAATCCTTCTCAGATGTATTTAGCAATCAGATAGTGCAACATTTGAATCGCACTTCGTGAGATCATGCGCCCTTATTATTGTTATACAGCAATTCAACAAATAATGGTCCCAGCTCTTTTCGCTTTCTTGATGTCTGGTTCACTCATCCTGATTTTTTGACATTTATCAAACATACATAGAACAGTTACCCCACGACTAGTGGAATGAGAGGTTTGTATCGAAAACTGTTCGCTCTAAAGAAGGATATGCGTAAATGGAATAAGGATGTGTTTGGTAATATTTTTGATGCATCATCTGATGCGGAAGCAAGAGTGGAAGCTGCTGAAGCACAGTATGATAGTAATCCAACCGAAGAAAATCACGCAAAATATCATGAGGCAAAGGCAATTTTACTTTAAGCTCAAAACCGCTTGTGTCAATTTTGGAAGCAAAAGGCTAGAATAAAGTGGTTGCAAGAAGGAGAAGTTAATTCATCATATTATCATGCGATAGTGAAGGAACGCCGATGTAAACAACATATTTCACGTATCATTTCGCCTGATGGTGATGAGTGTGTGACGGACGATGACATACAAAGGGCTGCTGTACAATTCTACACAAATCTTTTTGCGGAGGAGCAAACACAACATCATGATGACATACTAAAATTCATTCCACATACTATCACGCTGAAGACAATGCCATGTTAACTGCTATGCCGCAATTGGCTGAAGTTAAGGAGGCTGTATGGGATCTAGATCCATCTAGTGTTGCAGGACCGGATGGATTTCATGGAAAATTTTTTAGACAGTGTTGGGACATTGTATGCTTAGATGTGTTAAAAGCAGTCCAAGAGTTCTTCCTAGGTGTGACAGTTCGACAAGCTATGGCAGCCTCGATGATCACTTTAATCCCAAAGACAAACAATCCTACATCTTATACTGACTTTCGCCCAATTAGCCTGACGAATTTTGTATCAAAAGTTATCACTCGAGTTATATCGACACGGATGGGTAAGGTTTTACCTAAGTTGATATCAAGAGAACAAGCGGGCTTTCTGCCAGGTCGGGGTGTGGCAGATCAAGTACTTTTAGCGAAGGAAATGTTGCATATACTGGACAAGTCTAGGCAAGGAGGTCGCATTATCATCAAATTAGACATGGCAAAGGCTTTTGATAGAGTTAGTTGGGACTATCTTCGCCGTCTACTCTTATGCATGGGGTTTAGTCCACTCTTTGTACGTCTGTTGATGAATAATTTGCAGGCAGCAAAATGTTCAATCCTAGTCAATGGCAAGCCTTGTGGATTTTTCAGCCCTAGACATGGGGTCAAGCAAGGGGATCCCCTCTCTCCCCTTCTGTTCATACTTGCATCTGAAGGATTTAGTTGTGGATTAAAGGCTCATGTTTCAGCTGGCTATATACGTGGATTTGAAGAGTCTAGACTACCCACTCCGTCTCATTTAGGTTTTGCAGACGACTTGTTAGTCTTTCTAACGTATTCAAGTCGTAACATGCAGCACTTCATGCATTTCTTGACCACATATCAGCAAGCCTCCGGATAGCAAATTAATCTCAATAAAAGTCAAGTGATAGCAAGCAGTGGCCTCTCGAGTGTAAACATAGCGGCGTCTCTTGGCATGAGGCTGTCCACTCTACCAATTAAATATTTGGGTGTCCCTTTGCATCATGGTATATGTAGAGTATCTCACAGTCAAATGTTTCTGGATCACATGAATCATAAACTGAATACCTGGTCAAATAGGCTGCTGAGTGCGGCAGGCCGACTAACTCTTCTTCGCTCGGTTCTTATGTCACCGCCGCTTCATCTATTTGCAGTGACAAAATTACCTGCTAGTGTTGTAGCTGAGTTACAGCGTAAGTTTGCTGCTTTCTTTTGGGGTAACAAACATCATTGGAGAACATGGGACATGCTTTGTAAACAAGCAGATGAAGGTGGGCTTGGCATTTGCCAACTGAATTCAATTAAAAAAGGATACGATTGTAAGATGTGGTGGATATACCAACAACATGACTCACTTTGGGCGGACTTTATGCATAGTAAATATGGCCAACGGGGTCATTTTAGAGAAACGATGTATGATTCTCCACAATGGAAGCGTATCTGTCGTATCCATCAATTTTTCATGTGTGGCATCCCGCACCCCGGCCCCGCCGAAGTCGGTGCATCCGCCGTACTTCACTAAGGAGAGTACTAGGCTTCGTCCATACGTGTCATGATACATGATATAAATGCATGGATTTTTGCGCTTACATGTAAATAAGTAAGCAAAACCGTGGCAAAATTTTAAAACTTCAAATTAAAAACATCCTCACGACCATTCAAAGTTTACAACCCAGATCAAATGTATCGAAAGTGACAAAAGCAAATGTTTTTCCATCCCAAATACATGATTCAGTCATCAATCAGAGCTGGCAAGTTAGGTCTCCTAAATCCGTCCATCCTTCACTGTACTCACGGGTAGGGAACCCTAGGTTCGTCCTCAATCCACTCTACTTTGTCCCCTGCAACTTCTGGGAGGAAAAATAGGGGGTGAGTGACAAAGTCACCAGCAAGTATACTATAATAATTGAGGATTGAATGAAAAGTGCGCACAAGAACCGAACCCCAAAATAATCGGTTTAAAAGCATACCTGTCCTCCATCCAATACTCGATAGGGATCATCACTTAATGCATCAAGATCATAACTTAAATAAAATCATTACTTAATACAAAATATAACAATAAAAGACTGTAACTCGCATCAATTCATAACATAACAAGAATCATCACTTAAGGAAGTCATTCTTAGGATCTACAAGGTCATCACAACTTAGTCTAAGTATCATGTGTCACTACATAATGACTCTGTAAACGTGACATGCATGCATATGTACGTGTGATGCATCATGATAGAAATGCGAATATGGCTTTTCACGCTTTTCTTTCAAATCATCATCGTCATAAAACAATAGAGTGTTCAGATCTATCTTCCCGGATCTGAGGCGGTAACGTCTCCCCTTCAAATCTATTATTCCTGGATTCGGAACAGTAACGTCATCTTCTTATCGAGCCTATTCTCTCTGGGCCCGAATGGTCATCATCAGGTCTATTCTTCTCCGGGCCTGAACGGTCATACCATCAGATCAATTAACCCGGATCTGGGCGGGTTCTTACTGGCCAAGTTCATACTCACATACGGTACAGGTGGGGAAGCGTTCTTTTAAAAACAAAAATCATCTTTTTGAAAACGCTGTTCATCTTTCTTTCACATAAAATCAATGCCGTAAATCATGTAAGTGACGATGATGCAATGCATGACATGTAGTATGCAAACCATGGCATAATGCGTTACATATACATATAGGTACATCTCGTCGCAATGCTGGAAAATTTCCAGCTTAGTGGCATCGACTTCCCCTTAGTGATTTCCTGTTAAAATAATTATTTTAAACCAAGTGGTTCGCATGTACTCCTTCATATATGTCGTAAGTGATTTCCATGAAAGTTTTACGGAATTACGACATCGATAAAGGAATCATTTATTCTTTTTCATAAACCGTGTATAAACTGAATTCTGGAATGACAAATTTCACTATAAAATTTATTGTGACCAATCCTTAAGTCCTTTTTCAATAATTCCAACTCTCCAGCTTAATAAACTCATTGGACCAGCATCTTACCAAAATTTGGCCCAATTGCTTTTTTCTAAGGTCCCATTCCAGATCATGTCACATGTCGTATTAATTTTGTCAGCCCAGCGAATTCCAGCCTGACCCATTTTACTAGAAAATTCATTAAAAATAAACCGTAACCCATTTGGTCAAAATTCCAACTCTCACCTTTACTTCATTCAAAGGGTTAGTGTCATACCGAAAATTGGCTAATTTCTATACTTCTAAGGTCTATTTCTAGGCTGCTCAACGAGTTACTTAAATTCTGTCCAGTAAAGTATTCTCAACAGGACCGACTTTACTAGGAAATTTATTAAAAATAAACCCTAGCTCCTTTTAATGAGATTCCAACTCTCACATCTAATATAAATACAAAACTAATGTCATACAAAAAATAAACTAAATTGAAAGTTCTTAAGGTCCTTTTCAGGTCTCACCAAACAGCCCAAATTTCTGTCCTGTTCCAGTAAATTCCCTAGTTTGTCATATTTCCTTCCCAAATGACCTTAACTTGCATTTTTGTCATAAACACTTAAATAAGCATCAAACTTACTCTTTTTATAGGAAATTTATAGGCTCAACATACTTCAAACATCACATGAAAACCCTTTACCAAACCGTTTGTTCACCACATACAACATCCTTTGGCTAAGCACACAATATTCTCACTAGAATAATAATAGCAATCCTATCACCAACAGCCCCTTTTCGGTGCATACAAGGCAAAATGATATATCCAAATACATGCTAAGCTTAACACACACAAGAGCTTAATCTTTTCTCCACCTTACCACTTAGGGTGTATGTTTATCATACAAAATCACCCTTATTCCCTTAAACTCCTCAACCATATACCCCATCTATGAAAAAGAAAGAATCTTTAGCATGATCATCTTAGGTTAACACATAATGGTGCATAAATCTAACAAAGATTCCATCTTTAAACAAAACTCACACCTACACGCCATTTTAGCCCCTAGGCCGAAGGTTTTGCATCGAAACTTAGCATAGTACAACTAATATTAAATCTTAAGTATATCTAGTCATTCATGCAAACACTCTCACATCCAAGCCACAAAGAGTATAGTGTACTTGCCTTTGTAGTCTTTGGATCTTGCTTGGGCTTGTTGACACAAGAAGCACTTCCTCCTTTCTTTTCCTATCACACACGGTATAGGGCCTTTGTTAGACATTCTTTAGATTATGTAATATAACTTAGAGGAGGAAGGGAGGGTCTTACCATTTACAGCTTGGATGGATGGAGAACAATCCACTCTTGCTAAGGCACTATCTTGGTTTAGTGTTTTTGAAATCCTTTGCCTAAGCCATGGGGTTTACGGTTTTGGTCTATGGAGTGATGCCATGTAAACCTTGTAACTTTCTAAGGATTGTGAAGGGGGTCTTACCTAGATAACCTTGAGGTTGAAGAAGACTTGGACTCCTCCTAGCCCTTATTCCCGCCGGTTCTTGGAGAGGAGAGGAAGGATCATCTTTTTATTTGAAATGACTTCTTTGAGTATCTTTTATTTAAGTGTGTAGGAGAGGACTTTTCTTGTATCAAGGAAGGAATTAAATCCCTTCCTTAGTGAGGCAGCCGGCGGTTTTCCATGGGAAGAGGGAAAGACCCTCTTTAAATTACAATCATTATGCACCCTAACCATAATGCTTTAAGGTCTTTTGCTAGTCTTGAATGTAATGGTTTATCCCCCTAAGGCCTTATGGCCGGATCACACATATACATTCCATGTATATACATTTCGTATGTATGTATATGTTTGTGCGTATATATATATATATATATATATATATATATATATATATATATATATATCTTATGTCTTCCTCATTTAAGGGTACTTTTCATAAACACAATTCATCTTGCTTCACCTTTATACATCTGTCCGATATATATATACATGTACATATACCCCACCTATATTTCTCATAATTCTTATCCATAAGTGTCTAGCTATATATATATATATATTTTTTTTTTTAATAAAAGCGAACTTTTTATTAAGAATCAAGCCTCACTTATGGCGGAGGTGACCATATTACATAAAGTATATGAACCAAAACTGAATAGACAAAAGCCGATATAGGGTACGTTTGCCAATTATATATGATATGCCGCATTAAAATATTGCCAAGTAAAACCACCCTCGTGGATAAAACCTTGGCGAAGGAAAAAGCGTACATATTTATATAATTGGTCCTTAAACATTGATACATAGTGAATGTGTATTGTAATGCAAATATAGTTGATGGCGATGAATGTGTGGAGCGATTGTGTAGGTCCAGCCCAAGATTCGTTGAATCTCCCCGTTGAAGCCACTGTTGATGTAGTAATTTGGATTCCCGTCTCCTTAACCAATATAGCGTGAGCAGTGTTCCTCGGCACAAAACAGCAAGAAAAGTGTAAGGATGTAGTGAAGAAATAGCGCAACTAAAAGTGAAGCAGTGTCTCCAAACACGCACCAAAGTTTCCCGTGGTTCAGAGACTACGGGCAACTGATAACAATGCAAAGCAATTCTCCAATGAATCATAAGAAAGCAAAACGAAAGAGTAGTGGCATCGCATACTGGAGTTGCCTGCATAATAACAATGCAGGCAACGAGAGAGACTGTGTAGGCCCCTTTGTTATGTTCTGAGCACATGAATGACTCCATCAGTATAATAATGTCCACGGGTCGTGAAGGGTAATTGATCTGCCGAATTGAAACGTTCAGGAAGTGGATGCATGAGAGCATATTGACTCAAATAATGAGCCACTATGTTCGTTTCGCGAGGCGTATATGAGATGGTGCTGTGTGTAAGAGCCAACAATTCCTGAAGACGTGCGTATTCTGGTAAGTGTCGGAAATGAGAACTGGACAGTAGCAGCAACTGGCTGCAGTCAGTTTCAATTAGAAAGTGTCTATGAAGGAGCCCAAAGAACAATATGTTATAAACAACAGCATGCAACTCTGTCCGCAGTGGAGACAATAGCGGAAGTCTGAATGAGAGAGCAGCTATCATGCATCCACTTGAGTCACGCAGGATAGAGCCAGCAGTGGCGAATGATTGCCCAGCTGAAGCATCAACATTCAGTTTCAGTTTGCCAGATGGAGGAAGCTGCCATTTTAAAGGTGTAATGTGCTTGGAACGAAGTATTGGAGAGAAGCCAGCCTGTATGAGGGATGGAACATATTGCGCCAAAGTAGATCCCGAGAGTGACGAAGACCAATCATAGCATGCTTGCCGTGTAAGCTGAGAAATTTTTGTGACAGGCAGATCACCATCACCATAGGTGTGATTGGCATATAGCTTCCATATGTTCCAGTAGAGCAGTATAGGCCCAACTACCCGAAAATTGCCTTTAAGAGACTTTGTCGATGATGTTAGCCACCACTGCAGGATGTGCGGACGAATATTCTGTTGCTGCATTGGAGTGCCATCAAGCACCCAAGAGAGATTCAGCCAAAACTGCTTTACGACGGAACAAGTGAGAAAAATATGATTTACTGTTGCCGATGCACTCCGACAGAATGGATAGATAGTTGGACAGTTGATAGAGAAATGGCGGAGATTGTCTTCAAACGGCAATGCAGAGTGTAATAATCGCCAGAGGAATATACTAATTGTATTTGGAATACCTCTCCACCAAATAAACTTGTGCGATAGCAACTGGGCACGATGTGGCCGCACATCGTCATATGCTAAACGCAGGCGAAATGTACCAGAGGGACTAGAGCGCCACAACGGTGTAGGAAAGTCTGTTGTGAGCTGCAGACATAATTCATGAAAAGAACATATTCTTTTCCAACTGGGGGAATCATAAATACGGGGAATATAATCAGAACGCAAGCCGTAACGAGAATGCATGTACTGTGACCAAATGGAATTCTTTGTGTGATATGACCACCATAGTTTGCAGTCATAAGCCCTCTGGATGTGCTCTAAACTGCGGATTCCCCAGCCTCCTTCGCTTTCTGGATAGCATAAATTATGTAAAGCAGACCATGTATATTTTGCGCCCCATAAAAAGGTTGTCATCTTTCTATTGATAGCAGATATGACACTTTTAGGTAGGCGGGCAGCAGCAAGATAGTGCAGCGGTATTGCAGTCAACACGGTTTACAACAATAACAGACGGCTGCCTGGAGAAAGGACTCGACTGGCCCAACCAGTAAGATTCGCATCGAAATGCTGAAGCAAAGATACGCAATAATGTGCCCTATTAATTCCCCGATATAAGTAAGAGCCCATGTATTTAATGGGCAATGTAGACGGCTGCATGGCTAAAACTCTGATTACATTCTGTTGCTGTGGTGAAGTGATATAAGAACTCATAACAATCTGGCTTTTTGAGTAGTTGACTAGCTATCCAGAAGATTTCTGATAAGCATGTAAGAAAGACTGAAACTTCTGAAGATTAGATGTTGATGCATTTAAAAAGATCAGTAGATCATCCGCGTATGCCAAATGAGACATAGGGGGGACTCGGCCAAGCGCAAACCCGTGTAATTCATTCACTGAAAATAATCTGTTTATGCCACGGCTGAAACCTTCTGAACAAATTATAAAAAGAAGAGGGGAGAGAGGGTCCCCTTGTTTGACTCCGCGTGTGGGTGAGAAAAAACCATAAGATGTGCCATTGACATTGATTGATAACTTGGACAGCTGCATATTGTTCAGTATGATACGAATGAACCGTGGCGCAAATCCAAAACATGCTAAAATGGATTCTAAATAAGACCAATCAACACGATCGAATGCTTTAGCCATATCAAGCTTGATCATGACATTTCCACTATGTGTTGGTCGATCTAGCAAATGAATCATCTCGTTGGCCAACAATACATGCTCACTTATGTCATGCCTTTTTAAAAACCCAATTTGCTCCATGGATATAATTTTTGGCAGCAAGTTATTCAAGCGTGAGGCGATAATTCTAGTGGTAACTTTGCTGATGAAGTTAGATAGACAAATGGGGCGAAAATCAGTATATGTTGCCGGAGACGTCTTTTTTGGGATTTATGTAATCATGGAGGATAGCATTTGCTGTGGTGGAGGAATTCCGAGAAAGAATTCTTGAACCGCAAGAATAACATCAAGGTGTATAATCTCCCAACATGTTCTGAAAAAGTGACCGTTATAACCAATGGTGGGACTTAAATTCCATACGGCAGACCTTATTTCTTGTGCATCCGGAATGGCCATTAACATATCATTAGCAGCATGAGTTACAAGAGAAGGAATATGACGCAGGAAATCATCAACCCCATAAACCTGTTCCTTCGTGAAAAGTGTCTGAAAATAGGTGACAGCTTCATTTCCCAGCGCCGCATTATCATGAAGAACATTGCCCGACGAATCTCTTATGTCCCGGATGTGAAGGCGTCGATGCCTGTCCTTTACCAATGCATGAAAGTATGCTGTATTAGACTCTCCCTCGGCAATCCATTTAACACGCGATTTCTGAGCCCAATAAGATGTTTGAGCTTTGGTTGCTTGTATAAGCCGTGCTTGTGCCAAAGATAGGGCAGTGCGATTTGAAGAAGAGGGATCCGCATCAAATTCCGTTTCTGCGCGCTGATAAGTAGTTTCTGCCTGAGCCACATTATCAAAGATGTTACCATACACTTGCTTATTCCATTTTCTGAGATCTTTTTTGAGTTTGTTTAACTTGTAGTAGAGGCCACGCATGCCTCCAGTAGTTGGATATTGCTGCCACATGTCTTTGACAAAAGCTAAAAAGTCCGCATGTAAAGACCAGACATTGATATATCGGAACGGAGCAATAGGCGGTGTAGAAGAGATGGTGCAAGTAAGAAACAATGGCGCATGATCAGATGTAGCCCGAGATAAGTGACGCACCACCATATCAGAGAACAAATTGGAGAAAGAAACTGAGCATAAATATCTGTCCAGTCGTCGCATAATGCGCCCTTGGCCAGACCCACGAGACCAAGTAAAGGGCGATCCTTGAAAAGGTATTTGTTGCAAACCACAAACATCCACACAATTCTGAAAATCCGATAAAGTGCGAAGTGGTGGTGGTGATCGTCCATAGTGCTCATCTAAAGACAGAAAGGTGTTGAAATCACCTCCCACGATCCATGGGACTGTGTTGCTGTTGCTAACATCCTGCAAGGCGTCCCAAAGTGGTCTTCTATCTAATATTGTATGTCTTCCATACACCACAGACCATACAAAGATTGTTTGTGTTGGGCGATAAGTAAAGGTAAGCAAAGAAGTCTGAGAAACGTGATTAATATCTAGTAGTTGCAACAACGAAGCATTCCAAAAAATCCAAATATTACCTTGACACGTGTCAATTGCTTGAGAGAATCCCATTGTCAAACGATAATGAACAAGCTTAGATGGACGTTGCTTTGGCTCAATGATTATTAAGATGTCCAACTTTAACTTACGCAACAAAACCTGCAAACGTGAGAAAGAGGTTCTAAGACCTCCGACATTCCATGTGAGCGCATTCATGAGGAGGTTGCTGGGGGAGTGGAGCTCATACGGGAAGCACTGCGTGTAACAACCGTGGATGGCGGTCTCGGAGGTAGCTCAGTCTTAAGCCGACGGCGGCGTCTGGGTGCTACCGGAATAAAACCTTCAGTGTCAGGAGCTTGCCCAGCGAAATAAGATTGCAAAATCTCTTCATCGCTTGAGAGGGGCGGTCTGGATGATAAACGATGAGTAATTGAGTCAGCTGCTTCCATCATCGATTGTTGAAAGGCAGATTTGGATGCTGCATCGTTATGTACCACCGTGTTGACCAGATGGTCTGCGTCCGAATCTGAGACTTGACATATATCTGGGTCATCCTCTGGACCGTTTTCATGCGGCATCGACGTGCATGGGATCTCATGCAAATTAGGGTGACTGAGCACATTAGGGGAAGATGGGAGGGCGCAATCATCCATATTTTGCAGCAGCACAGTGGCAGGCGGATGTGCCCTGGAACCGATGTGCCTGCAGCCAGCGGATTGCGGCTCCTGTTGACATCATCAATCTCTTCCGGCTGAGTAGAATTTAGAGTTTTTTCGCCGATAACAGCCTGCGATGTATCCAAAACCGTACTAGGCTGAGGCAAGGTGGCATCTTTTTGAACTTTCTTTGGTGTCCACCGAGTGGTAGGTTTAGGCGGTTTTTCTCTAGGCTCTTGTGTAGCGCCGCCACATGCAGTCACCGAGTGCCCTAAGCGGCGGCATTCTGAACAGAACGATGGGAGATCTTCGTAAATGATTTGCTGCGAAACAATTTTGTTTTTGCCCTGCAAAAAGAATTTCTTAGGAACCTCCATGGAAATATCCACTTCCACGCAAACCCGAGCCACAGAAGGACGGAGTCCATCGGCAGTGGCAACATCAAGCTTGATGGGTTGTCCCACAATACGAGCAATTTCAAAAAGTGCCTCCTTTTGATGGTAATGAACAGGTAAATTTGGAAATGCAATCCAGATTGGAACAATGGGGGCGTCGGAGGAGGGATCGAAATCGGTGGTCCACTTAGTGACACGCATTGAACATCCGGCAATGGTCCATGAACGGCGTTAAAAGCAACGAAGATAATCTGGTTCATGAAGAAAACGCAGCAATATATGCGACTGATCCAAAAGGGTGATCTTGACATCCGATTTAAATCCTATACGATCAAAAACATCGCGGATGATCTTCAACGGCGGCCGGCCATACCAAAAAGTCCCGACGAGCGTTAACCGGTATGAAGCGGCTAAAGCGTCAATTTCATCGTCTGTAAAAGCAATCAGCGGATGGCCTTTGTGTTTTGATATTAACTTTGGAGCAATTGGCGCAACAGAGGAGGAAGAAGCCGACACTACCGACGCAAAAGTACGCACGGTAGCAGCGGCAGCGGCGGGGAGGTCCGAGTTTCCGGGAGAAGAAGAAGCCATTTTCTTACCATTTTAGTGTCTAGCTATATATATATATATATATATCTATATATGTATATATATACGCATACACACCCATGTATATATCCATATTTTCCTTTAAAATAAGCCATAACCTTATAAGAAATACATATTATACCCGAAAGTGCTAAGTGGATGCGTATATACCCATATACGTATATATTTAACCGTATAGGTGTGTATATGAATACATATAACGTGCTCCTCCAAAAATCATTCTATGGCCACATATATATATATATGCCTAGATCCGTACATATACATATAGATATGTACACCGATATGTATACCCGCCTATTATTCATAATCTGTCCATATCTTAGATCTTGTTGTTGCACCTTAAAATCTACACATACATGACCCTCTTTGGGATAAATATAGTCTTAGGTCTTTGAAGATGTATCAATGAGATACCCGGAGTCGCATACTCTTCTATACAATCTTTTAAGTAGATTTTTCATCGCATTGTGACCCCTCAAGCTATTTGTTACATGGCAGTTCTCCCTTTATACTACACACGTACACATATTCTTATATATATATGTGTGTGTGTATATATATATATGTATATATCCCAATGCTCACACAAACGTGTCATGTGACCAATCCTCCGCCAAGTTAACCCGTTAGACCTTAAGAATTTCTCTAATTAAGGCTAAAGTTCCTTTGGCCTTACCTAAAATTAGTACCCAACGGCCATATTGGGGATGGATGAAGAGAGTTATTACTTTATTAAGGGTTTAATTAGGTCCATCTTCTGGAGTTTGTAAAAGGAACCTTATCCTTAGACACCTTTAGCCGAAAGTATTAGTGGGTATGTAATTCAATTGAATCTTACCCATGCCCCCATTTCCTTTTCTTTATATACTATATAGATGTACGTGTTTGCATACTAATATAGGTTTTTTTCCCTCACGCACATTTCCTATGGACCGTACTCCATTAAACCCCTCATCATCTGTTAGTCCATCCCAGATGTATGTCCGTACTTTATCTATATGGCGTCCAACTTCTCATTTAAAGTTGCCAAGAAAATACTTCTTTTTAGTAGTTCTCAATTCTTAGGTCAACAACTTAACACTCTTATGTAAGTTTCTAATTAGCCCTCTTGGTTCATGTTTTGCGCTTTGGGGGTATGCCAATTCCCTTAAATCTTAAATAATCAGAGATAAAGCCGATGATATCTTCCTTTCGAGGTCTCATTCTCTTGCCTTGCTTCACCCTAACCCTAGCTGCCGTACTAATTTTGGGCGGGGTACAACATTCTCCCCCCCTTAAAATAAGTTTCGTCTTCGAAACTGGGGATAGTGGGGCCTATGCTTTCATGTTTCCCCCGGTCCTTATACAACTTTTAGCTATTTACCCTGTCCATTTATTGCTGTCTAAGTAGAATCTTTTCTCATGGTTCCTTATCATATTCCTTTAGGACTCATTCTTACTTGGAATAAGTAAGACAAAACTTAGGTACTTTAGTTTGGAGATTTCAATGTACCTGTCAGTGGTTTAGTGTTCCGAGATCCTTGGATGCATCATCCTTCGATCTAGGCTGGCGCTTCTGTACATCTTATGCGTGGTTCCATAAGGGTACGGCTGCCACCTTCTACCCTCCCTCTTCATAAGACTATTCAACCTCCTTCGTTCTTCCATCACCCGGATATCGTGCTCCACTTTATAGCAGTCTCTTATCAGTTCATCAAAAGTATTTGAGTGCACTTTGCCTAATCTAGCTCTAATATGAGGGTTCAGACCACGTGCAAACTTAGTTACCTTCCACTGTTCATCCTCCATAATCAAGGGAGCATATCGTCCTAAGATAGTGAACTAACGGACATACTCAGATATCGTGGTGCCCGGTTCCTGTCTTAGTTTATCGAATTCTTCAATCCTTTCAATCACTAGTTCCAATGAGAGGTAAGCTCCACAGAATTCTTCTAAGAACCTCGCTCAGGCTATGGGTCGAGATAGTGACTGGACCCTCTTTCTCCACCATTGACTGGCCTTACCAATCAGAAAGGGCCGAACAATTAGGGCTCTCATTTCATCTGGTACCCGGACTCTAACAAGATGGTCCTCAACCTCGTCCAACCACTTTTCGGCTTCCTTTGGTTCAGACTCCCCGTCAAACCTTGGAATTTGTGCTTTAGCCAGTTGCCGATAATAGAATCCCATACTTCCCGGAGGTGACAGTGACGATGTCCACGCACCGGTTTGTGGGGTTATCTGCACCACATAGCGTCTGTTTATTTGCAGTCATACCAAGAATAAGTGATTCTATTCAACTTGTACTTAATAAAAGTTCCCTGTGGCACACAATAGATTTGATACGGTTCATATTCTAAGGAAGATCTGTAACCAAGGGCTTTGTTATCAACCGAAACCCTAACTTTCTAGTCTAAGTCGTCCTATTCTAAGGTCAACTCTCATCTAAGATCAGAACTTAGATCTAAGATCAAACTTAGTTGACTACAATCATAACTTAATTCCATATTCTGCCGGATCTGGAGCCTTAGCTCTGATACCGCTTGTGGCGCCCGGCACCCCGGCCCCGCCGAAGTCAATGCACCCACCGTACTTCACTAAGGAGAGTACTAGGCGTTGTCCATACGTGTCATGATCCATGATATAAATGCATGGATTTTCGCGCTTACACCTAAATAAGTAAGCAAAACCGTGACAGAATTTTAAAACTTCAAATTAAAAACATCCTCACGACCATTCAAAGTTTACAACCCAGATCAAATGTATCGAAAGTGACAAAAGCAAATGTTTTTCCATCCCAAATACATGATTCAGTCATCAATCAGAGCTGGCAAGTCAGGTCTCCTAAATCCGTCCATCCTTCACTGCACTCACGGGTAGGGAACCCTAGGTTCGTCCTCAATCCACTCTACTTTGTCCCCTGCAACTTCTGGGAGGAAAAATAGGGGGTGAGTGACAAAGTCACCAGCAAGTATACTATAATAATTGAGGATTGAATGGAAAGTGCGCACAAGAACTGAACCCCAAAATAATCGGTTTAGAAGCATACCTGTCCTCCATCCAATACTCGATAGGGATCATCACTTAATGCATCAAGATCATAACTTAAATAAAATCATTACTTAATACAAAATATAACAATAAAAGACTGTAACTCGCATCAATTCATAACATAACAGGAATCATCACTTAAGGAAGTCATTCTTAGGATCTACAAGGTCATCACAACTTAGTCTAAGTATCATGTGTCACTACATAATGACTCTGTAAACGTGACATACATGCATATGTACGTGTGATGCATCATGATAGAAATGAGAATATGGCTTTTCACGCTTTTCTTTCAAATCATCATCGTCATAAAACAATAGAGTGTTCAGATCTATCTTCCCGGATCTGAGGCGGTAACGTCTCCCCATCAAATCTATTTTTCCCGGATTTGGAACGGTAACGTCATCTTCTTATCGGGTCTATTCTCTCTGGGCCCGAATGGTCATCATCAGGTCTATTCTTCTCTGGGCCTGAACGGTCATACCATCAGATCAATTAACCCAGATCTGGGCGGGTTCTTACTGGCCAAGTTCATACTCACACACGGTACCGGTGGTGAAGCGTTCTTTTAAAAACAAAAATCATCTTTTTGAAAACGCTTTTCATCTTTCTTTCACATAAAATCAATACCGTAAATCATGTAAGTGACGATGATGCAATGCATGACATGTAGTATGCAAACCATGGCATAATGCGATACATATACATATAGGTACATCTCGTCGCTATGCTGGAAAATTTCCAGCTTAGTGGCGTCGACTTCCCCTTAGTGATTTCCTATTAAAATAATCATTTTAAACCAAGTGGTTCACATGTACTCCTTCATATAAGTCGTAAGTGATTGTCATGAAAGTTTTACGGAATTACGACATCGAGAAGGGAATCCTTTATTCTTTTTTATAAAGCGGGTACAAACTGAATTCTGGAATGACCAATTTTACTAAAAAATTTATTGTGACCAATCCTTAAGTCCTTTTTTGATAATTCCAAATCTCCAGCTTAATAAACTCATTGGACCAGATCTTACCAAAATTTGGCCCAATTTCATTTTTCTAAGGTCCCATTCCAGATCATGACACATGCCGTACTAATTTTGTCAGCCCAGCGAATTCCAGCCTGACCCATTTTACTAGAAAATTCATTAAAAATAAACCGTAACCTATTTGGTCGAAATTCCAACTCTCACCTTTACTTCATTCATAGGGTTAGTGTCATACCGAAAATTGGCTAATTTGTATACTTCTAAGGTCCATTTCTAGGCTGCTCAACGAGTTACTTAAATTCTATCCAGTAAAGTATTCTCAACAGGACCGACTTTACTGGGAATTTATTAAAAATAAAACGTAGCTCCTTTTAACGAAATTCCAACTCTCACATCTAATATACACATAAAACTAATGTCATACCAAAAATCAACTAAATTGAAAGTTCTTAAGGTCCCTTTTCAGGTCTCACCAAACAGCCCAAATTTCTGTCCTGTTCCAGTAAATTCCCTAGTTTGTCATATTTCCTTCCCAAATGACCTTAATTTGCATTCTTGTCATAAACACTTAAATAAGCATCAAACTTACTCTTTTTATAGGAAACTTATAGGCTCAACATACTTCAAACATCACATGAAAACCCTTTACCAAACCGTTTGTTCACCACATACAACATCCTTTGGCTAAGAACACAATATTCTCACTAGAATAATAATAGCAATGGCTTGGGTGCATACGCACCCTATCACCAACAGCCCCTTTTCGGTGCATACAAGGCAAAATGATATATCTAAATACATGTTAAGCTTAACGCACACAAGAGCTTAATCTTATCTCCACCTTACCACTTAGGGTGTAAGTTTATCATACAAAATCACCCTTATTCCCTTAAACTCCTCAACCGTATACCCCATCCATGAAAAAGAAAGAATCTTTAGCATGATCATCTTAGGTTAACACATAATGGTGCATAAATCTAACAAAGATTCCAACTTTAAACAAAACTCACACCTACACGCCATTTTAGCCCCTAGCCCGAAGGTTTTTGCATCGAAACTTAACAACTAAGATTAAATCTTAAGTATATCGAGCCATTCATGCAAACACTCTCACATCAAAGCCACAAAGAGTATAGTGTACTTGCCTTTGTAGTCTTTGGATCTTGCTTGGGCTTGTTGACATAAGAAGCACTTCCTCCTTTCTTTTCCTTTGACACACGGTATAGGGCCTTTGTTAGCCATTCTTTAGATTATGTAATATAACTTAGAGGAGGAAGGGAGGGTCTTACCATTTACACCTTGGATGGATGGAGAACAATCCACTCTTGCTAAGGCACTAACTTGGTTTGGTGTTTTTGAAATCCTTTGCCTAAGCCATGGGGTTTACGGTTTTGGTCTATGGAGTGATGCCATGTAAACCTTGTAACTTTCTAAGGATTGTGAAGGGGGTCTTACCTAGATAACCTTGAGGTTGAAGAAGACTTGGACTCCTCCTAGCCCTTATTCCCGCTGGTTCTTGGAGAGGAGAGGAAGGATCATCTTTTTATTTGAAATGACTTCTTTGAGTATCTTTTATTTAAGTGTGTAGGAGAAGACTTTTCTTGTATCAAGGAAGGAATTAAATCCCTTCCTTTAGTGAGGCAGCCGGCGGTTTTCCATAGGAAGAGGGAAAGACCCTCTTTAAATTACAATCATTATGCACCCTAACCATAATGCTCATTTAAGGTCTTTTGCTAGTCTTGAATGTAATGGTTTATCCCCCTAAGGCCTTATGGCCGGATCACACATATACATTCCATGTATATACATTTCGCATGTATGTATATGTTTGTGTATATATATATTTTTTTAAGCAAAAAGGATGTGTTATTAAATAGCCTCGCTTATGGCGGAGGAGAAAGCCTTATTACAACAATGTATATGAAGTCATCATATGAAAACAAGTAATAGAGGTACATGTGGATAGTGAAAGTGCAACAATATATGATATGTCGCTTTAAAACCTTGCCATGTAAAACCACCCTTGTGGATAAAACCATGGCGAAAGAAAAAGCGTGCATATTTATATTGTTGCAAGGCTGACACTGTACAATCCCACTTATAACGTATAAAGAAATATCAAAGTCAGTGAAAGATGCTAGTAGCAGGAGGCCGATGCTCCAAAGAAGCAAACTAGGAATCACCATTGGCTGAAGAGCGAAATGTCGGCAGTGTGAAGTCCGTCAGGATAATTCCTTGAATGTGCGATGGCAATGACGTCATTGTGGAATACAATGTAAGCTTTGTTGCCCGTGATCCTTCTTGAGACAAAAAATGCGCTGCCTGATTTACCTCCCGGGGAGCATAAAATATATTAAGCGATGATGCAGCAAAAAATGCCCGAAGTCGTGCAAGGCCCGGAGTGTTGTACCCCAATGATCATGTACATGAAAACTATGAATATGAGACGGAATGAAAGCAATGATTTCCTAAGAACATGTTACTTAAGTCCACTCAACTCTTTTTACTTAAATACTATTGAAGCGGTACATGAAATATAGGGATATATAAACCATACACATCACTAGGTATGTATGTGCGTGTATATGATATATGCGTATGGAATGTGTAACACATAGTACACCTAGGCGTGTATATATATATGTATACATACATATGCTAATCTTAGAATTACAATAAAATATAGGAAACAATATAGTATATGAATTAAAGTTACAAGAAATATCAAATGGCCCAAGAAGCCTAAAAATTTCGGCCTATACATAGAGATGTTCTAGAAATCTCTAGCCAATTTTATTAGTTAAAATAATAAGACAAGAAGTTATCATGCAAAGAATAAATAGAAAACAAAATGGACATGCATTTAAGGAACAAGTAAGACAACTCATTAAAGAAGGAAGTAGTGTGGTTGAGGTCATAAAGATCCCAACCTAAAAATCGGCCATCAAGCCTAATTAACCATGCAGGATTTCAAAACCTACCATGGTTACTCTTCCCTTAAACCAAGGTTAAGATAACCATGATTTGATTAAGTAACTTGAGTTAGCCCAAAAGTAACTATAGTTGAATAAAGTAACCAAGGTTATACTAACCTAACCTTAAGAAAACCCTAACCCTCCCTATTCTCCCTCCAAAATCGGCCAAGCCCCCTCCTCTCCTAGGTTTTTTAAATTTTGCAAGACAACATCTTACAATCATCTAGAAAATTCTTCCCAAGCAAGCCAAGCAACACTTAGCAAAATTCCCTCTTACTCTCACAAATATTTCGGCCACAACATCTTGAAGGATAGGAGTTTAACTTCAACTTCAAGACTCAAGAAGACATCTAGGTAAGTCTTGTTCCAAGTTTCCCTAAGAGAATTCTCATTTTGGTAAAGAATGAAGCTCACATGAACTCCCTTTCTTCATACCCAAAACCGTGGGTTTTATGGTGTAAATAGGTGAAAGCCATCAACATTCTTAGGTGGTGACATATTGTGATGCTTGAATCTCCATTCCAAGCTCATTTTGGTAAGATGTTCTAGCCTCAAACCTATCCTATTTCCTCTATTGAATAAAGACTAATCTTTTCATTTCATTTCCTTAAAACCGTATGCTTAAGGTGAAGAAGGTAAAGGATTTCATCACATCTCACTTCATAACCAAGCAAAGACAAGAGCTTTAGCTTGAAGAGGCAAGTATACTTTAACCCCTTACAATATATGTGATTATGTGCATACTTGAATGTCTAGAAGCTTAAGACATGTTCTTAGTGATAATATGCCTAAGTTGTTACCTTTTCTTATGTTTTGAAAGGTTGGATGATAGACCTCTCTTATGTTGCAATATAAAGCATGTTTAAACTTGAAATAAGAGTTAAAAGTGATGGATTAGGGACTGCCCTATGTTTGATATTGAATGAGACATGATTGGTATGAAACCTAGCATTTTTAGTGATTTTAATATGTGAAATTGTTGGACTAGAGGACTGTTTTGTTTAGAAGGAATGAACAGCCCATATGAACGACTTTTACATGCTAAAAAGGGACTTGAATTAGTATAGGGAAGCCTTATTATGTCTATTGAATGACCATTAACTTGGATTATAGGCTAAAGAACAAAATTAGAAAGGAAAGGATACTTCTATGCATGTTGGTTGAAAACAGAGTTCTGGACAGATTTTATGCCAAATTGATGGACTTAGTTAAGGACCTTATAAACGTTGGATTGAGCTTATTTTTGGTGTGATCGTAGCTTATCATGTCTATTTTATTGTGGATTTTGAATTTCTGGAAAATCAATTGTGGATTGGTCAGAAATGAATTTTTAGTATCAAGGGGTCAAAACAGTTTCTGGTTGTACCACCTTAGGGAGAAAAATTATTTAAGTACCTTAAACATCTTGGATTGACCTGAAATTTTTACAAGAAGTACTTAAGACATAGAGCTAAGTATCCATGTAAAGAAATTGATTTTATCTATTGATCTTGGGGGTAAACCATTGAGGTAAAGTTGGTGTAACATTCTGGAAAACAGGGCAGATTGGCTCTTTGTGCTTGTATGACTTGTATTGTATTTATTTTGGCTTGTTTTGGTGAATGGGCATTTGGATATTGTTCATGAAAGGAAGAGGAAAGATTTCCAGGTGCTAAGTGAGCCCCAAAATGAGTTTATGGATGGAGACAAGGTAAGGAATGGAGTTGAGAGTGCAGCAGAATTCCTGTTGTACCCTTGTTGGGAATTATTTGTATTGAGGTACCTACGCTTGTCGGAATCGCATGAAATTTGTATAGAATGTAGTTAAGATCATGTGGTGCATGTCCGTATTTTTAGTTTCTGGAAAATAGGCTCAAAAGGTTGATTTTGAGGCCGGGAAATATAGGACATGCTGCTGGATCTTTTTTCAGCCCATGAAGAAATTTGTTTATGATGTTATAGGTGCATTTTACCATGTTGCATCCCATGCACTTGCATTGACATGCTCATATGTTCCATGCTCATGATTTTATTGATGTTTTATATAGAGTTTCTGTTTCGAAAGAATTCCGTCCCTTCTGGCCAGCTTAACCCGCTACAGATCCGGGGTGAATTGATCTGAAGAAGTATAAGAACCGATCCAGGCCCGGTATAATAGGTCAGATGAAATATAAGAACCGATCCAGGCCCGGTATAATAGGTCTGAAGAGTATAAGAACCGAGCCAGGTTCGGTATAATAGACCTGAAGGTGATCATGTTATAAGAACCGAGTCATGCCTGGTATAATAGGCTGACACACTCTCTTGTTTTATGATGAGCATGATTTAAAAGAAAGAAAGAAAGTTCAAGTATTTTTATGAGCATGTCTAAATGAAGAGAAAGAATGTTTCCCGTTGCATTTGCATCGCATTCACATTTTCATACACATTATGCATGATACCTTTTCATAGAAGTAAGGTTTGGCTATAGCACGTAGAATCTAACTAAGTAATGACATTTAGATCTTAGCTAAGTGTTGATATGATTTTAAGTATGATGCTTCGGAAAGGTATTAACAGGTATGTTTTAACTTAAGGAATTGGGGTTTGATTCTTGTATGCCGTTTTCTCTTTATTGTACGGTGTTATTGTATACTTGCTGGCGACTTTGTCGCTCATCCATTTATTTTTCCCCCAGAGCCAGGTAATGAAGTCGAGTGGATTGATGATGAGCCAAGGGTGCCATACCCATAGGTTATTGAAGTCGCTGTTAAGAGAATGATGATGGAAGCTTTTGATGAGCCTTTGGGACATTTTGGGACTTAGCTACTTTCGGACTCTTTTCGGATAATGTTTGTATAATTTTGCTATGTATTCGCGATTTGACGCTTTCGGATTAAGGTTCAAATTCTGCCATATTTTCATCTACCTGTTAAGATCGTGACTTTGTAATCCATGTTTATCCATGGGTTTTATGAGTTAAGTATCGACGCTTTGTACTTTTCCGAAAGGGAAGGTACGGCGGGTGCACCGTACGAGGGGTAGCCAAGTACGGGGCGCTACAAGTGGTATCAGAGCCGAGGCTCTAGATTCGGGCAGAACGTAGAAGCTAAGTTATGATCTTAGAAATCTAAGAATTGATCTTAGACTTAACTCATGATCTTAGAAAAGAGATGGCAGTAGCTTAGACAACTTAGATTGGAAATAGAGTCCCCTGGTTGATCTGCTAGCCTGATATGTTGCCTATTTTTCGTGCTTTAAATTCTTTTTTTTCCAAGCATGTCTAAATTCAGTTAGTCATATACATATATATATATATATATATCTTTCTGCTCCGTATACAGATGGTTCGGACTCGTGGTAGACCTCGCAGAGATGCTGCCCATGCACCCGAACCAAACCCTCCACAACCTCAAGATCAAGTCCCTCCACCTCCTCCTCAGAATCAGAATCCACCGCCTCCTCCTCCACCTCAGAATGAAAATCCCCCACCAGCTCAAGGAAACCCTCTTCCGCAAGTGCCACTTCTTATTCCGGATTTCCAAGCATTCTGTCAGACCGTAACTCAGATTGGCCAGGGAATGATTCAGCAAGTTGCCCCTCCTCCCCCTTATGAACCGATAAGAGATGCGCAGCATTACTTTGAGAAGCTCAAGCGAGCGAATGTGCCGCCTTTTGAAGGCAAGTCTGACCCCGATATGGCTGAAAAATGGCTAGATGAAGTGGAGAACTGTTTTGAACTGAATGGAACCCCTGATAATATGAAAACCCAAGCTGTGAGACCTTTCCTCCTTGGTGAGGCGAACCAGTGGTGGAAGGCTAAGCTGCAACCTTTGCCCCGACCTATTACATGGGAGAGATTCATCCAAGAGTTCAACAAGTTTTATTTTCCCCCGTCAGTAAAGATGCAAAAGAGGCATGATTTTGAAATGTTGAAGCAAGAACCTGGTATGACTGTGTCTGAATATGTGAGCAAGTTTCTGGCTTTGGGTATATTTTCTCCGGCTACGATGAATGATGAGGAATCTAAGATGGTGAAGTTTGAGAGTGGGATGAACCCAAGGATTCGCACTTGGTTGGTAAATGTTATCTCTAGTAATTTTGAGGCGCTCGTTGATGCATGTTATCGGATTGAGAAGGATATCATTCGTCGCGATGCGACGGTGGGCCAGAAAAGAGGAAGGGACACTTCCGGTGATAAAGGAGCAAGAAAAATGACTAGATAGAATTTTCATGGGAGGCAAGGTAGACAGCAGAATCAGAACCAAAGAGGAAATCAGAATCGTGGACAGCGCCGTGGGCAGAATCAGAATAATCAAAGAAATAATCAAGGAAATCAAGGACAGCAGCAGCAGGCCATTCCCATGTGTCCCCATTGTCAGAAGAATCATTTGGGCGAGTGCTATGTACAAGCTGGTAAGTGCTTTGGTTGCGGCAAGACGGGTCATATAATTAGGGATTGTCATGATAAGGGAGCTGCTTGTGTTGGATGTGGAAAGACTGGGCATATTCTGAGAGATTGTCGTGAGCGTGGTGGTCAGCAGCAGAGGAACCAACGTCAGTGCTCGAATGCGCGTGTGCATGTGATGACCGATGCTGCAGTTGAGGAAGCTGGAGACGTCGTGGCTGGTATGAGTTAAAATTATGCAATGCTAATTTGATAAATATTATATTGCTGCGTAGTTAAAGCTTTGCATGATTCAGGCGCTATTCTTGTATGTTATATGCCCGCAAATGCGTTGTTTGATAGTGGCGCCAGCCACTCCTTTATATCTAAGAAATTTGCAAAGAGATAAGACCATGATCCCATCCGGCTGAAATCATCCTATCGAATCCAAGCCGCTGGTGATCAAGTACTTACGTCTCATTATCTGTATAAGAATTGCGCGGTCGAGCTCGATGACCACCACTTCGCGGCTGATCTGATCCCGATTGCTATGAGTGACTTTGACATTATTCTTGGTATGGACTGGTTGTCTAAGAACCATGCCCATATTGACTGCAATCAGAAGAAAGTCACTTTCAGAGCCCCGGAGCAAGAGGAAGTATCATTTCAAGGAGGTCCCAAGTTGAAGAAGTCAAAGAATATTTTTGTGAATACAGCTCGTGCCCGTCGAGCATTGCGAAAGGGATGTCAAGGCTATCTTGCTTATGCTCTTAGTGCCGAGCAGGCAGCAATGGACATCTCGCAAGTTCCAGTAGTTCAAGAGTTTCTTGATGTCTTTCCAGAGGAACTACCAGGACTTCCCCCTGATCGAGAAATTTTCTTTGAGATAAACCTCATCCCCGGAGCTGAGCCCATTTCTAAAGCTCCTTACTGCATGGCACCCGCTGAGCTGAAGGAACTAAAAGAGCAATTGCATGAGTTATTGGAAAAGAAGTTGATTCGTCCAAGTGTGTCACCATGGGGTGCCTAGTTTTATTTGTAAAGAAGAAGGATGGAGGTATGCGGTTGTGTATTGATTATCGGGAACTCAATAAGATCACCGTAAAGAATAAGTATTCGTTGCCTCAGATCGACGATCTGTTCGACCAGCTTCGGGTCAGTAATTACCAAGTCTTATTTCAATATAATAATCATGAATAATATCTAAAGTATCCTAATGCAGGGAGCTCGGGTGTTTAGCAAAGTGGACCTAAGATCTGGATATTTTCAATTGAAGATAAGAGCTGAGGATATTCCTAAGATAGCATTCAGGACGAGATATGGACATTATGAATTTCTCGTGATGCCTTTTGGACTGACCAACGCCCCTGCAGCGTTTATGGATCTTATTAATCGGGTGTTTCGGGACCAGTTGGATAAGTATGTGGTCGTCTTTATTGACGATATCCTGATTTATTCGCCTGATGAGGAAACTCATACAGCCTATCTGAGGACAATACTTGGTATTCTAAGAAAGCATCAGCTCTATGCAAAATTCAGTAAATGTGAGTTTTGGTTGCATAGTGTGTCATTTCTGGGCCATATTATTACTGAAAATGGGATTTCGGTTGATCCCAGAAAGATTGAGGCAATTACTGAGTGGCCGAGACCAACCAATGTCACTGAAGTAAGGAGTTTTCTCGGACTGGCCGGTTACTACCGCAAGTTTGTTGAAGGATTTTCAAGGATAGCTATGCCACTCACTAGATTGACTTAGAAGAAGACAAAATTTGTATGGAATGAGGATTGTGGAAGTAGCTTTTCTGAGCTGAAGGCAAGGTTGACGTCTGCACCAGTTTTGGCTCAACCCATTTCAGGAGAACAGTTTGTGATCTACAGTGATGCTTCCAAGAATGGATTGGGTTGTGTTCTTATGCAGAATGGGCGTGTGATCGCGTATGCGTCTTGCCAGCTTAAGCCGTTTGAGCAGAATTATCCAGTACATGACCTTGAGCTTGCAGCAGTTGTATTTGCTCTGAAGATTTTGCGTCATTATCTGTATGGAGAGAAGTGTGAGATCTTCACGGATCATAAGAGTTTGAAATACCTTTTCACTCAAAAGGAGCTGAATATGCGCCAAAGGCGATAGCTTGAGTTGATCAAGGATTATGACATCTCTATTCAGTATCATCCAGGTAAAGCTAATAGAGTTGCTGATGCTTTGAGTCGTAAGACGAGTCATCCCCGTCAACCACCTCTACAACGTGATATGGAAGAGTTTGGTCTGGAAGAAGTGGATTCGATTTCTGACGTACTTGCAAAGTTAGTAGCGGTTCCTTCTTTGATCGGTAGGATTAAGGAGACTCAAGATAAGGATGATGCATTGATGAAAGTTAAGAGCAAGCTGAAGGAGAAGCCATCTGACGATTTTGAAGTCCGTAGTGATGGCAGTTTGTGGTTTAGAGGTCGATTGTGTGTGCCTAATGATGATGCGATAAGAAGTAAAGTGCTTCAGGAAGCCTATAATTCTCGATTGTCTATTCACCCAGGAGCGAATAAGATGTATCATGACTTGAAGCAAAAGTTTTGGTGGCCAGGAATGAAGAATCAGATAGCAGAGTTTGTTGAGAAATGTCTTGTATGTCAGAAAGTCAAAGCAGAACATCAGAGGCTAGCTGGATTATTGCAACCACTTGAGGTGCCTGAGTGGAAGTGGGATCACATCGCTATGGATTTTGTGACCGATTTACCTAAGACAAGGAGTGGATATGACACTATTTGGGTTGTAGTGGATCGTCTGACGAAGAGTGCTCATTTCATGGCGATGTCGATTAAAGCACCCATGGAAAAGTTGGCTTCTATGTATGTTGATCAGATTGTATGTTTGCATGGAGTTCTTATGAGCATAGTTTGTGACCGAGACCCCCGCTTCACATCAAGGTTTTGGACGGCATTTCAGAAAGCGATGGGTACGGAAGTTCGCATGAGTTCAGCTTTTCATCCCCAGACTGACGGTCAATCAGAGAGAACAATTCAAACATTGGAGGACATGTTGCGTGCTTGTGTGTTGGACTTTGGAGGTAGCTGGGATAAGAGTTTGAAGTTGGTTGAATTTTCATACAATAACAACTATCACATATCCATTGGAATGGCTCCTTATGAAGCTCTTTATGGAAGAAAATGTCGATCGCCATTGTATTGGGATGAGATTGGAGATAAGATGTTCACAGGACCTGACTTAGTAAAGCAAACCAAGGAAAAGGTTATGATTGTAAGACAAAGATTGAAGGCTGCTCAGGATAGAAGCAAGGCGTGGGCCGACGTAAGACGTCGACCACTTGAGTTCCAAGTAGGAGATAAGGTATTCTTGAAGGTATCCCCATCAAAAGGAGTAAAGCTATTCGGAATTAAAGGTAAACTTAGTCCTAGATTCATTGGACCATTTGAGATCTTGGAAAGGATTGGAGAAGTTGCTTATAGACTTGCACTACCACCATCGTTGTCTCAATTACACAATGTGTTTCATATATCTCAATTGCGTAAGTATGTGCATGATTTGAGCCATATTATGGATGAGCAACCTTTGAGGATTGAGGCTGATATATCATATGTTGAGGAGCCCGAAAGGATAATTGATAGGGAAGTGAAAGCATTAAGAAATAAGTCTATTTCCCTGGTCAAGGTGCAATGGAAGAACCATTCAGTTGATGAGGCCACTTGGGAGTTAGAGGAAGGCATGAAGCAAAAGTACCCCTATCTCTTTGACAGTTCATAAGTTTCGGGGACGAAACTTTGTTGAAGGGGGGAAGGATGTTGTACCCCAATGATCATGTACATGAAAACTATGAATATGAGACGGAATGAAAGCAATGATTTCCTAAGCACATGTTACTTAAGTCCACTCAACTCTTTTTACTTAAATACTATTGAAGCGGTACATGAAATATAGGGATATATAAACCATACACATCACTAGGTATGTATGTGCGTGTATATGATATATGCGTATGGAATGTATAACACATAGTACACCTAGGCGTGTATATATATGTATACATACATATGCTAATCTTAGAATTACAATAAAATATAGGAAATAATATAGTATATGAATTAAAGTTACAAGAAATATCAAATGGCCCAAGAAGCCTAAAAATTTCGGCCTATACATAGAGATGTTCTAGAAATATCTAGCCAATTTTATTAGTTAAAATAATAAGACAAGAAGTTATCATGCAAAGAATAAATAGAAAACAAAATAGACATGCATTTAAGGAACAAGTAAGACAACTCATTAAAGAAGGAAGTAGTGTGGTTGAGGTCATAAAGACCCCAACCTAAAAATCGGCCATCATGCGTAATTAACCATGGAGGATTTCAAAACCTACCATGGTTACTCTTCCCTTAAACCAAGGTTAAGATAACCATGATTTGATTAAGTAACTTGAGTTAGCCCAAAAGTAACTATAATAGAATAAAGTAACCAAGGTTATACTAACCTAACCTTAAGAAAACCCTAACCCTCCCTATTCTCCCTCCAAAATCGGCCAAGCCCCCTCCTCTCCTAGGTTTTTTAAATTTTGCAAGACAACATCTTACAATCATCTAGAAAATTCTTCCCAAGCAAGCCAAGCAACACTTAGCAAAATTCCCTCTTACTCTCACAAATATTTCGGCCACAACATCTTGAAGGATAGGAGTTTAACTTCAACTTCAAGACTCAAGAAGACATCTAGGTAAGTCTTGTTCCAAGTTTCCCTAAGAGAATTCTCATTTTGGTAAAGAATGAAGCTCACATGAATTCCCTTTCTTCATACCCAAAACCGTGGGTTTTATGGTGTAAATAGGTGAAAGCCATCAACATTCTTAGGTGGTGACATATTGTGATGCTTGAATCTCCATTCCAAGCTCATTTTGGTAAGATGTTCTAGCCTCAAACCTATCCTATTTCCTCTATTGAATAAAGACTAATCTTTTCATTTCATTTCCTTAAAACCGTATGCTTAAGGTGAAGAAGGTAAAGGATTTCATCACATCTCACTTCATAACCAAGCAAAGAAAAGAGCTTTAGCTTGAAGAGGCAAGTATACTTTAACCCCTTACAATATATGTGATTATGTGCATACTTGAATGTCTAGAAGCTTAAGACATGTTCTTAGTGATAATATGCCTAAGTTGTTACCTTTTCTTATGTTTTGAAAGGTTGGATGATAGACCTCTCTTATGTTGCAATATAAAGCATGTTTAAACTTGAAATAAGAGTTAAAAGTGATGGATTAGGGACTGCCCTATGTTTGATATTGAATGAGACATGATTGGTATGAAACCTAGCATTTTTAGTGATTTTAATATGTGAAATTGTTGGACTAGAGGACTGTTTTGTTTAGAAGGAATGAACAGCCCATATGGACGACTTTTACATGCTAAAAAGGGACTTGAATTAGTATAGGGAAGTCTTATTATGTCTATTGAATGACCATTAACTTGGATTATAGGCTAAAGAACAAAATTAGAAAGGAAAGGATACTTCTATGCTTGTTGGTTGAAAACAGAGTTCTGGACAGATTTGATGCCAAATTGATGGACTTAGTTAAGGACCTTCTAAACGTTGGATTGAGCTTATTTTTGGTGTGGTCGTAGCTTATCATGTCTATTTTATTGTGGATTTTGAATTTCTGGAAAATCATTTGTGGATTGGTCAGAAATGAATTTTTAGTATCAAGGGGTCAAAACAGTTTCTGGTTGTACCACCTTAGGGAGAAAAATTATTTAAGTACCTTAAACATCTTGGATTGACCTGAAATTTTTACAAGAAGTACTTAAGACATAGAGATAAGTATCCATGTAAAGAAATTGATTTTATCTATTGATCTTGGGGGTAAACCATTGAGGTAAAGTTGGTGTAACATTCTGGAAAACAGGGCAGATTGGCCCTTTGTGCTTGTATGACTTGTGTTGTATTTATTTTGGCTTGTTTTGGTGAATGGGCTTTGGATATTGTTCATGAAAGGAAGAGGAAAGATTTCCAGGTGCTAAGTGAGCCCCAAAATGAGTTTATGGATGGAGACAAGGTAAGGAATGGAGTTGAGAGTGCAGCATAATTCCTGTTGTACCCTTGTTGGGAATTATTTGTATTGAGGTACCTACGCTTGTCGGAATCGCATGAAATTTGTATAGAATGTAGTTAAGATCATGTGGTGCATGTCCATATTTTTAGTTTCTGGAAAATAGGCTCAAAAGGTTGATTTTGAGGCCGGGCAATACAGGACATGCTGCTGGATCGTTTTTCAGCCCATGAAGAAAGTTGTTTATGATGTTACAGGTGCATTTTACCATGTTGCATCCCATACACTTGCATTGACATGCTCATATGTTCCATGCTCATGATTTTATTGATGTTTTATATAGAGTTTCTGTTTCGAAAGAATTATGTCCTTTCTGGCCAGCTTAACCCGCTATAGATCCGTGGTGAATTGATCTGAAGAAGTATAAGAACCGATCCAGGCCCGGTATAATAGGTCTGATGAAATATAAGAACCGATCCAGGCCCAGTATAATAGGTCTGAAGAGTATAAGAACCGAGCCAGGTCCGGTATAATAGACCCGAAGGTGATCATGTTATAAGAACCGAGTCATGCACGGTATAATAGGCTGACACACTCTCTTGTTTTATGATGAGCATGATTTAAAAGAAAGAAAGAAAGTTCAAGTATTTTTATGAGCATGTCTAAATGAAGAGAAAGAATGTTTCCCGTTGCATTTGCATCGCATTCACATTTTCATACACATTATGCATGATACCTTTTCATAGAAGTAAGGTTTGGCTATAGCACATAGAATCTAACTAAGTAATGACATTTAGATCTTAGCTAAGTGTTGATATGATTTTAAGTATGATGCTTCGGAAAGGTATTAACAGGTATGTTTTAACTTAAGGAATTGGGGTTTGATTCTTGTATGCCATTTTCTCTTTATTGTACGGTGTTATTGTATACTTGCTGGCGACTTTGTCGCTCATCCATTTATTTTTCCCCCAGAGCCAGGTAATGAAGTCGAGTGGATTGATGATGAGCCAAGGGTGCCATACCCATAGGTTATTGAAGTCGCTGTTAAGAGAATGATGATGGAAGCTTTTGATGAGCCTTTGGGACATTTTGGGACTTAGCTACTTTCAGACTCTTTTCGGATAATGTTTGTATAATTTTGCTATGTATTCGCGATTTGACGCTTTCGGATTAAGGTTCAAATTCTGCCGTATTTTCATCTACCTGTTAAGATCGTGACTTTGTAATCCATGTTTATCCATGGGTTTTATGAGTTAAGTATCGACGCTTTGTACTTTTTCGAAAGGGAAGGTACGGCGGGTGCACCGTACGAGGGGTAGCCAAGTACAGGGCGCTACACGGAGCCAACGGAGTCGAAGTGCGGATGAGTGAAACTAACTGCTGACAATCTACCTCAACTTCAACTTTGTCGTATCTAGGTAAATAATGTAGAAGAGAAAGTAAAACTGCTTGCACCTCTACTCGAACAGGATAATCATGCCGTAATGGAAAAGAGATTGCATGTATAAGGGAGCCGTGTGCATCACGTAAGACTGCGCCTCCACCAGCTGTTGTTTGGCCAACAGAAGCATCAGTATTCAACTTCAACCTTCCTGTTGGCGGTGGGCACCAACGAACAATATGAAGCCTAGGCGAGCGAAGAGGAGGTGATAGCCCATTACTGATTAAACGTGTAATATTTGACACAATTTTTGTACCATTTTGAGATTTGGCCCACAGAAACATATCGAGCCGTATATTCTTGAGAAGCATTCTTTGAGACCAAGATCCATCACCAAACACCATCTCTGCATATATCTTCCATATATTCCAATTAAGAACACCAAGATAAATGCGCTGCATATGCCCAAGAAATCCACCTGAGGATTCCAGCCATACCGATACAAGGAAACTGCGCCATCCAGTAGCTTGATACGCACGGATATCAAGCAGATCATTAAAGTAATGTCAAACATGACTTATTTGAGAGCAGTGATAAAATATGTGATTATGAGTGGCTGACTCCACGCGGCAAAATGGGCATATGCTTGGGAGTACTTGAATGAAACGAGATAGGACATCTGGTAAAGGCAGTGCACTATGCAAAAGTTTCCAAAGAAATACCTGAATCATTGGACATTGACGTGGCGTCCAGACTATTTGATTAGACAGCCGCTGTGGAGCCGTTGTTCGAAAGGCATCATACGCATGCCGCATGAGAAATTGGCTCGTGGAAGTCGGCCAAACTGGTATACCATCAGACCATTGCACTAGTGGCTGACATTGTGAATGAACGCAACAAATGCGTTTCCAACCAGGTGAATCATATAGACGTGGAACAAATGTCTCATTTCTACGATAGCGCAATCGCATATATGCCCCCCATAATGTTGTACTCACATGATATTTCCACCATATTTTAGCTGCATAAGCGCGCTGAATTACAGACAGACTGCGAATATTCAGACCACCCTCATTCTTTGTGCAACAAACAGTGGACCATTTTACCCACTGACGACGATCTGGCCCCCAAAGGAATACAACAAAACACCTTTCCAAAGATTTAACAATGCTACGTGGTATAGAGGAAGCAGCAAGAACATGCAGAGGAATGGATAGTAGGACTGACCATATGAGCACTATTCTACCAGCAAAACTTAACAACTTCGCATGCCAACCATTTAATTTAGAATCCACATGTTGCAGTAAGTCTAGACAGTGATAAGAGCGTGTAATACCTTTATGAAGATAGGAACCCAAATACTTCATTGGGAGAGTAGACTGCCGCATACCTAGAAGTGCAATAAATGTATGGTGCTGCGAAACAGGAACTGCATCCGAATATACCACCGAGCTTTTATGCCAATTTACTGCTTGCCCCGAAACTCTTTCATAAGTAGATAGAAAGTGCTTGAAATTACGTAAATTTCGCCGGCTTGCAGCAAGAAATATAAGTAAATCGTCCGCATAAGATAGATGAGTGATGGTCATCGGTATGCGGCCTATGGAGTACGGCAAAAGAACTTCTTGAGCTACCATGCGCTTTAGACCACGGCTAAATCCTTCTGCTGCCATAATAAACAATAGAGGCGAAAGAGGATCACCCTGCTTGACTCCTCTCGTAGGCCTAAAGAACCCCTTCGGCATGCCATTAACCAAAATTGAAATATGCGTGCCCTCCAAGTGATTTAGAACTAAGGTGATAAACAATGAGGAGAAGCCAAAACTCTTCATTATAGACTTTAAGTATTGCCAATTTACTCGATCAAAGGCTTTTGCCATATCCAACTTAAGTATGACTTTGCTTGGACGTGTACCTTTATCTAACCAATGAATTAATTCATTGGCTAATAAGACTTGCTCCGTAATGCCTTGTCCTTTTTGAAATCCTGCTTGTTCTGGAGAAATAATCTTGGGTAGTAGATTGTTCAGTCGTGTGGCCAGAATGCGTGTTTGTATCTTGCTCATGAAGGTAGATAATGCAATAGGCCGAAAATCATTAAAGGTGCGTTGTGATTCACCTTTGGGTATCAACAGAATCATCGAATGCGCCATGGCACGTGGGACTGGAAAACCTAGAAAATATTCTTGCACCGCTTTATATACGTCCATGCAAATAACCTCCCAACAGCCATTAATGATGAACCTCACTTGTGGCGGAGGAAAACCATAGTACAATCGTCAGAGTATGCGAATAAATTAAATAACGAACTAATAATAACATATCTCCAGTCGTATATGATATGCCGCATTAAAACCTTGCCAAGTAAAACCACCTTTGTGGATAAAACCTTGGCGAAGTACATATTTATACTGCTGTCATTGATATGAAAGGAATCGAAGATTGAGTACAAATGTGTGCTTGTTGCAGATATTGGTGTGGACCTTGTTCTCCAGAGTGAGCTGTGGAATTCGTTGCTTGAGCTTGACTTATCCTTGAAATGCCGTACCTCGAAAGATTGCCAAGGAGAAGTTATACCGATGATAGAGAGAATCCAAAGAAGATAAAACAGAGAAGTCAAACACATACCGAAGTCGCCTTGGCAAAGTTTGTGCCAAGGCGACGATGTTATGTGAGGAAGCGCCAGTGGGTTCTTAGCCGCTGAGTCCGCCGGTGCAGGATAGAAAAATCTCGCCATCAAGATATATAATCCAAGCCATGCGAAGGCAAGCATAAAGAGCCAGTGATTAATCATTAGGAAACAGAATAAAAGCCAGGCCAAAAGACAGCAATACATACCAAGCCTGCCTGGATCCCGTAGGATACATGCAATGAGATTTCTGAAACGCCAATCCATGTGGAAGACTGTAGTTTGTCAAGAGACACGAAATTGAACAGAAGAAAGATCCAACGAGATAGCAGCGCGCACCAACGAAGGAAGAGTATCCGATGAATAATAGTGTGTGATGGGGTCCAACATTGCGTGTTGAGCCAAGTAATGCGCTGCCATATTTGCCTCACGATAGATATAATGAGAATCAAGACGGTGGAGATGCACAAGTGTGTTAAGTAGACGGAGATAATAGTTGCCATGGACTAGCTGCGGACGGGCCAACCGAGATATCATTTGGGCACAATCAGATTCCAATACGATGTCGTGATTTAGTGGAAGAAAATACAAAAGACTATATAATGCGGCTTGAATCTCCGCGTTTAGCGGCGTATTTGGTGGCAGTCTAAATGAGATTGCTCCCACACAAGATCCCATATGATCGTGCAATATAGCACCCCCTGCTGCATATTGTCTGCCAACTGCCGCATCTATATTCAATTTCAACCGACCTGGCGGTGGAGATATCCAGCGAATCAGAGAAGGCCGTGGGAGTGACAATGACGGAAGCCAAGAGAAATATTATCTAGGATCAGCTGCAAGTTTAGTTCCTGCTATTTTTTTGCACCAAATGGTAATGTCATATCAAATTGAAGCCTGAAGGGATGTGATTGTAATGTTAGGTTGCTCTCCGTAGACTAAGGATGTATATCCATGCCATATGTTGTACACTATAATCGCTGGAATGATAATTTTGAAAACCCCAAGAAGAGACGAAAATGATGAACGATACCACCAAGCTAGTATATACTGGCGCAGTTACAAGGACGATGGTGGAGGATAGTGTAATTCCCCAGCATAATAAAGCCATAATGGGCGCACATGTGAACAATGTATGAAAACATGATCGACTGCAGCCGACGCTCTTTTACAGAATGGACATTGCGTTTGTTGACAAGTAATCTACCTGCCAATATAATCCTCTAATGGTATCGCAGAATAGAAAAGGCGCCATAAGAATATCTGAATAATTGGGGAATGGTGTTTAAACCAAATGAACCTTGCTGAAAGGAGTTGCGGATGAGGCGTGCGGCAAGTATCATAAGCACTCCGCAAAGTAAACTCTCCTGTTGGCGTGTGTAACCATGTGAGATGCATACCTTGGCCAGCAGTCTGCGAAAGACAGAAAGGATGTATTCGGCAAATAATTTTCCAGATTGGAGAATCTGGTAAACGAGGCAAATAATCTCCACGATGACCATATTTAGCGTGCATATATTTGCTCCAAAGTGTGGAATGTTGTTGATATGACCACCAAATACGGCAATGATAAGCTTGCTGCAACTTGTTGATGTCTCGAATCCCCAAGCCTCCTTCCTCCTGAGGCACGCAAATAGTACTCCAGGAGACCCAGTGATGTCTACGACCCCAATAAAATGACGCCATCTTTCGATTGATGACCTTAATAACCGATTTAGGCAGCCCACCAGAGGCCAGGATGTGTAATGGTAATGCCGCTATGACAAAACGTAACAAAACTAAACGACTAGCAAAGGAAAGTAATCGAGAGTGCCATCCGTGAAGCCTGTCATCAATATGCTGTAATAAAGGAACACAGTATCTGGCACGGGAAATACCTTTGTGTAAGTAGGAGCCGAGGTATCTGAAAGGTAAGGCAGAACATCTCATGTTGATGATATCCTCTAAATTACGTCGCTGCCGGGAAGATATATGAGTAGAAGGAATCATACTGCTTTTTTTAAAATTGACCTTTTGTCTAGAAGCAGTTTCATATTGTGTCAGGAAGGCATGAAACCACCGAAGATTTTGTTGTGTACCCCGTAAAAATATCAACAAGTCATCCGCATAGGCCAAATGTGTTATGGTAAATGGAATTCGCCCTAAGCAAAAAGGCTGCAAGTGCCCAGCTGCTGTTAATGCTTTTAATCCTCTACTGAATCCCTCTGAAGATAAAATAAACAGTAATGGAGATAAAGGATCTCCCTGTTTTACTCCTCTATATGGGCGAAAATTTGAGGATGGCTGACCATTAATTAAGACTACTAATGTGGTAGCCCGCAAGTGATTAAGTATAATGCGAATGACAAAGTCAGAGAAGACAAAAGTGCGCAATATTTTTTCCAAGTATTCCCAACTGACTCTATCAAATGCTTTCATCATATCCAGCTTTAAACATACCTGTGAGCCACCCTTATCCATCATATGTATCATCTCCCGAGCCATAAGAACTTGTGATGAAATGTCGGAGCCTGGTATAAAACCTGTTTGCTCCAGAGATATTAATCGTGGGAGCAAAGTACTCAAGCGACTAGCAATTATTCGTGTGCACACTTTGCTCAGAAAATTAGTTAAACATATGGGGCTAAAGTCACAGAAAGTAGCAGGAGACTGCTTCTTAGGAATCAATGTGATTAGTGCAGAAGCCATCACAGCAGGCTGTGGGATGCCAAGGAAAAACTCTTGAACCGCTTTTACCACATCCGTATGAATGATGTACCAACAGGATCGATAAAACTGACCATTAAAACCATCAGGGCCTGCTGCACTAGTAGGATCTAAATGCCAAACTGCATCTTTAATTTCCGGCTCCATGGGTATTTGCGTGAGCAGAGTATTATCATCCGAAGAAATCACCCGTGCAATATGGCAGAGAATATCATCATAATTTTGGGTTTGCTCACAAGCAAATAAGGATGTGTAAAAGGATACCGCTTCAGCCATAATCTCATTAGGCGTGGAGCATAGGTCGCCGTTAGAGGTGTGTATTTATTGAATGCGTAACTGCAACCTTTTTCCTTTGACAATAGAATGGAAATATCGTGTATTGGCGTCACCCTCTTTTAACCACCGGATGCGAGACTTTTGTTTCCAAAAATGTAGTTCATAGGAGGATGCTTGAAGATATTCGGCTTTTGCTTTATGATACGTGATCCGGTTTGCTTCAGTAGAAGATGCATCCCAGACACTCTCCGCGCGTGAAAGTGTCAATTCAGCCTGCTGGACATTTGAAGATATATTACCAAAGATCTCCTTGTTCCAACGATGTATGTCTTTCTTTAAGCTGAACAATTTGGAGTAGAAACCGTACATGCCACCGGTAGTAGGATAAGATGCCCAAGCATTCTGTGTATAAGTATGAAAATCCGGATGTAGTAGCCATGAGTCTAGAAATCGAAAGGAACGACGAACCGCAGACTCACTTATACGGCAAAGGAATAACAATGGTGTATGATCCGATGTAATGCGCGGAAGATGAGTGAGCTGTAAATGCTCAAATTTATCCTGAAAAGCAGAGTTAATAAATAACCAGTCTAATCTCCGACGTACTCTGCCAAGTCCTCTGCCATCTGTCCAAGTAAACTTCGGCCCATGAAATTGCGGTGACATCAAGAAGCATGACTCAATACAGTCATTAAAATCCTGTAAAGCAGAAAGAGATGGCTGTGAACGGCCTTCATGATCAGACAAGGGCCGAAACGTATTGAAATCTCCCCCAACTATCCAAGGCAAAGTAGATGTTTCTGAGAATGTACATAAAGAATACCATAACGCACGGCGTAGCAAGAGCGTATGTTTTCCATAAACTATAGATAGCACAAAAGAATACTTTAGTGGCCGAAAGAGTAGTGTAAAGTGTATCACTTGATCGTCATCCTGCATCGACATCAACTGAAAATCTGAGTCACGCCAGAAAAACCAAATGCGTTCGGACTGCGATGAAAAAGAATTTGTAAAACCAAATTCTAAAGCATAACGAGCAATATTGGAAGAAGAATGTTTTGGCTCTATCAAAGCAAGCAAATTTAAACGATGATCACGTATTAACTGATGCATTCTAGGTAGTGAGGCACGCATGCCCCTTATATTCCATATCATAATATTCATTGAGAAAGCGTATTTTCACTTCCCTGAATCGCATGAGAAGCACTGCGTGTAAGTATAGTAAATGGCGGCAACGGAGGAAGATCTTTTCTAGCCTGACGCTTTCGACGTGGAACAACAGGAATAAATTCTGCTGAGTCTGTCGTTTCCTGTAAGCGTGAAATAAGAATATCTATGTCCGGTGTTGGAGGCATGAGATGTATACGACGGACAACATCATCCGGGACGGTCGGAATGTCTGAGGGTGGTTCTTCAGTGGGAAGATCATTATCCGAAAAATGGCCTATGTCACAAGTATCCGAAATATCCTGCGAAGTATTGGTGGCAGGCTCATCAGTTAAATCTTCCTGGATATTAGCTGGGGAGGCTGACGGGTCACGGTGAGGTGGTGACACTGTAGCAGCCATTGGTTGATCCACGGGAGATGTGGCAGTCGGCGCTGGAGGTTTGTTTTTGACCGGGGTCCAGCGCTGCAACAGACGACGTGGCGGGAGGGGAGGCGGAGGAGGAGGTATCGAAGATGATTTTTGCGGCGGGCATGAGGGTTCTGTATGGCCTAAGCGCCTGCATGAAGTACAGAATAACGACAAGTCTTCATATTCAACAGTCTACAGTATGAAACGATTCTTAGCCTGCAGATAAATTTTTTGAGGCAATTCTTGAGAAACATCAACTTCCACACAAACCCTAGCAACTGAAGGTCTTAGTCCATCGGATGTGGCAACATCGAGTTTTAGGGGGGATCCAATCGGCCGAACTATCTCAAACAGTGCCTCTTTACGATGAAAATGAATAGGTAAACCAGGCAATTGTCTCCATATAGGGACAATAGGAACATCAGTGGTAGGATTAAAGTCCACTGTCCATTTCGTAATACGCATGTGGCAGCCTGAGATATGCCATGATCGACGATAAAAGCAACGCAAATAATCGGCCTCATTCTGGAATTTTAGCAGTATATGAGTTTGATCAATTAGGGTTATCTGGAGATCATGATGAAAGCCAATTTTCTCAAAAACCTCTCTTATGACCTTCAAAGGAGGTCGCCCATACCAGAATGTACCCACCGAAGAATATTTGAAAGGGGCAGCAAGGGCATCAATTTCTGAATCCAAGAAGGAGATTAAGGGGATACATTTGTAGCGAGAGACTGTCTTTGGTGAAATGTTGATCTTTTCTGCGGAGGAGTCGCCGGCAACAACAGCCGCAAAAGACGACGGCGTGGATTCCATATGTATATACGATCAAAATTGAGAATGAGCGAACGCAGGTATGCGGAGAGGAAATGTACTGATCGAGGACAGCGAAGGCAATGTCAGATTCAACAATCAATTCAGCGGCGCTAATGAGCAGCAGTAGTGTGAGGCGGTGGCGGCTAAAGCCGCCGGAGTGCGTGATCGCCGGACCGCATAGGAATTTCATATTATATATATCTATATATATATATATATATTTGTCTATCTTATATCTTCGTCATTTAAGGGTACTTTTCATAAACACAATTCATCTTGCTTCACCTTTATACATCTGTCCGATATATATATACATGTACATATACCCCACCTATATTTCTCATAATTCTTATCCATAAGTGTCTAGCTATATATATATATATATATATATATATATATATATATCCGTATATGTATATATATACGCACACACACCCATGTATATATCTATCATTTGTTTCTTGTATTTTCACTATGTCTTTGGCAACTTCAAATTCTGTACCATGGTATTCCTCCGCCATAAGTGAGGCTTTATGATAATAAACTTCCTTTTCGACCAAAAAAAATCTATATTTTCCTTTAAAATTAGCCATAACCTTATAAGATATACATATTATACCCGAAAATGCTAAGTGGATGCGTATACACCCATATACGTATATATTTAACCGTATAAGTGTGTATATGAATACATATAACGTGCTCCTCCAAAAATCATTCTATGGCCACAAATATATATACATATATATATATATATGTATATATGTATATATGTATATATACACACACACACACACAAGCAGGAAAAAATGGCTCTGCGATCCGGCAAAAACGCTCTGCGGCAGCACTAGCCATCGCCGCCGCCTCCGATTTGCCCGATAACTCCATCCATTGTCAGCGATCCACATCTCCTTTCATCCGCTATTGCACTACACTCCTAAAGCGGCATTCTTTTTCTTTTCACGGCATCGACAAGCATGACTGATGCGCCTTCATTCGCCGCGGTGGTCGCATGATCATCTACTACGCCGATTTCCATCTCCCCTAAGACTGCAACTCGTTATAAAGGTATTCCCCTGGTTTCATTTCTTCATTCGGAAATTGACGCACTGGCTGTCCCTTTTCGGTATTCCCTCGTTGGTACATTTTGGTATGGGCGCCCCCCACTAAAGGTTATACGCGATGTTTTTGAAAAGATTGGTTTTCACCAAGACCTTCGGATCACCCTCATTGATCAAACGCATATATTGATGAATTTTAGCAATGAAACAGATTACTTGAGATGTTTTTATCGTCGTTCTTGGCATAATCTGGTTGCCACATGAGGGTTACAAAATGGACAGTGGATTTTGATCCTTCCTCCGACGTCCCAATTGTGCCGGTTTGGATTGCGCTACCGGCATTACCGATTTATCTACATAGGCAGGAAGCCTTGTTTGAAATAGTTCGCTCTATCAGTTCACCACTCAAATTGGACGTAGCCACCTCTAAAGGCTTACGTCCCTCGGTAGCTAGGGTATGTGTTGAGCTGGATGTCTCACAGGAGTTGCCACAAAAAATTTATTTGCAAGCTAAAGGTCGGTTAATTCTTCAGTGTATTGTTTATGAAGATTTGCCGTTGTTCTGTACTGATTGTCGCAGACTGGGGCATAAACTTGCTGATTGCACATCTAAGGGCGAGACTAGTATTCCGCCTCCACCTCCTCCGCCCCCGAAATCTCGTCCAACTAAAACCCGATGGACTCCGGTAAAACGTAAACAAACTGCCCCACCCTCAGGGAATGAGGCGAATAACAATGTTCAAGACCCATTGGATAATTTAAATACAGTTGAAGATAATATGATTCCAAATGATCAACCTCCCATGCCTGTGGCGGATCCATCGCAGCTCTCAAATGATCAGGATGCAGCGGATTATGTCACAGGGGAGCCGCTCCCGATACTTGAGCATCACCCTTCTGATGCTATCCCACACGATGAGTTCTGTGATGCAGCAGATTTTCCTGTTGATGCCATGCAACACAATATTGGACATGTGTCGGACACTGATTTCCCTACTGACACATTTGTTGAGGATATATCGACGGTTTCGGTTGATGTGACACGTCGCATGCAACACATGCAGCCCTCTCCGGATGATGAGTTACTACTATCGCGGCTGCAGGATACGACGGCGGATGCAGCGTTTATTCCTGTGGTACCCCGCCGCAAGCGAAGATCACGCAAGGATCTTCCCCCTCTGCCTCCATCCACCGTCCTCACACGTAGTGCTTCGCACATTATTCAGGGAAGTTCCTCTACCCTATCTCAATGAATATTTTAATCTGGAATATTCGAGGCATGCGTGCCTCTCTGCCTAGGCTACGTTCATTGATTCACGAACATAAATTGCATCTACTCGCATTGATTGAACCTAAACATACTCCATCACAAATAATGGGTTATGGTTTACGTCTTGGTTTCTCACAGACTTTTGTTTCGCAATCTGAGCAGATTTGGTTTTTCTGGCGGGATAATGAATTTACTTTGGCAATCTTTGTGTGATTTCCATGCCACGTTGCAATTGCCCTGGTTAGTTGGGGGTGACTTTAATACATTCCGCTCTCTGGAAGATCATCATGGACGATCCACTCCAACGTTGGCTTCATTACAAGATTTTAATGAGTGTATCGAAAACTGTTCTCTTATGGATCCCCCGTATCATGGTACCCGTTTTACATGGGCAGATGGTAGAGGTCTTGGCCGCGTTCGGAGACGTTTAGATTGGATTTTTGTTAATGCTATGTTCCAGGATTATTTTGATATCATGCAGTTAACTCACTTGCCTCGGACTACATCAGATCACACTCCACTCCTGGTGACATGCAAAAAGTCTTCTTCCCAGCCCCGTCGCTCCTTTCGTTTTTTGGATGCATGGCTGCATCATTCTGATTTTCAATCCTATGTACATACCACGTGGCAATCTTATCCAACTACGGGTGGCATGAAAGGTTTTTATCGGAAATTATTTGCCCTAAAAAAGGATATTCAACGGTGGAACAGAGATGTCTTTGGAAACATTTTTAATACTCTGAAGCATGCAGAAGAGTTGCTGAATACCGCTGAAAGTAGATGGGATGCCACACCAACGGAGTCCACGCGGGAAGCATATCATAAGGCTAAGGCGGAGTATTTGCTGGCCTCAAACTATGAAATGCAATTTTGGAAACAGAAGGCCAGGGTTAAATGGTTAAAGGAAGGAGATGCTAATACTAAATATTTTCACACTCTGGTTAAAGGAAGACGTGCACAGCTTAGTATACAGCAAATTCGAAATTCTGAAGGCATTCTCCTTACTACTCAGGATGAGATCATGGCGTCTGCGGTATACTTCTATACCACTTTATTTGTGCGGCAGTCAACGCATGCACATTCGGCGATTTTATCACACATTCCATGTTTATTATCCGATCAACACAACATTATGCTCACGCAGCTTCCGTCTGAGACAGAGGTGAAGACAGTTGTGTGGAGCCTAGATCCTCATAGTGCTGCAGGACCAGATGGTTTTCATGGCACTTTTTATCGTTCTTGCTGGGCTACTATACATTTAGATGTTCTGAAGGCAGTGCAGGAGTTTTTTCTGGGAGTTCCACAGCCAGCAGTTATGGCCGGTGCTTTGATTACGTTGATTCCGAAGATCCAAGCTCCGCAAACATTTAGTGACTTTCGGCCTATTTGTGTAACAAATTTTTTGAGTAAGGTTTGTACTCGTATCCTTGCTACGCGTCTGGGTACGCTCTTGCCGCGTCTAATATCTCCGGAACAGACATGATTTTTACCAGGACATGATATATCCACGCAGATATTGTTAGCACGGGAAATGATACATATGATGGACAAAGGAGGATCTCAGCTTTGTTTGAAGCTCGATATGATGAAGGCATTTGATAGAGTAAGCTGGGAATATCTAGAACTTTTATTGCGGAAATTCGGATTTTCGGATTTCTTTATTCGAGTGATTATTAATCACCTTAGTGCCACACGGTTATCAGTGTTAATTAATGGCCAGCCATCTTCCCAATTTCGACCATTTCGTGGTGTAAAGCAGGGTGATCCATTATCCCCACTATTATTTATATTGTCCTCGGAAGGTTTCAGCAGGGGTTTGCGTTCTCTTTCGGCAGCTGGACACATTCAATCTTTTCGGCTGAGGCGTGTCCCGCTTACAATCACGCACTTGGCGTATGCAGATGACTTGCTTATATTTCTACGCGGCACACAGCGCAACTTGCGGCATTTTCGTACTTTCTTAACTCAGTACGAAACAGCGTCTGGACAAAAGGTAAATTATCATAAGAGTAATATCATCCCTTCGGCAAATGTTACCTCGCAACAGCAACGAATATTTAATGACATTCTTGGTATGCGCCTATCTTCTCTTCCCTTTCGATATCTGGGTTCCTATCTACATAAAGGCATTAATAGAGCAAGGTTCTGTACCTCTTTGCTGCAACATGTGGAGGCTTGTTTAAATGGATGGCATGCACACCTTCTTACCCACGCTGGTCGCTTAGCTCTACTACATTCAGTGATTGCTGCAATACCGTTACATATTTTAGCAGCGGGCGGTTTACCTAAATCTATCATCCGTATTCTTCATAGAAAAATGACTTCTTTCTTCTGGGGCAATCGTCATCATTGGGTGTCATGGAATAAAATCGCAGAACCATTTGATGAGGGTGGTCTGGGTCTCCGAGATCTCAATTCGCTACAAAAGGCATATCATTGTAAAATATGGTGGTCCTATCATAAAAATGACACTCTGTGGAGCAATTATATGCATATGAAGTATGGCAGGCGAGGTGATATTACACTACGGCTTCCAGATTCGCCAATATGGAAGTTAATCTGTCGCATACATCCTACGTGCATCTCTCACATGACAGGTTTCGGACATTTCCTTTCATGGACCCCGTCATCTACTGGTGAGTTCACACTAAAATCGGCTTATAATGTTTGCCGGATCGCAGTCCCTACGCAACTCTCATCAACGTTTATTTGGTTCAAGCATCACTCTCCAGCTGCTAAACTGTTGTTATGGCGTATTTTCAATTCGGCATTGCCATTTGAGGACTTCATTGGCCGTTATGCTGTAATGTGCCCTACGCAGTGTCCTTTTTGTAGGCAGGCTTCTGCCACAGTTGCACACATATTTATGCACTACGGTCGCATCTCTCCAATCTGGGCATTTTTTTCTTCTGAACTTCAGGGTTTGCTGCCGACAGTGTCCACCCTTCGACAATATTTATTATCGTGGTGGTACCGATCTTCTGCATCTTCCCTCTCTGGAATCTTAAAAATTATAGTCCCTACAATCACGGTTTTGAACATTTGGAAGTTCTATGCGCAGCTCACCTACGGGGATTCCACATCTTTCTCGACCGCCTTTCTTCGGAATGCTATACATTTTGACATAAATACGTGGATTTGCAAGATTCAGGGCACCAAACTGACAGCAGGATCTTCCCTCTCTCTTTCTTGGATCTCGTGCCTTCGATCCCCTCGCCTCAAGATTGTACGTTGGCAATGCCCTCCGTCGGGTAGATACAAATTAAATGTAGATGTCGCGGTAGGAGCTCGATTTGCCGCAGGGGGAGCAATCCTGCGCACACATCACGGCGAATGTGTCCGTGCTGTCTCCTTCAGACTGCCTCCAAGCACGCCTTTGATAGCGGAAATTCAGGCGACCTTATTTGGTCATTTGTATTTTCTTCCAGTCTATCGATCAATTATGTTGGAATCTGACTGTGAAGACTTAGTGACGCGACTGCAAACCAGACAGCAAGTTTTTGGTAATTATCATCTTTCCACCTTGAGCTCGCTTCTTCAGTCACAGGGGATAGAGATCAAGCATGTGTATAGAGAAGCTAATAAGACAGCTCACTACTTAGCTCAGCATGCCATGCTTTGCCCAGAGACAGGAGTTTTTGATAGACAGAATTTGCCTCCGATGGTTCGTGCCTCATTACTTCTCGATCTCACATCATCAAATCTCCGCGTAGGCTAAGCATCAAGACTTCCTAATGGATTGGCATGTCTTGTTTTGCCCTGCCCGTACCATTCCAGGTACGGGCGGGTATGGTATGTTTTCTGCGCCATTCCTGTGCCGTCATTTTCCCTTCCCTGTCTACATTTATATTTTGTTCGTTGTCTCCATAATTGTGCACTGGCGGTTCTATTCCATATCGCTGAGATGCTCCCGTTATGCTCATTTGGCGCATGCGTTCCAGCAGTTTTGGCTCTTTGACGACCTTTCTGCCTGTCCTCCATTGAGTACAGGCAGGCTCGGTATGCTTTGTAATCCCTTACAATATTGGATATTGTCACACAATATTCGTTATTATTTTAACTGGTGTGATCTTTTGGCGTATATTTCTGCATCACGCAATATGGCATTCATTTGGAGCTGGAGCATTCCACTGCTGGCTGTTTCCCATGGAGTTTTATCTACTGTTGCACATTTACGGATGGTTTTGGCTATGCTTGTCATCACTGCCGGCCCACAAGTTGGTGCTGGCAGGCGGGGTATGATCTTCATCTGTATATTTTCCTTTGGTTCATTACGCTCTCTTCTGCTGCTTTGCTCAGTATTGATTTTTTTTAACTGCATGGCGACGGCATTGCCTTGGCATGGATACTCAAATCGATTACATGCGTGCTACACATGCCCTGGGTCATTTCGGAGCCACATTGCGCAAAATTTACTATGCTACGGAGGCACTACTCGCTTGGACGGCAATACATCCCAAATCGTTATATTCAGTGTTTTCCCATTTTGATATCAATGACAATCGCATAAATATGTACGCTTTTTCCTTCGCCAAGGTTTTATCCACAAGGATGGTTTTTCTTGGCAAGGTTTTAATGCGGCATATCATATTCGATTGGAGATATCACATTATTAGCGTTCTATTTCATTTATTCGCATACTCAGACTCATGTAATATGGTTTTCCTCCGCCATAAGTGAGGCCTATTTATAATAAATTTCTGTTTTCAAAATCTATATATATATATATATATATATATATATATATATATGCCTAGATCCGTACATATACATATCGATATGTACACCGATATGTATACCCGCCTCTTATTCATAATCTGTCCATATCTTAGATCTTGTTGTTGCACCTTAAAATCTACACATAGATGACCCTCTTTGGGATAAATGTAGGCTTAGGTCTTTGAAATTCATGATGTATCAATGAGATACCCGGAGTCGCATACTCTTCTATACAATCTTTTAAGTAGACTTTTCATCGCATTGTGACCCCTCAAGCTATTTGTTACATGGCAGTTCTCCCTTTATACTATACACGTACACATATTCTTATATATATATATATATATATATGTGTGTATATATATCCCAATGCTCACACAAACGTGTCATGTGACCAATCCTCCGCCAAGTTAACTCGTTAGACCTTAAGAATTTCTCTAATTAAGGCTAAAGTTCCTTTGGCCTTACCTAAAAATGGTACCCAACGGCCATATTGGGGATGGATGAAGAGAGTTCTTACTTTATTAAAGGTTTAATTATGTCCATCTTCTGGAGTTTGTAAAAGGAACCTTATCCTTAGAACCCTTTAGCGGAAAGTATTAGTGGGTATGTAATTCAGTTGAATCTTACCCATGCCCCCATTTCCTTTTCTTTATATACTATATAGATGTATGTGTTTGCACACTAATATAGGTTTTTTCCCCTTACGCACATTTCCTATGGACCATACTCCATTAAACCCCTCATCATCTGTTAGTCCATCCCAGATGTATGTCCGTACTCTATGTATATGGCGTCCAACTTCTCATTTAAAGTTGCCAAGAAAATACTTCTTTTTAGTAGTTCTAAATTCTTAGGTCAACAACTTAACACTCTTATGTAAGTTTCTAATTAGCCCTCTTGCTTCATGTTTTGCGATTTGGGGGTATGCCAATTCCCTTAAATCTTAAATAATCAGAGATAAAGCCGATGATATCTTCCTTTCGAGGTCTCATTCTCTTGCCTTGCTTCACCCTAACCCTAGCTGCCATACTAATTTTGGGCGGGGTACAACAGCATGGCTCGTGTGGAAGAGGATAGAGAAGGATTATCTTGGACTCCTGACAACCAGGGGCAATTCTCCATAAAAAGCGCATACAATGAGTGTCGTGTGGCGGGGAAGATGTTAATATCTAGCCGTTATATATGGTGGTCAGGAGTTCACCCATCAGCGAAGATGTTTATGTGGAAATTGTGGTATGGCGCATTGCCACTATCAGAGAACCTCGCCACTTTCGCGAATGCTTATCCAACCATGTGCTCGTTTTGCAGGAGAGATAGCGGTGGCATTGATCATATTTTCGTTCATTGCCCAATTTCAACATTTTTGTGGAATAAATTGTAGAGAAAAGGGGGTTTGAGTGATTTCAAAATATGTGATTTAAATGAATGACATAAAACGTGCATGATATAAACAAACGTGTGCATGATATTGCTTATTACTTGCCTTATTTAGCTCATATATAATGTTGGCGTACTAACGAGTCATGAAGCGTTAAAACTTACATCATATGGCAAACATTTGTTGTGTTTATACTATTTTCAGGTGCCACCATTAATGAACTAAACTAGTTCATTAAGTGAAGTACTTAGTTAATTAAACTAAGTAGTTCATTAAAGGAAGCTACATTTGGAGAAGGCACAAAGGCAACAAGGCTAAGGAAGGAAAGTTTTCTTCTCCTCCCCTCATGAATATACACGCCATACATATATATATATAAATATATTTTCAGATTTTTTTAAAAAAGGCACATGCACATGTATTCCAACGTACTACCGACACGTTATATATTTTACATACGTACGTTAACGTCACACCACTATACTTAACTCATATTTATGAGTATATTCAGGTCTTATATCATATGATATAAGTCATGGTGATGACAAATTAAATACGACACGTTAAAAGGTTCTAAACCGAAAATTGTCATATCGGGCGAATGCCGAAACTTTGCTAACGTGTCACGTACTTGCCATAAATAAATGGCCAGCCCCTATACTTCAAAAATATGTATTATTTTCGTGCCTATGGTAATATTCTCAGCTAAAAATTCTTTCCATGTTGGCACACACAAATCACCCCACATTAAGGCCAAAACGTGAAGATTCCAATTTTTAATTTTGTCACATGTTAATGGCGCCACTTTAAGACCAGCCAAGTGCTGAGATTTAAAGTATATATTATATATATTATGTGTAACATAATACATATAACATGTGCAAAAGGTTGGAATTTAATTAGGGAAAAAATTGGGTAATCGATAAATATCGAAAATTCGATTTTCTACGTACACAATGCATGGAACGTTTTTGGCACATCATACGACACGTATCTAGACACTTTTTACATATGTCATACATCTTAAAGTGTTCTAGAAAATTAAATTAAGGGCTGATTGTAATATAACATGTGTGTATTATTAAATGTGCACTATTTTACAAAGTTAGCAAAAATAAAATTTCAGCATATGCATATACATCATCCACGCCACCTACAGCTGAGATGGAGCTTATGTGGAGCCTTGTTGGCATATTGATTGGTCAAGAATCAATCATGCAATGTTGGTGAATTAAAGAAAGAAGCTACAAATGGTAAGGTTTCAAAATTTGTTACATTTGAAACACATGCTGAAAATTTCAGCATGTTGAAATGTGGCTGGCCGAATTTGTGCATTAAAAGGCATATATTTTGTGTCTTGAATTATGAGATTAATTGGAAGATATTTTGGAAGCATTTTGAATAAGTTTCAAAGCCATAAAGAGTGATATCTTATATATCACACATGCTGAAATTTTTTTCAGCATGTGAACAATATGTTGGCCGAATGTATGGTCTTAAGGGTGTCCAAATTCATTTCCAATTTAATAAGGATATTAGCCATCAATTGATGAGTTATTTTAAAAAGAAAAATCAAAGAAAAATGGAAGTTATTTGAATTATCCCACTAAGTAACACATGCTGAAATTTCAGCAAGTTAACTAGCATTATGGCCGAATTTTTTCCCTTTTTGTGAGAAATTTTGTCTTGCAAAATTTATGTGACAATCTTGTGTATTATGGAAATTATTCTATGTTGATTTTGGCACATGTTTTGAGTGATATATTCAGATTTTTCCAAGTCATCAATGATGACAACATTCAACCCTATCATGAAGTGTCAAGTAAGCAAAGCTTAAATGATCATCCAATGAGAAGATGCTAAGTAAGCAAGACCATGTCACAATGATGTCTTACATTCTCCCAAGGACTTAGAAGATAATTTTCAAGAGGGGGAGAACACCTAGGGGGGACGGCCATATGAGCATAAAAGGAAAGAAGATGAGCAAAAAACAAGACAAGCACAAGCATTGCAAAATCAAGTGATCAAAAATGCTAGCCTCTCTTCTTCTACACTCTATTTCTTTCTTCTTCTTGAAAGCCTATTGTATTCATATTTTCAATCTTGAATAGGCTTGTTATAGACCACCACATATTCCATATCTTTGTAAAAGATTGATCAAGGTGTGATCAATCTTCATTCTTGAGAGGTGGTGGTGTTCGCGCGAATTGTATTCATCGTATAAGGTTTGTAAAGGGTTGGAGTTAGTGTGTAACTCTATCAACCCTGTGGTAAGGTGTATTGCGTGTGTGTGACTAGTGTGAACCAAGGAAGGTGTTCCTTGAAGACTGGAGTAGGTTGTTTATAACCGAACCAGTATAAAATTCCCGGTGCCATTTACTTTCAGCATTTATTTTCTGTTACTGCACAGTTTACTCTTTTTGTTTGTGTTCGTAAAAATAGTAAACGACTTTCACAAATCACGGAAATTTCCAGAAACATAGCCACACGTCTTAGGGTTAATGTGGCACATGTTTCAACCCTTTTGGATAAGGATAAGTCGATCAAACATCAAAAGTTCTGAGACTAGTGCAGTCTGATTTTCAGACTTACAAAGGTTGAGACTTTGATAGTAATTGACCAACTTCCCAAAAGCATTTTGCAAAATTGTTTCAACCCAATTACGTATAGTATATAAGGAGTTTGTGATTAAAATTTCAGAGCATTTGGACTTACACACAAATAGGAATAAATTTTTCAAAACCGTCTACCGTTTCTGGCAGATTCGTGCAATATGATTGCCAACGGTTTTTGAAGAGGTTAAAGGTTGAATTTAAATTTGAAATTTTTAGGAGACCCTCATAACATCTGAGGCTAAGTTCTCTCAAAAGTTCAGAATTTTTGGAGACCTATAACCTGGTTTTAAAAACGTTTTAAAACTGGTCATGAAAACAGAATCTGTTTTCAGAAGTTGAGGTGTTTAGTTTTAAACAAATTTTAAAAACCACACTTTAAGCACCACCTATTCAACCCCCCCTTCTAGTGGTGCCTTGCAGATCCTACAAGTGGTATCAGAGCGCATGAACACTCACTACAAAGGATCCAACGATTCAGTGAGATGGCAACCACAAATCTCAAAACCGAGCAAGAAGGTATGTCGAGCCAAAGGCCTCCTCTTTTTGACTGTGAGTCATTTATTCAGTGGAAACTTAGAATGAAGCTCTTTCTTATGGCTATAGACATTGATCTTTGGTCGATAATAGAAGATGGTCCTTTTGTCCCATCTAAGTTATCCACCGTAGACGGAGTCACATTAGAAGTTGCTAAATCTAGACAAGAATATACGAGTGATGATAAAAAGAAACTTAGTATGAATGCTAGGGCTATGCAATTGCTCCTAAACGGATTAAGTAAAAGTGAGTCTAGTTATATCTCAAACTGCTCGAGTGCACAAGAAATGTGGAGGATACTAGAAATGAAACACGAAGGCACGAGTCAATTAAAAGAGTCAAAAATAAACATGCTTATGCCCACACTTGAGTCGTTTAAATTGTTGCCTAATGAGTCTATTGTTGATATGGATCTTCGTCTGACTAACATCTACAACTCTCTTGAGTCTCTTGGTAAAGCTTTTACCACACAAGAAAAGGTACAGAAAGTCTTACGAAGCCTTCCATCCTAGTGGGACCCTAAAGTGACCGCAATAGAAGAAAGCAAGGAAACTAAGTCAATAAAGATGGAAGAATTAATCGGATCACTTAAGGTCTATGAGAATAAACTCACCATACGGAAATCGGAATCATCTAAACAAGGTAAAGCTATTGCTTTTAAATCAAATGAATACGTCTCCTCTCCTTCCGATCATGTAGATGATAGTGATTCTGAATCGGATAACGATGACCTAATTCTATTGGCTAAAGGCTTAACAAAATTTATGAGAAGGTCATTTAGAAACAAAAATAAGGGTACTACAACTAAGAGAAATAAGAACAAGTCAAATGATAAAGATGTTAAATGTTATGAACGTGGCAAACTCGGACATTTATCATATGACTGCCCCAATAAATAAAAGCAAACAAATAAATACCCCGACAAGGAACGGAACAAGAATAGACTCGTCTCAGAACCCAAACAAAGGAAACGTGCTCTAAAGGCCTCCACTTGGAGTGATACATCGGATTCCGAGACTGAAACCGAAGAGGAGACTGCACAAGTATGCTTTGCATCCAAAGCATCTAATGAGGTATCATCTGATTCTGACTCTGACTCTGAACCTTCTTATGATGATCTTTTTAGTCAGTATTTAGAATTGCATAAATTCACTAAGACTCTCGCTAAGGAAAAGAAGCGATTAATTGAAGACAAGAAACTGTTAGAATCTTCTAACGAGAATCTTGTCGCTCAATTAAGCGATTCAAAGAAAGAGTCATCATGTATCATTACTGCATTAAAGACAGAGATTTCATCATTAACCACTCAAAATAATGAAATGAAATCCGAGATTTCAAGTTTGAAATCAAGGAATACCGATTTAGAGAAAATTATGAAACAGTTTGATACGGGATCCAACATGCTACATCGCATTATATTATCACAAAAGCATGACAATAACAAAACAGGTTTGGGATACGTTGATACTAATGAAGTATCAACCAAACCAACTAAGTTTGTGGTGTCTAAGAAAGTAGACACCCCAAAGCCTCAAGTGGCGTCTAAGATGACGCAAAAACCGTCACTTCCCTTATCACGCTCCACTTCCTCTTTATATCATGCGAAATACAACGTTGTACCATAGATATATGAAAAGAAAAGAGTGATGCATACATGGCATTCATTTCATCCACGCACTACGCACACACACACAAGGACATATCAAAAACGTCCTTCATACAATGAGTATAGAGGAGTCCTTGGGCAAAGGCCCAAAATGCATTCACCACATGTCTACTATATCGCACCTTCATCTACATTCTTGCCATTTGATAGACCGAGAAGGATCACCCAAGTATGGGTACCGAAAGGTACTTTTACCAAGAGGTGATTAACTAACTCGAAAGGACCGAAAGTTAAAAGGGTACCTAAATCATTTTTACACATTGCAGGTGTTACGACCCGAGATCCCGGGCTAGTGGAAATGATGAAAATAGAACGCAAATGCGATGTTGATGAAATTTCAGTGGAATTAAATTTCTATTTAGAATTAATAAAGACATCGACATTAAATATCGGGGTTAGAAAACACATAAAAATAACTTTAAGGTAAGTTAACGGATATAACGAGACTGGTTGGAACTAGACAATGACTGTATAGGACATACAAGGTATTTAAATAAATTAGTCGGTAGCAACATAAGTCGACAGATATAAATCAAACCGAATAAAAATACCCGATACGATAACTACAATACACACTAGTATCACAGTTTCTTCCACTTAATCCCACATATCAACAAAAGAGAAAAACCCTCCCCATCTTTCCCCACATGGCCGCCCACCCCCTATCCAAGTGGGGGAATCTCTACTTTCTTCACATGGCAAACAACCATCACCTACCTTACACACTTTTCACATCCACTACTCACTTTCTTCTATTCTCTTTCACATGCCACAAAACAATAATTAATCTTCTTTCTTCTTCATCATTCACGGCAAGCACACCATAAAAGGAGAAGACAACTTTGTTATTTTAAATACTACCCATCTTCCTTTTTCCTTATACAACTATAAACAACAATTATCCCTCCACTTTCTTACACAAAACAATTAACATTTTCCTCCCTTTTTCCTCTCCAACTTTCGGCTGGAACAACACAAAGGAAGACATATTTTATTTCCATTTCACAACCTCACCTCATTATTATTCCACACATAAAATACATCATTCCACTCAATTGTAATTCCTCTCTCCTTTACTTATGGAATTCGGCTGCAATTAGTAAGATGGAGGAAAACCTCTTTTCTTCCATCTACACTCAAAACATCTCACACCTTTCATCCTTCTCCTCATGGCCGAACTACTCAACAACAAAGGAGATGATTTCTTCTTTTTCATTCTACACTCTAAAACATTCATCTTCCAACAAAACCCTCTCTTTTACAAGAAACAAATGAAGTTCTTCAATACCCCTTTCCTTTTTGTCATGGCCGTGTGTCTTCTATGGCCAAGAATGAGTTTTTCTTCTCTTTTTCATATCATCTACACATCTCCAAGACTAAGTTCCAACACTTTGTAAACATGTTGGTCGAATTCATAGGAGGTTGAAAACCAAGGTGTAGCAAGGCAAAGGAGGAGGAGTTTCTTCCAACCCAAGTGAAGAACCTTCACTTTAAAGTGTAAGAAAAGTGGTAAAGGCAAGTATTCTTCCTAGATCCTACATGGATTTTCAAAGATCTATGTGTATGTTTATACTAAGTTGGATCATTCATGGTATATGTTCAAATTTGATTTTCAAGAATATGTAAAAATATATGTTTTAAGAGATCCATTTATATATATTTGATATATATATATATATATGCGGTAGATATACATATATATATGTATACAAGAAATGTACATATACTTTACATATATTTATACGTATGTACAATATGTGAATATTATATATATAAGTAGGTATGTTATGATAGTTCTTACATATATAGTACTAAGATGTTAAGTTAAAGGAAGTGTATGTGGGATGTATATATGATATATGTATATATATAGTTTCTTAAGATAAGAATAGGAATTTGTAAGCATGCATTAACATACATATACACGGCTTTGGTGTAAATTTAGAATACAAATGATTAGATTTTGATACATCATATATATGTATTAAATATAAAATTCAATATTACATAAAGATTATGGTATGAATATTTATATTAAAAGATGTATGATAAAATAATTGATTATATTGTACAATATATGTGTAATGGTGGTTTTAAAGTTTCGGCTAACTAAAAGAATGTAACAATAATTATTTCATAAAATTTCATATATGTATAAACGTCTATGGAAATACATAAATGAATCATATACATACATGGCTTAAAGGTGATAAAAATTTATATATATTCCTTATTTAAAATATACGGCCATGTGAGTAAATTATTTTTGTGAAGTTTAAATATACGTATGTGTATGTATTTCATTAGGTATAAATCAGCCATGAGGTCATTTTCAATTAAAGTGACTTTCTTATGTTTTCAGTAAACATTTATGTGTAATATATATATTAATGTATGAAAATAAATAAGTTTAGATATTATATAATGTATATCATAAAATGATTTTGTATATGTATACACCATATTTATATATTTCGGTCATTAGGCCTTTTATGATAAGATGACTTTATTATGTTATATACACATGTATATATGTATTATGTATATATGTTAAGATATAAAAATGAATAAGTTTTGGAAAACTATATAATATGTCATAAGATGATTTCATATATAAGTATACAATTACATATACTTCGTCCATTAGGACATTCATGGTAAAGTGACTTATTATATTTAATACACAATTATGTATGTATGATGGATATGTTAAGTTATGAAAGTAGGTTAAGTATGTATTCTATGGAAAATGTTATAAAAAGGTATAAAAATATATGTAGTAAATATGTATATGTATATGTGCACAGCTACAAGGCATTTTATAATGTAGGTGTATTATTTGCTACATGTTATGTATACTAATATGTGTAGGTTATGATAAGATGTAGTTATGATGTAAGTTATGAAATTCGTGACAATATGTTAAGGTAATTAGGAAATAAATGTTTTAGGTATTTAAGTTATGAATTATGAAATACATGTATGGAATAGATGTTACGAAAGTATTGTTGGATGAAAATTGTGAAAAGTGGGCTGATTTGGGGATGCTATGGCCGAATGGCCATTCATGATGGTCAAAGTGGGATTTCCTTTAAGTTATGACATGTAGGATGAAAGTAAGTAAGCGATGTTGTTATAAGATGTAGAATGACCAAAGTACCCTCATATGACCGAGTCTCATGCATGCATGAAAACAAGATTTGCTAAGGTATGTTGTCACATCTCATGTTTTGAAAATTCATATGCATGTGAATAATAAACACGAGACGATTGATTCCGTCGACACACGATATGTTATGTTATGTTATGTTCATGATTACGATCATGTTATGTTCGCCAGTGTGACATCGGTACCGGGGTGGTAGATGTCAGGGGCATATGATTACGTATGTGGCTGAGTGTAACACCGGGTCTGGGACACAGGATCTCTGTCACAGCACGTCACCGTTGGTACATGTACATATGTTATGATGTTTATGTCGTACATGTATTATATGGGGAATCAATCGGTATGTCGTGTGTTATTATTCTTATGAAAAGTGCTATAGCCAATGATAAAAATGTTATGTCTTCATGTTATGAAAATGTAACGTTATGCAAGTTATGAATATGTCATTTTACGCAAGTTATGAAAATCACGTCAAGTTATGAAATGTCATGTTTATGAAATGTCATGTTTACGAAAAGTCATTTTATGAAAAGTCATGTTTTATGCATCACGTCATGACCATGTTACCTTAGAGTTATGATTAAGAATTCTTGAGTATATGACAGCTCTAAAGTGGACAAGGTAGGGTTGAGTATGAAAATGTAGTACATGTAAGGTAGGCAAAGATGGTATAAGTATGGATTAGGAGTTAAGTATGGATGTAGTATGATGTTATGGATGAAGCAGAATGAGATGCTGTTATGCTATGTATGTTTTGAAATCTTCCTTATTTACCTGTTTTTACAGATATGTTATGATATTTGTTAAAAAGGAGACGTGCTTATTATTATATTCAAAATTTATGGTTATTATGATTTGTCACCCCGTCTTCCCATGTATGATCCACATGTCATATCTGGTAAGACTACATGCTGAGCGATTAAAAGTCGGTGGCTATCGCTCATACTTGCCTCATTTATCAATTTCCAGATAACAGGTATCACTATACAGACTTGTTGATGACAGGCTAGATAGATCATTGATAACGAAGAAACCTGCTGAGAGATTCGTTTGAGGACATTAAGCTTGATTTATGATGTATTTCAGAAGATTTCAGTATTCTGTATATGATGACTTGTACAGATTATGATGTAGTACATTGCATGTCGATTATGATTTTTTTTTGTTATGTCGCTTCCGCTTATCGATTCATTATTCATGTCGACATGTACATGTATAGTATCGACGCTTTGTACTCTATGGAGTAGAGTACGACGGGTGCACTGAGCCGGAACCCTGGTTTCGGGCGGGGCGCTACAGTTGGTATCAGAGCAGTGGCTCTAGATCCACTGCGGACACATAAGTAAACAACGACATGAACTTAAGCAATGATCTTAGAATTTAAGAAATGATCATAGACGTAAGAAACTTCTTAGAGGAAAGCGACAGCTTTAGTATAAGAGAAATAGAACGGTATTAGACAGATACAAGAAAACTAGAAAGTATAAGTAGGTCGTTTAGGCTTTCCGACATTTGTACAGGTCAAGTCACTAGAATACCTCAATGCTATTTTCTAGTTAGTAACATAGTAGTTATAAATTGTAATTTCCACAATTTCTGGTTTAGCTCTAATTGGGATAACATTTGGAGATAGTGATAGAATTTCTTAGGCTGATTAAGATATGATATGTAGTAGAACAATAAGCAGTGATTTATAAGAATTACGATGATTAGAGTTTGGCAAATATATTGCACAAATAGTACGCGTATGAATAAGACGATGAAATTAGAAATTTACAGAGTAGGTCAAAGATGTTAGTCGCATTAGGGATGTAAATTCATAGTGATAAAAGTACGATTATATAAATAGATATAAGGATATAATGAGTCAGGCCACATTGGGAGCTAAATTATGAATTTAGAAAGTGGTCGGACTATCTGATTGGAATTAGTTTCCGTAAGTTGAATCGGAATAGGCATGACTAGAATTAAGTTGATATGATTTAACTGGATTAGGGTTAGTGGCTGAAAAATCGGTAAGTATAAAAGTTACTGTAACGCGCAAAGATATGAAGTTGTAGAATACCTAAGCAGATTAATAGGAGGTATACAAAAATTGTGAATTTAGAAAAATTTTATCATAAGTTGTCAAATTTTAAGTTGAATCATAGGCAATTAAGAAATGACGATAGAAATTAAGTATTTAAATCATTAAGGACAAAATCGATACGACCCCTAAGTTTCGAGGACGAAACTTTTTATAAGGGGGGAAGAATGTTACGACCCGAGATCCCGGGCTAGTGGAAATGATGAAAATAGAACACAAATGCGATGTTGATGAAATTTCAGTGGAATTAAATTTCTATTTAGAATTAATAAAGACATCGACATTAAATATCGGGGTTATAAAACACATAAAAATAACTTTAAGGTAAGTTAACGGATATAACGAGACTGGTTGGAACTAGACAATGACTGTATAGGACATACAAGGTATTTAAATAAATTAGTCGGTAGCAACATAAGTCGATAGAGATAAATCAAACCGAATAAAAATACCCGATACGATAACTACAATACACACTAGTATCACAGTTTCTTCCACTTAATCCCACATATCAACAAAAGAGAAAAACCCTCCCCATCTTTCCCCACATGGCCGCCCACCCCCTATCCAAGTGGGAGAATCTCTACTTTCTTCACATGGCAAACAACCATCACCTACCTTACACACTTTTCACATCCACTACTCACTTTCTTCTATTCTCTTTCACATGCCACAAAACAATAATTAATCTTCTTTCTTCTTCTTCATTCACGGCAAGCACACCATAAAAGGAGAAGACAACTTTGTTATTTTAAATACTACCCATCTTCCTTTTTCCTTATACAACTATAAACAACAATTGTCCCTCCACTTTCTTACAAAAAACAATTAACATTTTCCTCCCTTTTTCCTCTCCAACTTTCGGCTGGAACAACACAAAGTAAGACATATTTTATTTCCATTTCACAACCTCACCTCATTATTATTCTACACATAAAATATATCATTCCACTCAATTGTAATTCCTCTCTCCTTCACTTATGGAATTCGGCTGCAACTAGTAAGATGGAGGAAAACCTCTTTTCTTCCATCTACACTCAAAACATCTCACACCTTTCATCCTTCTCCTCATGGCCGAACTACTCAACAACAAAGGAGATGATTTCTTCTTTTTCATTCTACACTCTAAAACATTCATCTTCCAACAAAACCCTCTCTTTTACAAGAAACAAATGAAGTTCTTCAATACCCCTTTCCTTTTTGTCATGGCCGCGTGTCTTCTATGGCCAAGAATAAGTTTTTCTTCTCTTTGTCATATCATCTACACATCTCCAAGACTAAGTTCCAACACTTTGTAAACATGTTGGTCGAATTCATAGGAGGTTGAAAACCAAGGTGTAGCAAGGCAAAGGAGGAGGAGTTTCTTCCAACCCAAGTGAAGAACCTTCACTTTAAAGTGTAAGAAAAGTGGTAAAGGCAAGTATTCTTCCTAGATCCTACATGGATTTTCAAAGATCTATGTGTATGTTTATACTAAGTTGGATCATTCATCGTATATGTTCAAATTTGATTTTCAAGAATATGTAAAAATATATGTTTTAAGAGATCCATTTATATATATTTGATATATATATATATATATATATATATATATATATATATATATGCGGTAGATATATATATATATGTATACAAGAAATGTACATATACTTTACATATATTTATACGTATGTACAATATGTGAATATTATATATATAAGTAGGTATGTTATGATAGTTCTTACATATATAGTACTAAGATGTTAAGTTAAATGATGTGTATGTGGGATGTATATATGATATATGTATATATATAGTTTCTTAAGATAAGAATAGGAATTTGTAAGCATGCATTAACATACATATACACGGCTTTGGTGTAAATTTAGAATACAAATGATTAGATTTTGATACATCATATATATGTATTAAATATAAAATTCAATATTACATAAAGATTATGGTATGAATATTTATATTAAAAGATGTATGATAAAATAATTGATTATATTGTACAATATATGTGTAATGGTGGTTTTAAAGTTTCGGCTAACTTAAAGAATGTAACAATAATTATTTCATAAAATTTCATATATGTATAAACGTCTATGGAAATACATAAATGAATCATATACATACATGGCTTAAAGGTGATAACAATTTATATATATTCCTTATTTAAAATATACGGCCATGTGAGTAAATTATTTTTATGAAGTTTAAATATACGTATGTGTATGTATTTCATTAGGTATAAATCGGCCATGAGGTCATTTTCAATAAAAGTGACTTTCTTATGTTTTCAGTAAACATTTATGTGTAATATATATTAATGTATGACAATAAATAAGTTTAGATATTATATAATGTATATCATAAAATGATTTTGTATATGTATACACCATATTTATATATTTCGGTCATTAGGCCTTTTATGATAAAATGACTTTATTATGTTATATACACATGTATATATGTATTATATATATATGTTAAGATATGAAAATGAATAAGTTTTGGAAAACTATATAATATGTCATAAGATGATTTCATATATAAGTATACAATTACATATACTTCGTCCATTAGGACATTCATGGTAAAGTGACTTATTATATTTAATACACAATTATGTATGTATGATGGATATGTTAAGTTATGAAAGTAGGTTAAGTATGTATTCTATGGAAAATGTTATAAAAAGGTATAAAAATATATGTAGTAAATATGTATATGTATATGTGCACAGCTACAAGGCATTTTATAATGTAGGTGTATTATTTGCTACATGTTATGTATACTAATATGTGTAGGTTATGATAAGATGTAGTTATGATTTGAGTTATGAAATTCGTGACGTTATGTTAAGGTAATAGGAAATAAATGTTTTAGGTATTTAAGTTATGAATTATGAAATACATGTATGGAATAGATGTTACGAAAGTATTGTTGGATGAAAATTGTGAAAAGTGGGCTGATTTGGGGATGCTATGGCCGAATGGCCATTCATGATGGTCAAAGTGGGATTTCCTTTAAGTTATGACATGTAGGATGAAAGTAAGCGATGTTGTTATAAGATGTAGAATGACCAAAGTACCCTCATATGACCGAGTCTCATGCATGCATGAAAACAAGATTTACTAAGGTATGTTGTCACATCTCATGTTTTGAAAATTCATATGCATGTGAATAATAAACACGAGACGATTGATTCCGTCGACACACGATATGTTATGTTATGTTATGTTCATGATTACGATCATGTTATGTTCGCCAGTGTGACATCGGTACCGGGGTGGTAGATGTCAGGGGCATATGACTACGTATGTGGCTGAGTGTAACACCGGGTCTGGGACACGGGATCTCTGTCACAGTGCGTCACCGTTGGTACATGTACATATGTTATGATGTTTATGTCGTACATGTATTATATGGGGAATCAATCGGTATGTCGTGTGTTATTATTCTTATGAAAAGTGCTATAGCCAATGATGAAAATGTTATGTCTTCATGTTATGAAAATGTCATGTTATGCAAGTTATGAATATGTCATTTTACGCAAGTTATGAAAATCACGTCAAGTTATGAAATGTCATGTTTATGAAAAGTCATGTTTACGAAAAGTCATTTTATGAAAAGTCATGTTTTATACATCACGTCATGACCATGTTACCTTAGAGTTATGATTAAGAATTCTTGAGTATATGACAGCTCTACAGTGGACAAGGTAGGGTTGAGTATGAAAATGTAGTACATGTAAGGTTGGCAAAGATGGTATAAGTATGGATTAGGAGTTAAGTATGGATGTAGTATGATGTTATGGATGAAGCAGAATGAGATGCTGTTATGCTATGTATGTTTTGAAATCTTCCTTATTTACCTGTTTTTACAGATATGTTATGATATTTGTTAAAAAGGAGACGTGCTTATTATTATATTCAAAATTTATGGTTATTATGATTTGTCACCCCGTCTTCCCATGTATGATCCACATGTCGTATCTGGTAAGACTACTTGCTGAGCGATTAAAAGTCGGTGGCTATCGCTCATACTTGCCTCATTTATCAATTTCCAGATAACAGGTATCACTATACAGACTTGTTGATGACAGGCTAGATAGATCATTGATAACGAAGAAACCTGCTGAGAGATTCGTTTGCGGACATTAAGCTTGATTTATGATGTATTTCAGAAGATTTCAGTATTCTGTATATGATAACTTGTACAGATTATGATGTAGTACATTGCATGTCGATTATGATTTGTTTATGTTATGTCGCTTCCGCTTATCGATTCATTATTCATGTCGACATGTACATGTATAGTATCGACGCTTTGTACTCTATGGAGTAGAGTACGGCGGGTGCACTGAGCCGGAACTCTGGTTTCGGGTGGGGCGCTATAGCAGGGAACCCACACATCAAAAGAAACAACTATAAAGTGATTCCTTGACAGTGGATGCTCGAGGCACATGACGGGTGACCCGAGCTTGTTCACAAAATTAAAGAAGGTAACAAAAGGCGGATCCGTGACCTTTGGAGACAACAACGAAGGCAAGATCATCGAAAAAGGTACGATTGGAAATCCAAGTACTCTCCAAATCTCCAACGTCTTTTTGGTAAGCAACTTATCCTACAATCTTCTTAGCATTTCTCAATTTGTTGATAATGGTTTTAATGTTTGTTTTACTCACCCTTGTTTCAATATAATAAATAAAAATGGAGAAACCGTTTTAAAAGGAAAACGAGAAGGTAACATTTTTTACGCTTTCTATGGATGATGTGGTAGACGCTAAAGTTAAGTGCTTTATGTCAAATGAACCCAATGTGAATTTATGGCATAGACGTTTAGGACACATTGGTATCTCCACACTAGAAAAACTTCAACGAAAGAACCTAGTACGAGGATTGCCTACGCTTGATTTAGACAACTTTCAGTTGTGTGAATCTTGCATAAAAGGCAAACAAACACGTGAGTCACTTAAGCCTACAAATGAAATAAGCACGACTAGAGTCTTAGAACTATTACATATTGATTTGTTTGGTCCTAGTCGCACTACAAGCCTTTGTGGGCGCCACTATGCATGCGTGATTGCTGATGATTTTTCTCGTTACACTTGGACTTTATTTCTTGCACATAAGGATGATAGTGCCATTGAGATTGCAAAATTAATCAAACAGCTTGAAAATCAATACGGTGTAAGTGTGAAAAAGATAAGAAGCGATAGAGGCGGTGAGTTTAAAAACGAAGAGATGATTTCATTTTGCGAAGAAATGGGAATTAAGCATGAGTTTTCGCCACCTAGAACTCCACAATTAAATGGAGTAGTAGAAAGAAAGAATCGAACATTACAAGAAATAGCTAGGACTATGTTATGTGAAAATAAATTGCCTAGATGTTTGTGGGCGGAAGCCGTAAATTGTGTATGCTATATAGTAAATCGCCTATCTATAAGAAAGAAAATAAACAAGACGCCTTACGAGATATTGAATGATCGCATGCCTAAGATTGACTATTTTCGTGTGTTTGGATGCAAATGTTTTGTTTTAAATATAAAAGATAATTTAGATAAATTTGAATCTAAATCAATTGAGTGCATTTTTGTTGGATATTTTATAAATTCAAAGGCATATAGGTGTTATGATCCTCTCACTAGACAAATCATGGAATCTATTCATGTGAAATTCAATGAATTTGGTGAGATTGATAAAGATAAAGAATATGACGATGACTTTGAAGTGAAACCCGTGTTGAATGAAGATGATGGTACATTTGATATGCATGACATAAATGACACACTAGAAATGCATGATCACATAGAAATGCATGATAACATAGAAAATAATCAACCAAGATGGCATAGAGATCACCCACATGATCTCATCATAGGCGACCTCACTCACGGTGTGCGACCACGTAGAAGAATTACTTCAGATAAGATAAATGAATTCCATGCTATGATTTCTGAAATTGAACCTAAAAATGTGCATGATGCTTTGAGTGATTCTTCTTGGATTGATGCTATGCATGATGAGCTTAATCAATTCATTAGAAACGATGTATGGGATTTAGTGCCACGACCACAAGATAAGACTATAATAGGCACAAAGTGGGTGTTTAGGAATAAAATGAATGAAGAAGGAAAGGTCGTTAGGAATAAAGCTAGACTTGTAGCACAAAGCTATAATCAAGAAGAAGGAATTGACTACGATGAAACATTTGCACCCGTAGCACGTTTAGAAGCTATATGACTCTTACTTGTTATTGCTTGCATGAAAGATTTTAAATTGTATCAAATGGACGTAAAAAGTGCATTCCTAAACGGATTTATACAAGAAGAAGTATACGTGAAGCAACCACCCGGTTTTGAAGATTTGAAACATCCCGATCACGTGTACAAACTAAAGAAGGCGCTATACGGCCTAAAGCAAGCACCGAGAGCATGGTATGATCGTTTTGCTACTTTCCTTTTAGAAAATGATTTTAAACGATATACTATAGATAGTACACTATTTTTGAAACAAGATAAATCAGATTTACTTATTATCCAAATCTACGTTGATGACATTATTTTCGGTTCTACCTCACATAGACTTGTTGAAGATTTTGAAAATTGCATGAAATCTGAATTTGAAATGTCTATGGTTGGTGAACTTAACTATTTTCTTGGCTTGCAGATTAAGCAAACGAGTAAAGGCATTCACATAAGTCAAGCAAAATATGTCAATGACATGATTAAAAAGTTTAACTTTGAAAATTTGAAACCATCCCCCACCCCTATGAGTGTCACTACTAAATTGGACAAAGATGAACATGGTAAAGACGTTGATAATGGCTTATATCGATCTATGATAGGTTCTTTGTTATATTTAACTGCTAGTAGGCCTGACATCATGTTCAGTGTATGCATGTGTGCATGATTTCAGAGTCAACCTAAGGTGTCTCACTATAATACGGTAAAAAGAATATTCTGTTATATTAAGCACACGCCCACCTTAGGAATTTGGTACGATAAGGATTCCACATTTAACTTACATGCTTATACTGATGCAGATTATGGTGGCTGCAAAATAGATAGAAAGAGCACGAGTGGGACTTGCCAATTTATAGGAAACTCACTCATTTCATGGTTTTCCAAAAAGCAAGCAAGCGTTGCTTTGTCCACTACTCAGGCTGAGTACATGGCACTTAGTCTTTGTTGCACACAGTTGTTGTGGATAAAACAACAACTCTCAGACTTTGGAATTACCGTAAATAGAATTCCAATATATTGTGATAGTATGAGTGCCACTAATTTGTCTAAGAACCCCGTGTTACACTCTAAGGCTAAGCATATAGAAGTACGCTATCACTTTTTTCGTGATCACTTAAATAAAAGTGATATCGTCATAGACCACGTACGCACAGAAGCACAAGTAATGGATATCTTTACAAAAGACTTAAATCAAGCCACGTATGAATCTCTTCGTTCCAAATTAGGCATGATTCCAGTTGATATGATTTGATTTGACATGATTTGATTTTCTTTCCTTATTTATAGGAATCTTATGATTTACTTTCCAAAATAAAGGGGGAGAGAAAGCATGATTTAAGGGGGAGGGAGACACTAATTGATACTGATTGCACAAATCAAGGGGGAGCCGGATTTATGCATGTTTGAAGGGGGAGCGATAGTATTTAAATCATGTGCATAAGTTATTTTGAAAATCATCAAAAGGGGGAGATTGTAGAGAAAAGGGGGTTTGAGTGATTTCAAAATATGTGATTTAAATGAATGACATAAAACGTGCATGATACAAACAAACGTGTGCATGATATTGCTTATTACTTGACTTATTTAGCTCATATATAATGTTGCCGTACTAACGAGCCATGAAGCGTTAAAACTTACATCATATGGCAAACATTTGTTGTGTTTATACTATTTTCAGGTGCCACCATTAATGAACTAAACTAGTTCATTAAGTGAAGTACTTAGTTAATTAAACTAAGTAGATCATTAAAGGAAGCTACATTTGGAGAAGGCACAAAGGCAACAAGGCTAAGGAAGGAAAGTTTTCTTCTCCTCCCCACATGAATATACACGCCATACATATATATATATAAATATATTTTCAGATTTTTTAAAAAAAGGCACATGCACATGTATTCCAACGTACTACCGATACGTTATATATTTTACATACGTACGTTAACGTCACACCACTATACTTGACTCATATTTATGAGTATATTCAGGTCTTATATCATATGATATAAGTCATGGTGATGACAAATTAAATACGATACGTTAAAAGGTTCTAAACCGAAAATTGTCGTATCGGGCGAATGCCAAAACTTCGCTAACGTGTCACGTACTTGCCATAAATAAATGGCCAGGCCCTATACTTCAAAAATATGTATTATTTTCGTGCCTATGGTAATATTCTCAGCCAAAAATTCTTTCCATGTTGGCACACACAAATCACCCCACATTAAGGCCAAAACGTGAAGATTCCAATTTTTAATTTTGTCACATGTTAATGGCGCCACTTTAAGACCAGCCAAGTGCTGAGATTTAAAGTATATATTATATATATTATGTGTAACATAATATATATAACATGTGCAAAAGGTTGGAATTTAATTAGAGAAAAAATCGTGTAATCGATAAATATCGAAAATTCAATTTTCTACGTACGCAATGCATGGAACATTTTTGGCACATTATACGACACGTATCTAGACACTTTTTACATATGTCATACATCTTAAAGTGTTCTAGAAAATTAAATTAAGAACTGATTGGAATATAACATGTGTGTATTATTAAATATGCACTATTTTACAATGTTAGCAAAAATAAAATTTCAGCATATGCATATACATCATCCACGCCACCTACAGCTGAGATGGAGCCTATGTGGAGCCTTGTTAGTATATTGATTGGTCAAGAATCAATCATGCAATGTTGGTGAATTAAAGAAAGAAGCTACAAATGGTAAGGTTTCAAACTTTGTTACATTTGAAACACATGCTGGAAATTTCAGCATGTTGAAATGTGGCTGGCCGAATTTGTGCATTAAAAGGCATATGTTTTGTGTCTTGAATTATGAGATTAATTGGAAGATATTTTGGAAGCATTTTGAATAAGTTTCAAAGCCATAAAGAGTGATATCTTATATATCACACATGCTGAAATTTTTTTCAGCATGTGTACAATATGTTGGCCGAATGTATGGTCTTAAGGGTGTCCAAATTCATTTTCAATTTAATAAGGATATTAGCCATCAATTGATGAGTTATTTTAAAAAGAAAAATCAAAGAAAAATGGAAGTTATTTGAATTATCCCACTAAGTAACACATGCTGAAATTTCAGCAAGTTAACTAGCATTATGGCCGAATTTTTTCCCTTTTTGTGAGAAATTTTGTCTTGCAAAATTTATGTGACAATCTTGTGTATTATGGAAATTATTATATGTTGATTTTGGCACATGTTTTGAGTGATATATTCAGATTTTTCCAAATCATCAATGATGACAGCATTCAACCTATCATGAAGTGTCAAGTAAGCAAAGTTTAAATGATCATCCAATGAGAAGATGCTAAGTAAGCAAGACCATGTCACAATGATGTCTTACATTCTCCCAAGGACTTAGAAGATAATTTTCAAGAGGGGGAGAACACCTAGGGGGGACGGCCATATGAGCATAAAAGGAAAGAAGATGAGCAAAAACAAGACAAGCACAAGCATTGCAAAATCAAGTGATCAAAAACGCTAGCCTCTCTTCTTCTACACTCTTTTTCTTTCTTCTTCTTGAAAGCCTATTGTATTCATATTTTCAATCTTGAATAGGCTTGTTATAGACCACCACATATTCCATATCTTTGTAAAAGATTGATCAAGGTGTGATCAATCTTCATTCTTGCGAGGTGGTGGTGTTCGTGCGAATTGTATTCATCGTACAAGGTTTGTAAAGGGTTGGAGTTAGTGTGTAACTCTATCAACCCTGTGGTAAGGTGTATTGCATGTGTGTGACTAGTGTGAACCAAGGAAGGTGTTCCTTGAAGACTGGAGTAGGTTGTTTATAACCGAACCAGTATAAAATTCTCGGGGCCATTTACTTTCAGCATTTATTTTCTGTTACTGCACAGTTTACTCTTTTTGTTTGCGTTCATAAAAATAGTAAACGACTTTCAAAAATCACGAAAATTTCCAGAAACATAGCCACGCGTCTTAGGGTTAATTTGGCACAAGTTTCACCCCTTTTGGATAAAGATAAGTCGATCAAACATCAAAAGTTCTGAGACTAGTGCAGTCTGATTTTCAGACTTGCAAAGGTTGAGACTTTGATAGTAATTGACTAACTTTCCAAAAGAATTTTGCAAAACCGTTTCAACCCACTTAAATATAGTATATAAGGAGTTAGGGATTAAAATTTCAGAGCATTTGGAATTACACACAAATAGAAATAAATTTTTCAAAACCGTCTACCGTTTCTGGCAGATTCGTGCAATCTGATTACCAACGGTTTTTGAAGGGGTTAAAGGTTGAATTTAAATTTGAAATTTTTAGGAGACCCACATAACATCTGAGGCTAAGTTCTCTCAAAATTTCAAAATTTTTGGAGACCCATAACCTGGTTTTAAAAACGTTTTAAAACTGGTCATGAAAACAGAATCTGTTTTCAGAAGTTGAGGTGTTTAGTTTTAAACAAATTTTAAAAACCACACTTTCCGCACCACCTATTCAACCCTCCCCCCCTTTCTAGTGGTGCCTTGCAGATCCTACATAAATATGCTTTGCTTGTTAATGGGCCAATCTCTTTCCGTCTATCCTTGCGTTCATATTTGATGAGTTGGTGGCTTAAGTCCTCCAACAGAACAATGCTTTGCAATTTAAAGGTTGTGATGCCTCATCTTCTATGCTGGAATATATGGAAAGAATATACTGCAATAACCATTGGAGATGAACCCTTTGCCACTCACCGGCTAGAGGAAAGAATACGCATGGATATATATACATGGCGTGCTGCGGCTCCTGGGAAGAAATATGCTGCTTCCCTTCCCTTGTTAATTAATGCTCACCTTTCACCATTACTTCGGACTGCACGGGCTAAAGTTAGATGGCTTACACCACCACCAGGACGCCAGAAAATAAATGTTGACGCAGCGGCTGGGAGACATTCTACTGCAGCTGGAGCAATAGTGCGGGATTCACAAGGGAGATTGCTCTCTGCAATTTCTTTTCCATTACCATGTCTATCTCCTTTACATGCTGAGCTTCAAGCGGCATTATATGCTACGGTTTACTATGCTACACGGTATCAAGGCTTCATCTTGGAGAAAGATTGCATGGAGTTGATTAAAATGCTAGAGAAGGGACAATCGGTTATGGGAGTCATACGAGCAGATCTTGATCGACTCAGAATGTTTCTCCATCTCACGCGATCAACTTGGACCTACACTCCACGTGAAACAAATTCGGTGGCACATCATCTAGCTACAATGGGTTTGACAGCAACATCCTTGATACAATACACTCATCAAAGCAGGCTTCCACCGATGGCTCGAGGATGTTGCAGCACAGACTTGCACACTCCCTACTTACGATTTTGACACACATGATCCAAATCTATGTTCCTGTCCACGTTATAAAATGTGGGCAGGTCGGGTATGATTCTTCACATTGTTTTCTTCATTGGCATTTAATCCTTCAGCATTCAATACGATACTGGACTAACTACCACTCTTATCTTTGTGCATGCTGGACTTTATCACGACGGAGGCTACCGCACATAACACCATCACCAACTTCGATATCATACAACATCTTTGGAGGATCATGTTTTTCATATTTGTTTATAACAATTCAGACCGGATAAATATGTACTCTTTTTCCTTCGTGCAGGATTTTATCCACAAGGGTGGTTTTGCCTGCCAAGGTTTTAATGAGGCATATCATATGCGTCCCCTTATTGGCTTTTCCCATAGATTATAGGCCACATAGTTGTTATTTGTTGTTATGCCGTGACTTGATTTGTAATATGGTTTTCCTCCGCCAAAAGTGAGGCTTCAAATAAATAAATCTGGGGACCGGCCCGTTTATCAAATATATATATATATATATATATATATATATATATATAGACACACACACACTGACTCTCATATATGATTTGGTGGTTGATAATCATCAACTTTTTGCTTTCGCTATACTCCATTGCAGACTCCTCTATGTAATAAGGTTTTCCTCCGCCATAAGTGAGGGCTTCTTCCAATAAAATCTCTTTAGATAAAAAAATACACACGCTGACTCTCAGCCTTCGGTAATGGTATCTCCTGATGTGGCCCGTAATATATCGGTTTCGTATGCTCAAGATATTTCCAGGTTGCAAGGTGTTGATGATAGTATGATGAATGAATTGCCTCCTAATACTGACTCCTATTCTATTTCTGATAGTGAGGTCGAAGTTGCACCTCGCCATACTCAGTCTTTTGCAGCGCCTTCGAATGATGATATTTCAAACTATATTTCTGCTTTAGTACAATCAGTTGTGACCACTGAATCACCCCAAATTAATCTTTGTGACTCTTAGGCTCCCCCAGGCACACTGCCAGTATTAGGTGATGCTGAGGATTTTCGGGCTCCTCCCAAATTATTACGGCATCAGCATAAACTCGTTGAGCCGTTTTCCCCACCTTTTACACGTTCTCACGCAGCTCTCTCTAACTCATTTGATGTATTATCATCTCAATGAAGGTTCTAGTTTGGAATGTACGAGGTATTCGAACGTCTGTCGATCATCTTGTTATGTCCGTAACACACTCTAGAGGAGGGTGAATAGAGTGTTGGGCAATTTTGCAGAATTTCTTTGTGTGGCTCAACTCAAATGGAATTCAAAATCAAAGCAAGAATGGGAGATGAGAGACAATGAATGAGTACACCAGATATAGAGTGGTTCGAATCGTAAACGATTCTACTCCACTACCACTTTGTTGCCAAAGTGGATTTCGACAACTACCCTTCTTATTAAAGCTAATAGGAACAACCACAGCAATACTTACACTAACAACTAAGTGTAAGCAACCACAACAACAACTTCTTGCACAAAATGTCTTTGTGCAACTACAACAACTATAGACTCACTATCTCTCAATATACAACAATGAAGAACAAAGAAAGGCTTAACAAGCTTTAAGCACTTATACACATATGAGAGAAATACACAACAAAGAAGAATAAAGCTTGATGATGGTGAAAGTGTGTATTTGCCTCATCTAAGCTTCATCCATTTATAGGAGGTGTTCACCACGTTTTGAACCTCCACCATGTCTTCAACTCCATCAAATATGAAGATAATGTCCATTTAGTCTTTAGCCGCCCTATGCAGTGATTTGATCCTCAATAGCCTACCTAGAATAACTTAGATATGGATATAATAGTTAAGGAAGCATGTGAAAGGTTAAAGTAAAGTCCACAAGAAATTTGAGCAAGATTGGAAAGAGAAAACACCATGAATCTCCCTTGGATTTTGTTCCAACATTCATAAAAATTTGAATTCTGGGGAACATCGATCGATCGAAGTGCCTGGCTGAGAGATCGATGTCCTCCAGAAACTTTCCAGTTTTGAACCTGCACTACATCGAACGATCAAAGTCTCCCTTGGAGAGACTGAAGTGACATCGATCGGTCGATGTCCCTGGGCAGAGAGATCGAAGTCCTCGAGAAACTTTCTGGTTGTGAGACTGCCTGACATCGATCGATCGAAGTCTCTTTTGGAGAGACTGAAGTGATATCGACCGATCAATGTCCCCAGTTTTGAGAGATTGATGTTGGACAGAAACTTTTCAACCTTGAATAATCTTAACATAGATAATCGAAGTCTCCTTTTGAGAGACTGATGTCATATAAATCGATCTAGGTGAGAGATCTATGTCCCATAATGTATTTTTCTCATCTTTGCTTCAAATTTCAAGTGTGACATTTCTTGTTAACTTATTCAAAACACCTTTTTACATCATCAAAACATTTTATATCTCAACAATCTCCCTCTTTTTGATGATTTCAAAAACCAAAACTTTAAAGGTGTTTTTAATTGAAAAACTTGCATTTAAAACATTTTAAACTCCCCCATAGTTCATGCTCCCTCAGTACATAAGCTATATGAGTATATCCAAAGCTCCCCCTCAACAAGTAATCGTTCCGAAAACAATGTATATGATGAAAATGTCAAAGTGCTCCTCCTCAACCAAATCATGCCTCAAGTGCAAAAGCATCATGCCATATTTTCAATTACTCAACATATGTGCAAAAACTTTTCTCAAGCAAACACACCATCAACATTGTAGGATTACCAATACCAAGTAAGGTATACAAAATATAATCATGTGTCGTCTAGATATGAAAGGAAACCATTGATGCGTACGCGGCATTTATACAATAAAAATGCATCTAGATCACTCCCCATGCACACTAACACAAATGCAAATCAAAAAAATCTTATCATGAGCATAATGGCATTCTCGGCCATAGGCCAAATAGGCTTGCACCTAACATATATTATATTGCTTCTTCATCTCTTTTCTCACCTTTGTAAGGCCGAAGAAGGTCACCCAAGTTTGGGTACCAAAAGGTACTCTTACAAAGGGTTGAAGAACTAACTCTTAAGGACCCAAATTAAAGGGTACCTAAATCATATTGCACATTGCAGGGGACACATAAATCAAAAGATACATCAATCAAGCGGTTCCTTGACAGTGGTTGTTCGAGACACATGACGGGTGACCCGAGCTTGTTTTCAAAATTGAAGAGGGTTACAAAAGATGGATCGGTAACCTTTGGAGACAACAACAAAGAAAGAATTATTGGAAAAAGAACAATTGGAAACCCGATCACTCTTCAAATCTCCAACGTTTTTCTGGTAAGTAATCTATCATACAACTTGCTTGGCATCTCAAAATTTCTTGACAACGGTTTTGATGTGTGCTTCACTCATCCATATTGCAATATAGTAAATAAAAACGGAGAAAGGTATTAAAAGGAAAAAGAGAAGGAAACATTTTTACACTTTCTATGAATGACATGTTAGATGCTCAAGTAAAATGTTTTATGTCAAATGAATCCATGTGAATTTATGACATAGACGGTTAGGACACATTGGCATCTCAACTCTTAAGAAACTTCATCGGAAGAATCTAGTACGAGGATTGCCTAAACTTGATTTAGACAACTTTAAGTTGTGTGAATCTTGTACTAAAGGCAAACAAACACGTGAATCACTTAAGTCTAAGAATGAAATTAGCACATCTAAAGTCTTAGAGTTATTACACATTGATTTGTTTGGTCTTAGTCGTACTAGAAGTCTTGGTGGGCAACATTATGCATGTGTCATCATTAATGATTTTTCTCGCTATGCATGGACTTTATTTCATGCAAATAAAGAAGATAGTACGGTTGAGATTGCTAAATTAATAAAACAACTTGAAATGAGTATGGTTTAAATGTGAAAAATATTAGGAGCAATAGAGGTGGCGAATTTAAAAATAAGGACATGACTGCATTTTGCAAAGAAAAAGGTATTAAACACGAGTTTTCACCACCAAGAACACCACAATTAAATGGAGTAGTAGAAATAAAGAATAGGACATTACAATAAATTGCGAGAACCATGCTATGTGAAAATAAGTTGCCTAGATTTTTGTGGGCGGAAGCTGCAAATTATGCATGCTATATAGTTAACCGCTTATCGATTAGAAAATAAACAAACCCCTTATGAAATTTTGAAAGGTCGCATGCCTAAGATTGATTATTTTTGTGTATTTGGTTGTAAATGCTTTGTTTAAAATACAAAAGATAATTTAGATAAATTTGAGTCTAAATCCATTGAATGCATCTTTGTCGGATATTCTGTGAATTCTAAGAGATATAGATGTTACTATCTTGTCAATAGACAGATTTTAGAATCTATTCATGTGAAATTCAATGAATTTGGTGAATATGAAATAAATAAAGAATACGACGATGATTTTGAACTAAAGCCCGTGTTAGATGATATAGAAGAAACTAGCGTACATGATGAACACAACACACTATAAATGCATGAAAACTTAGAAAATAATCAACCAAGATGGCATAGGGATCACCTACACGACCTCATTATAGGCGACATAACACAAGGTCTATGACCACGTAGAAGAATAAATCAAGATGAAATAAATCAATTCCATGATATGATATCTAAAATAGAATCCAAGAATGTGTTTGATGCTTTGAATGATTCTTCTTGGATAGATGCTATGCATGATGAACTAAATCAATTCACAAGAAACGACGTGTGGGATTTAGTACCCTGACCACAAGACAGAACGATCACAGGCACAAAATGGGTCTTTAGAAACAAAATGAATGAAGATGGTAAAGTCATTAGAAACAAATTAAGGCTTCGCACAAGGCTATAATCAAGAAGAGGGAATAGATTACGAAGAAACATTTGCACCCCTAGCACGCTTAGAAGCTATACGATTATTACTTGCTATTGCTTGCATAAAGAATTTTAAACTTTATCAAATGGACGTAAAAAGTGCATTCTTAAATGGTTTTATACAGGAAGAAGTATATGTAAAACAACCACCCGGTTTTGAGAATATAAAATATCATAATCATGTGTATAAGTTAAAGAAGGCACTATATAGTTTTAAAAAAAGCACCTAGGGATTGGTACGATCGTTTTGTTACCTTCCTTTTAGAAAATGAATTTAAAAGAGGAACCATAGACAATAATTTATGCTTGAAATAAGAAAAATCTAATTTGCTTATTATTCAAATTTATGTTGATGATATTGTCTTTGGATCTACATCTCATAAGCTAGTAGAAGAATTTGAAACTCGCATGAAATATGAATTTGAGATGTCTATGGTTGGTGAGTTAAATTATTTTCTTGGCTTGCAAATTAAACATACTAGTAAAGGCATACATATAAGTCAAGTTAAATACATGAATGACATGATTAAAAAGTTTAACTTTGAATACTTGAAACCATCTCCCACCCCAATGAGTGTAGCCACTAAACTCGATAAAGATGAGAATGGAAAAGAATTTGATTATTGTTTTGTAAAGGTCTATGATTGGTTCTTTGTTTTATCTTACTGCAAGTTGACCCGATATCATGTTTAGTGTTTGTATGTGTGCTCATTCTCAAAGTAACCCTAAAGTGTCACACTATAATGCTGTAAAAAGGATATTTTGGTACATTAAGCATACTCCCACATTAGGTATTTGGTATGATAAAAATTGTGAATTTAACTTGCATGCCTATACTGATGCAGATTATGGTGGATGTAAAATAGATAGAAAAAGCACAAGTGGTACATGTCAATTCATCGGTAATTCATTAATATCTTGGTTTTTGAAAAAGAAAGCGAGTGTAGCATTATCTACTACTGAAGCAAAATACATGGAACTTAGTCTTTATTGCACACATCTATTATGGCTAAAACAACTATCCGATTTTAGAATATCTGAAAATTGCATCCCTATATATTGTGATAGTATGAGTGCTATTAACTTGTCTAAGAACCCTGTTTTACATTCAAAAGCAAAACATATAGATGTACGATATCACTATCTTCGTGATCATGTAAACAGTGGTGATATTGTTATCGAACATGTCCATACTGAAGCACAGGTAGCCGACATATTCACAAAAGCACTTAATCAAGCCACGTATGAAAATTTACGCTCAAAATTAGGCATGATTTCAGTTGATATGCTATAAACTGCTATTTCTTTCCATTCTTACTTGTACTTTTGATGACATTTACAAAATAAAGGGGAGAGAAAAGCATGATTTAAGAGGGAGAGAGAAGCATGATTTAAGAGGGAGCACGATATGAAATTCAAATTATAAATTTGTGCATGTAAGGGGAGCGATCACATTTAAATCATGGACCAATGTTATTTAGCAAATCATCAAAAGGGGGAGATTGTTGAGAAAAAGGGGTTTGAATGATTTGAAAATGCATGATTTAAATATTACGTGCTTACGAAATGCATGAATAAATTTTTCTTGACATGTTTATGTGATAAAAATGCTTTACGTGTTTATATATAATATTGTCGTACTAACAAGCCATGAAGCGTTAAAGCTTACATCATACGGCAAACATTTGTTTTCCTTATACTATTTTTAGATTCCATAATTAATGAACTAAACTAGTTCATTAAGTAAAGTGCTTAAGTTAATGAACTAACTAGTTCATTAAATGAAGACATATTTGGAGAGAGCGATGTGGCAACAAATTTGAAAATGGAAAGTCTTCTCTTCTCACACCCTAACATGCCAATTACATATACATATTGTATATCCATATTTTTTTATGACAAACTATATACTTATATTCCGGCATGCTACCGACATGTCATATATATTATAAACGTACGCCAACGTCACACCACTATATACACTTCATATTTATGATTATATTCAGGTCTTATATCATATATTACAATTCATGGTGACTTCAAAATTATAACGACATGTGACAAGGTCATAAACAAAAAATTGTCGTATCGGGTGACTACCGAAAATTCACCGACATGTCATGTACTTACCATATAAAGATGGTCAGCCTATATACATCAAAAAAATATTCAAAAATTTTGTGATCCACATGTTATCTTCAGCAACATGTTCATACCATGTTTGTACAGACAAATCACCCACAATTTAGCCTAGATTTGTAGATAATTCAAACTCAGGCACATTTTGGCACATGGGGTGTTTTATACTCAGCTATTGGAGCTGAATATAAACCTCATTTTGTGTATATTATGTGTGACATAATATATATTATATGTGTAAGAAGTTTTAAATTAATTGAAGAAAAATTGCGTAATTGACGAAAGTCGAAAATTCGGTTTTCTACAAACCTACACACATGGAACGTTTGTGACATTGATGTAACATGTATCTAGACACGTTTTACACATTAAAGACATGTTAGAGTGTTCTAGAAAATTCAAATTAGGGCTGATTGCAATTTACCATATATGTGTGAATATTGTGCATTATTTGACAAAGTTGACATAAAAAGAATTCAGCACATGTGCAGTCTATTTCACATGCCTAGTTCAGCATTTTTGGAGCCTAGGTAGAGCTTATTTGTCACTTCAATTGGTGGAGGACATGCCACATATGATTGGTGATATTGAAGAGGGCAACACATAAGGAAAGAATTCAAAAGAAAATACATGCTCATAATTTCAGCACATGTTGAGAGCTGGCCGATTTTTTGGGTGATATTTGTGTTCAATTGTCTTTCAAAAATTAAGGGGATTGAATCATGATTATTTGGAAATTAATTACCTTGATTTTGAGAACATTTTTCAGGTTTTTTTTGAAGAAATTACTGCTCATTTAAAGTGTGCCAAGGTGGATTAAAGATGGCCTATCAAAAAGTGACAACTATGCAAGGACAAGTCATTCGTCCAATCATATTGCGCCAAGTAAGCAAGGGTGTGTCACCATCTATACAAAACAATCTTCCAAGGGCATTCAAGACAATTTTCAAGGAATACTATTAACCCTAGAGGGCAGCCAACATGTTATAAAAAGGAGCAAGATGGTGCAAGACAAGGCTAAGCAAAATTTATATTCTTACAAGTTCAAAAGCAAGACTACTCTCTTCTTCTTCCATTCTTTTCTTTTGCTCTTAGCCTCAAGCTTATCATTCTTATATTTCATATGTTATATAGGCTTTGATTATATCATCCACATTCGTTCATTTCTTGTAAAAGGTTGATAAAGGTGCGATCAAGCCTTCATTGGATCGATGGTGGTGTTCGTGATTGGTTTGTTTGACTGTTTAATTGTAAAAGGGTGGAGTTGGTGTTTAACTCCAGTCACCCTTGTGTAAATGTGTTTTTGTGTTTAGTGAAAGCCAAGGAAGGTGTCCTCGAAGACTGGAGTAGGTTGTTTTAACCAAACAAGTATAAAATTCTCAGTGTTCTTACTTTTCAGCACTTTTACTTTCAGTTCCTGTTTTCTACATCGTTTTCATTGCAACAGTAAAAATAGAAAATGATTTTCTAAAATGACAAAAGTTTGCAGAAACATAACCACACGTCCTACCTTTCATTTGACACAAGTTTCATCTCATTTGGATAAGTATAAGTCAGTCAGACGTTAATAGTTCTGAGACTAGTACAATCTGTTTTCAGAAGTGAGTTTTTTGGTCCAAAAGTTTTAAAAAACCAAATTTTCCGCACTCACTATTCAACCCCCCTTCTAGTGGTACTATATAGGTCCTACATGTGTTAGGGTTAGGGTTGTGGTTAGGGTTAGATTAGCCTCGCCTCGGGTGAGGGTTAGAGTCAAGGTTAAGGTTCGGGTGGTTAGGGTTAGATTAGCCTCACCTTGGGTGAGGGTTAGAGTTAAGGTTAAGGTTCGGGTTTGAGTTAGAGTTAGAGATAGATTAGGGTTATGATTTAGAGTTAAGTTAGTTATCTGCTTGGGTTAGGGTTAAGGCTAGAGTTATGCTTAGGTTAGGTTCGGTTATGGTTATCTTAGGGTTAGATTAAGTTCTGGTAGGATTAGAGTTAGAGTTTTAGTTAGGGTTAAAGATGGGTTAGGGTTATAGTTTAGGGTTAAGTTAGGTTTGGGTTCATGTTATGGTTAGGGTTTGAGTTAAGGTTAGATATATGTTATGGTTATGATTTAGGGTTAGGTTAGGTTCAACTTAGGGTTAGGGTTAGGATTAGGGTTAGGGTTAGGGATTGGGTTTGAGTTAGGGTTATAGATAGGTTAGTGTTATGGTTTAGGGATAGGGTTATGGTAAGGATAGGGTTGGGGTTATGGTTCGGCTAAGGTAAAGGTTTAGGTCTAGTGTATAATTTCAATTTAATAAAAAAATGTGTAGTATTATTGTTTACATTATGCTAAAAAATTGTAAGTAAAAAAATACAGTAAAAAGACTGTAAGTAAAAAATACAGTAAAAAAATAAATGTGTGCTTATATATCAAAACAACTTTGATATGTATTACAAATTTCATGAGCGATACAAATCTCAGTGCATAAAGAAAAAAATATAAATCTCAGGGCTTTGTTTTTTCCCACCAATATGCCATCCCGTGCCACAGGCCTTTGCCCGCCTAACCCATTCTCTATGTCTAATAGGTCGGATGGTAAAGGTATCAATATGGATACTGGATGGGACTGAGACTGCTAAGATGTACATGCGACATCGTACTGAGGATGAGGTGGTTCTTAGATCGGCTCAAGGGATATGAAATACTCATTATCAACCATACTATGAGACGGATGAATATGAGTCTGATAATCCCCAATAGCATCAGCATCAGCGGCAGCAACATCAACAACTTTCATAATTTCGTCTAAAGAATACGAATCAAACCTCGAATGTGGACATATATTAGTAACTCATTATCTGTATAGGCGTTACTCAAAAAATTACATTACACACCTCTCCTAACCAAACTCATGCCTCTGACGTGCAGCTGGTATCTGAAAATCTACTCCACCTGGGGCCCTGTAGGTGTGTGCGTTGAGGGCTGTATCCGACTAGAGATGCAAAATATACACTTCCTAGGCTGTCAATCTGTAACATTTCATATCAGGATATAGTCTTTTTTAAGATATCAAATAGCAATATTTTATATTTGAAATACGATAAGCGTATCAAGCAACGTAGGTCGGTCGAAGCACCCTAAAATCAGTTATCCCCAATATACTGAACGCGTCATTGGCCTAGTGACAAAAGTTTGCGAGATCTGTAGCACATCATACATGACGAGTGATCCGTCATATTGCCCTTGATTCATTCCCCATGCACTATGCTGTCATAGCATCCGCCCACTGGTCTACGTGCTGCTATATGAGCCCGATAATCAACTTCGGCAAGCCATCTCTTGCTTTGATACATCGTGATACCTATATCAACGGGATCATGCACTCCATGTGCCTTACCAAACTAACGCACAACCCTATCCGACAAAAAAACGCTCAATTATCTCCCATAATATAAATAGCACCGGTGTATGCCACAACTCCGACCTCTCGTGACACACACTCAGTAACGGCATAATGACCTCCCCTGGTAGGGATGACATACAAAATCATCCTCTGTCATGCTGTCAAGCTGATCACGAACAGCATCGAATGCGTGTCTGGGTACCTCATAGAAATTACGTGCATTTAGCCACCAGATGATCTGAGAAGTAACGGGAGCAACAACTAGAAGACACAGATGTTGTACTCCTATCGGTAGAGTAGCATGCAGCAACATGGACAATCTCTCCATTTGCAATATTGCAAAAGATGCAGCTGTCATGAATACACGTGCCTCGTACCGGCAAGAGGCACATCGCAGAAGTTGCGACACAGACCGCAAGTACGGTGCTCTCCAGGAATACCTAGATGTGGCTCAAAAGTCTTGCTAGACGTGTAAATACACCAGCTGAGCATAGCTACTGGTGTAATCGCAAAATAATGTTGTGGCATGAAGGAACATCAACGCTCGTGCTCTCTGCTGTACCTCCACGTCAGGCGTGTCGCCAGAAAGAGGGGTTACCTTAACCTAGTCCACGAGTTTGTTTTGGTACACACGAGATCCCTTGATATCCTCATCGCTAGGGGTCCAACCTAGCAACTATGTACATAGATCCCTCAAACCCACCAGGTTGTACCAAAGCTCTATCCCTATAAGAGCCTCCTCATCAATCCTCAACCTAAATAGAATCGCTATGTCTTGTAGCGTGACATTCACTTCATCTATTGGTTGATGAAATGTGTGGATCTCCTCTCTCCATCTTTCGCAAATGCCGTGATCAACGTATGATCAAACTTTATTCTACTGCAGGTGATAGCTCCCTATAATCCTACCTCCTCCATGTACAGTATGCACCTAAACGGGGTGCCTAAATCCTCTTTATACATGTCTATCCTACGTGTATCATCCAATGTATTATAACTATTGTTAAAACTATAAAACTAGATAAGTCTGCTAGAAATACTTATATACAAACAAAGATGTACTCTATATGGATAACGATGTGGTATGCTTTTTTATTAAGGCATTCCAACCAGATACATAAGTTAATAGTTGCAAATAAACACAACACAAAACCTTTGTAAAGATAACACATTATACTCACCTCCTCTATCTGTCCTCAACCTTTTAATCTTTCTATCTAGTTGATTTTCAACTTCATTCTTATACCTGATGAACATGCTTTCAGATTCATCTTTATGTGCTAACAAGTAAACTCTAGTGAATCTAGAAAAGTCATCAATGAAAGTTATGTAGTACTTTTTACCACCTTTACTTGTATAGCCTCTAAAGTCACCAAGATCACTATGAATGAGTTCTAACTTGTCGGTTGTTCTTTCAACTGACTTAAATGACTTCTTGTGATGTTTTGCTTCTACACAAAACTCATACTTTTCAAAGTCATCTTCACAAGCATAGGAAATTAAGTTGGTGAACTTTAATCTTTTCAAAGCATCCTTGTTAACATGTCCTAGTCTAGCATACCAAATATTAAAGGAATCAACAACATAAGCAGAACTAGATGCACTCTTATTATTCATAACACAGATTGCATCCAATACAAGTAGCCCCCCAGAGCAATATCCTTTCCTGACAAACTCCCCGTTCTTAGAAAGAATAAGCTTATCAGACTCAAGAACAAGTTTAATATTAGCCGTGTTCAGTAGTACTCCGGAAATCAAGTTCCTACGCATTGCAGGAACGTGTAGCACATTATTCAATTCCAGTCTCTCGCCAGAAGTCAACTTGAGGAGCACCTTTCTTTTACTAAGAACTTTGATACCATGTGCATCTCCCAAGAAGACTTGCTCGCCATCATCTATTTCTTGATATTCAAAAAATAGATCCTTACTGGTGGCAATGTGCTTGGTAGCACCTGTGTCTACCACCCATTTCGAAGCACCACTGACAAGGTTTACCTTAGACAAGACGACTGCAGCGATGACTTCCTCGTTCGTCTTTGAATATTCTACCAGATGTGCTTGATTGCTTGGTTGGCCTTTCCGTTGGTTGCACTTCGCTGCTCTGTGTCCAAGCTTTCCGCACACCCAGCATGCTCCTTTCATCTTCTTATGTCCTTGTCCCTGCGAGAAAGACTTACCTTTGCCATTGTGTTGAACCTTTTGCTTTTAGGCTTGTGTTCCACCACATTGGCTCGAGACTGACCTTCATCATGTCCTCTGTCATCAAGTCTGTTGTTCTCTTCAATTCTGATATGCTTGATGACCCCATCCAGAGTAAGTTTGGCATCGTCATGCTTACCTCTCTTCTTGTACTTACTCCAAGAAGAAGGAAGCTTTCCAACAAGGAGGCTGCTTGGAATGTTTCATCAACTTTGATGCCTTCTTGATGCATGTTATCCACCAATTATTGATATTGGTGGATTTGATCATTGATCGATATGTGGTCCACCATTTGGAATTTCAGAAATTCATTGACCACATACTTTCTTCTACCAACATCTTCAGAACCATATTTGTTCTGAAGTGCTGTCCAGATATCCCTTGCTGATGTGAATTTAACATAAATGTCAAATAAAGAATTTGAGAGGAAGTGCAGAATGTGTCCTCTACAGGTTGTGTTATCAGCCTCATATTTGACTTTTTCTGTTTCATCTGTTGGTTTATCTCGTGTCAACACATATGAAACAGAAATCATATCCAAGAAAAACAGCACCTTGGCCGCCCAACGTTTGAAGAACTTGCCATCAAATGGCTCCATCTTTGACATATCGGGAACTGGTGCTTGCCTTGTTGCCATATTCTCAAAATTGCTTTAAGATTGTAAGAAATATGTAGTATCAATATGGAAACCAACAAGAATTACAGCCGAGATGTGACGGATTCTCACTGTCCTTAAAGCAATTTTGCTCCTACCGAAGAGCAAGGTAGTCTTTAAGAAAATGCTTCCCAGGATATAACGACTATCTTCCTTCCCTTTGCTCTAGGGGAGAAAGATTGAACTTGCTTATTGAAGGTATTGAAAGAGAGGAAGGAAATGAAGTAGGTGCTGAGCGTTTTTCACTTAGTTTTGCAAGAATCAATTGTATCTGTTGAAAATACCAAGATCTTCTATATATAGATCTTGGGGTGTGTTTAAAACCTCTTTTGAAGCATGTCTCGGTCTCATTTCCACTTCCAAGAGCCGTTGATTACCATTCATAGGCGAAGAGAGATGATTCTTGGACCAAAAGCTGCAACTCTAAGTGAACAGTCCTGCCCGTTGGTACATCGATCGATCACATCGATCGATCGATGTCACATAGATCGATCGATGTGATCGATCTATGTTGGACAGAATACTCCTAGAGCTGCTACGTACTACATCGATCGATCGATGACACATCGATCGATCGATGTCCTTCACAATGATCGATCCAAGTCCTCTAGAATTACTTCAAACTCCCAAACAACCTCATATAAACTTTATATAAGTTTGAAGCATCTAGAAAGAGTACTTTAACGTACTTTTCCAACAATCTTTTTTTTAACGATTATTTGCTGAGCTCATTTCTGCCTTTGGGTCAGGCACGCTGAGAGAGGCAAGGGTTCTCCTCAAAGGGTCTGCTAAGGAATAGGCCATTCCTGTTAAACCTGTAAGCAGAGTGGCTGGGGCTTCTAGGTCCGTCAAAGAGCATGAGGGCGAGCAACTGTTGGGTAAGTGAAGTGCCAAGAGGAGCAACAATGGAATACATTGAGAAGAAACACTCAGGGGCGCGATTAAACCAGGATTCACGTTGGAGGAGTGGTTTGCCCCTATTGAGACCTCACCGAAGAGCAGCAGCAGGCCACCGAGCCCCTGGCAACCGACAAGCCACTTGAATCCTTCACAAACAAAGACAACATCCATGACCCAGGCACTGCACGTCGGCTCAACAAGACCTCCGTGCTGCTTATGGATTTGAAGGCATCTGGAAGTTTGCCGATACAGTACATAAGGATCTTGTTCTGGTAAGTACTGCACTTATTTAACATTCATTTCTTGAGTTAGGCTAGATTCTTTAACTTGATTGTGGCCTTTGCAGATGAGGACGGGTCAACTAGATTTCCTTAACATATTTGAGGAAATGGCCGAGGAACTCAAGGAAGAGAGAAAGAGACGAGAAAGCCATGCCAAGCCGCCAAGAAGCAGACCAAACAAATTATACGGCTTGAAATTATGGTGGAGAAGCTAAAGAGGGAGAAGGAGGAGACTTCGGCATCACTTGCGACCTCAAACTCCCATATAGACGAGCTGAGGAACAATGTTGCTGAGCTCGAGCTTTCATCCATCAAAACCCAATCAACTACGAAATCATTGTGAACGAAACTAGACGAGGCCAAGACGGAGAGTCCACCATAACTGAGTACAAGGGGTGGATCAAGGAGTTGACTGAGAAGTATCAACAGCTGGAATTGGTCTCTAACTCCTTCCCCCAAAATGGCTGAGGCAAAGGAGATTGCAGTGGTGGAGTTCAGCAAGTCTGATCTATTTGCTGACAACCTGATCATCCTACAAGGATATGTAATGGATGCAGGGTAGACTGAAGCAATTGATGACTATGCCGAGGTGTATCCGAATTCGAATGAGGAGGACCCTCGGGTATCCAACTTGTATAAATCAACGGCTAAAGCCATGCAAGATGCTTAGTTCAAGCGCTTTATCGAAGGAGCCGACTTAACTGAAGACCTCTAGCTAAACTGTCTTTTGTTTCATTTTGTGATTTTTTAATATTTGCATCTTTCACTTCCAACGTGATGTAATTATCAATGTTTGGAATGGAATGAAGGTCTTTGTATATTCAGGTCTTTTTATTAAGCTTTTTTTGCACGTATCAGACTAACTTATGACATACTAACTGCTAACAAATGTAGTTATAGGAGACAAGTGTTATCACATCAGATAAATCGGCCTAGCTGAACAAGTGAGCTGAATATTATCAAGTTGAGCAGATATCCTTAGATAAATAACGCATCACAACCAACGAGTAAATTTCAAGTATTGGAACTGCGGGTCTTCCATTGCTGGCGCAAGATGCGAGACAGGTTAGAAACCAAACTATGCTAAAATCCTGCCTAATTTTTTTCAAGTGTGTTGACCTTAGATCCTTTGGAGTCTGAGCGTTGTTGAACATCAATAATAGTTGACTACGAGAATGTCCGTCTAATTTTCACAAGTGTGGCCATGTCGGACGTTTAAAATAGGAATGAAGCTGAATAATAAGCCGTCTCGACTTGAACCTGTTAACAACTTTAGACTCTAAGTGTAACCACCTCGGACCTATAAGAAATACAAAAATCTACTAATTCTTTACATAAATATTTCTGCCTTGGGACTACAAAGGCGGACTGGGCCACATTCTATTACAACCCCCTAAAACATAGTGTACTAATAAACTAAACTAGGTTTTTAGTTCAGAAAACATATTTTGTTGCCACGTCAGAAATCCGTGTAACACATGGGCTGAAATTGAGCTCGATGCTTATGAAGTTTCACCATGGCCTTTTTGTCCAACGGTGTTGGAGATGAGGACGTCAGATGACAGCACGTCGGCCCTTTGGATGGCCTACCTAGTGACATGCTCAATTTCTAAAATCTCAAACATTCCTTCAATTTAGTCAACTGTTGATAAATTTTGCTTCGCTTAATCCATCTTTGCCTCGGCATGCGGGAACCACCTGGGGTCGTGTGAATCTCAATGTTAACATGACACTGACCAGCAACATCTGGGTCTTCATCCTCATCCTCTTGTTTTTGTTTTCTAAGCAGAAAGTCGAAGGTTCAGGCTCTTCCCCTAGCATCAGTTGGCAAAATTTTGATCTTCACATAGACCAGAGATGATCTAGATAACAGAAAAGATTGCCAAAACCTTGCACAAATGTAATTTGCCGCTAGATAGTCTATTGCCAGAACTCTGACACAAGTTGAACAAGGATAGAGGCTCTGAAATTGTTACTCTGGGAAAAACCATCGGACGCTCAAGTCAATTGCGAGTTTGACCAGATTTTTGTGTTGAAATATTAGAGAACCTGTCTCATTTGTGGAATTTGTATATCTTGGGTAGAGATTTTGTTCCTCGGATTGGACTTTCCTGCGGAAGGATATCAATATTCTTCCTTTTATATGGTTTGAGCAAACAATGCATGTTAAGCAGCTATGAGAGAGTGGCAAGTGTCCGGTCCTGCTTGTACATGACCGTCATGTGTCGCCACGTGTCGAGTTGCATAGCTAAGCTACTTGCATGGTAGTTGTCTGCTCTAGAGGCTTGCTCGGCCGGACGGACCAGAGAGGCTTTGGGTACCATGGCCCCAGCTGACCTGTAGAGATGAGCCGAGGTACGTGTCATCGCCGAGGTGACAGCAGAGGCTGAGGTGATGCTTGCAGCTGAGGTAGTCAACCTTCAACAATTGTGATGCTTGCTAGTGCTGACTTGAGCTCCTTTTCAGCGTCGAGGGGACGTCTTGCATTTCCTGTGCAGCATCGATTTTACTGTGTATTTGAACCCGAACAACCGATGTAAACCCTATGCAACCTGTGCCCCTATAAGGTCAAATAAAGTTGACAATGTCAAGCCATTTTAGTTACATTGTCGTTTTTAAGAATGATAGTTTTGTCCTCCCCATTTTCAAAATCAAATGCTCTACCAAGATTACCGAGTATAGAACCATCGGATTGTGTAATGCAATATATAAGGTAATTTCTCGAGTTTTGGGTAACTGTGTAAAACAACCACCCTTTCCGGCATCCTTTGTGGCGGCTTGTGGATGAAGTTTAGGCGTGTGCAACTATTTTTCACAGTTGCTTTTCATTTGGTTGAAGAGTTGGTAATTCCCCGCCTTTTTATTAGCTAAATGGGGCTTGCGTTTCCCGCCAGTTAAGCCGGTTGTAGGGATCTTCGTACTGATGTAAGAACCGTTCTTTCGGTTGACATGACTTCAATAAAAGCAGCGAAATTCCTCTGAAAACAAAATCCATTTTATAGTTTCAAATTTCAAGGTGAAAATTAATTTTCTTAATTTTATTTCAATATCAAGATAATATTACTCTTTAATATTTACTGGTTCATGGGTCTCCTCGATATTAGACAATTCGGTAATGGCTGATAACTTTCTGTCAAAAAAGAAAAGAAAAATCTAATAATATAGTTTTAGTATGAATTTTCGCCATTTATGAATCAGACAATGCAGGGACGTTATCGTCCATCTTCTACGTTATCTTTAATCATGTCTCCATTAGTGCTAAAAATGTTACTTTGATATTTGGCCATAAATTGCACTATATTGAAAAACACAATATCTATGAGACGTACAAAGTTTATATTATGAGCGATACAGTGGAGAACTAAGTTTTTACTATTGACAAATGACTCAATGTATTAATTTTAATACGTATTCAAAACCGTGAAGTTTTTTTCTTGTTCTGTCAAGAATTGATCCTGTGAAGGTTACTACTTACAGGTTTAAAAAAAAGATGTAATCAATTCTGTTTAGCAGACTGTAATGGTCATATGATTTTCAATTATATTGTTTATAATCTAAAAAATACCTCAGAGCACCCCCAAAAGTTTAAGTTATTATTTTGAATTTTCATAATTTATCCATAATAGAGAATTTCATCAATTTTATGATGATAATTGAATGACTATTAGACCGTCATCAATTAATAAAAAAAAATCTAATATATTACAATGATGATTTTGTCAAACAAAAGGTCCATCTCTGCTATCATGTTTTTTTGTTAGGTAACACATAACTAGTAAAAATTTACTCAATAGTCATCATAAAATTCACCCACGACATTACTAACTGATTTATCATGTCCTCTTATTTTTCCTGTCAGGGAACAGAACTTTAATATTTTTCCATAGAGACTTAATGTCAGAATCATTAGTCTTGAACAAACATTTGATCTAGTCTAGATAATTGAATACTATGCAGTACCGTCTGACAACATCACCAGTACATATATATACACACATATATACATATATCTATACACACAGATACACATATATATTTATGTGTGTGTATGTGTGTGTGCATATATATATATATATATTAACCACTTTGATAAGAAAACCTGTCATTCGATAATCCCTTGTTATTCATTTTCTCTCGTATTAATACGAATATATTGTTGTATCACGAATTTATATTTATTTGTCTGTAAGATTTAAATAAATAAATAAAATAAAAAAAGTAAAACAAAACGAAGAAAAACAAATACGATGAGGGGTGTATATGGTCCGGTCCGGACATTTTTTGGGCATATTACAAACCAAACCGTTTGTAACGGTTTGGAAATGGCAAAAAAAACTGGACCGGAACCTGTCAACAAATGTTTTGATCGGTCCACTTTGGTTCGACTTGGTTTCGGATTTTCGGTTTATGTAATTAACTACAATTTTGAGCAATAAAAATCTAAAATTACAAACCAAGTAGCCAATTAATAAATTACATGCCAACTAAATAAATTGTACATCAACTAAATAAGCTACAACCCAAGTATCTAACTAAATAAATTAAAAACTAATTAGATGTCCTAGTAAATCAAACCCAAGTATATACATAAAAATAATAATTAGTGCATATTATATTAAACCATTCTGGTCTGGTGTACAGTTTTAAATTTTTAGAATCGAAAGCAAATCGAAGATCCAGTCCGGTTTCTGCTTTATCTATAAACCAGCTATTAAATTATGGTTTGGTTTTAAACGGTTTGGATCAGTTTGGTGAAATCATTTAGTCCGGTTTCTAAAATTTTTGTACAGGCCTACTAAAATCCAACTCTAGCCTATTGACGTGAAAAGACACTTTATTCGATATAAATAGCGTAACAATGATTAATAATAGCTCGAGTCCGTGTGCACAAGCTGGCATAAATCATTTTAACCAAAAAAACAAAAAACTGGCATAAATCATCATTACATATATCTCACTCTGATATGTAAAGCATTTGCATTTAATAATTACTTGATGTTTTTGGTTTCGAGCTAGGTTTCGAAAAGGACATTCAGGATTTTCTATTAACTTATACTCCTTACTTTCTAAATATATTGTCTGACTTAAATATAATTTAAAAAATAAATTATATTGAAGTCAAATTGTGACAATATTTTTCTAACAGAAAAAACATGTAATATAAATGTATCAACTGATTGACGTTAAAAATCTTTGAACCGACTTGCCCCTGTAGGACCTGTATAGCACCACTAGAAGGGTTGAATAGTGGATGCGAAAAATTTGGTTTTTAAAAACTTTTTAACCAAAAACTTCATTTCTGAAAACAGTCTGTTTTCATATTCTGATTTGAAACGAATTAAAGACCTAGTTACAGACCTCCAAAATTATGAAATTTAATGAGATTATATTCTCAGATGTTTTGAGTATCTCATAAAAATTTCAAATTACAATTCAACTCCTAACTCTTTAAAAATACATTTTTGGTCAGATTGCGCAAATCTGCTAGAAACAGTACTCCGATTTGAAAATTTTATTCCAATTGATTGGTGGCTCCAAATGGTCTGAAAATTTAATGAAAATACCCTTAATATATTTATTTCAATGGGTTGGAAAAGTTTTCAAAAATTCATTTGGGAAGTATATCAATCACGTTGATGTTCTCAACCTTTGCAACTCTGAAAATCAGATTGCACTAGTCTCAGAACTATTCATGTTTGATTGACTTATACTTATCCAAATGAGTTGAAACTTGTGTCAAATGAAAACTAAGAGGTGTGGCCATGTTTTTGAAAACTTTTATGATTTTTAAAAGTCATTTGCTATTTTTACTATTGCAATGAATTTGATGCAAAATGGTGGAGACTTAAAGTAAAGTGCTGAAAGTAAAGACACCAAGGATTTTATATTCGGTTAAATCAACATACTCCAGTCTTCGAGGACACCTTCCTCGGTTATCACTAAACACCAAAAACACCTTACCACAAGGGTTGCTGGAGTTACACACCAACTCCACTATTTTACGCACGATACAATCAAGCAAACGGATCACGGGCACCACCACCGAACGAATGAAGGTTTGATCACACCTTGATCAACCTTTTACAACAAATGAAACATGTATGGTGGTCTATTCAAAGCCTATACAATATATAGAATATATGAACAATAGGCTTGAGAGAAGAAGAAGAAAGAAAAAAAAGAGAAGAAGAAAGTAGTAGAGCTTCTTCATCTTGAGAGAATGAGAGTTGTAGTCTTAGTCTTGTTTGCACTATTCTCTTCTTTTTAAGCATGTGTGGCCGCCCCCTAGGGCCTTCTTCCTTTCTTGAGAATTCTCTTTAATTCCCTTGGAAAATTGCCTTGTGTAGATATGACACCATCTTGCTTACTTGGCACACTATGATTGGAAGAATGACTTGATCTTGCTTACTTGTCACTTGATGATTGGTCCAACTTGGCATCCTTTAATGTGCTGTAAAAATCTGAAAAAAACTTACAAAACATGTGCCAAAATATAGTCAAAATATTACCATACAGTCACACATTAATTCCCTTCAATTTTGGAATAAAATTGAAGACAAAAATGCACCAAAATTCGTCCATAATGAACAACATGTGCTGAAATTTCAGCATGTGGTTTATTTTGAATTGTTTCCTTGTGTATTGCCTTCTTCAATGTCACCAATCATGTGCGGCTTATTTTCCACCAATTGAAGTGCCAAATAAGCTCCACATAGGCTCCATCAAGGCTACAAATGGCATGTAGAATGTCTAGGCATGTGCTGAAATTTAACTTTAGTAAGCTTTGTCAAATAATACACAATAATTACACATATATGGTAAATTTCAATCAGCCCTTATTTGAATTTTCTAGAACACTTTAACATGTCTTGAATGTGTAAAAAAAATGTCTAGATACATGTTACAAGTCATGCCAAAAACGTTCCATGTGTTATGTTCGTGGAAAACCGAATTTTCGATTTTCGTCGATTACGCGATTTTTCTTCGATTAAATTCAAACTTTTTGCACATGTTATATATATTATGTCACACATAATATACATAAAATAAATTAGATATTCAGCTCTAATGGCTGACTTAAAGAGGCGCCCCATGTGCCTTAACACTTTGAATTTGAAATCTCCACAATTTGACCTAAATTGTGGGTGATTTGTGTGTGTCAACATGGAATAATTTAGTGGCTGAATTTAACATGTGAGCCACGAAATGTTTTGACTATTTTTGAAGTATATGGGCTGGCCAGCTTTATATGGCAAGTACGTGACATGTTGGCGAAGTTTCGGTAGTCACCCAATACGACAATTTTTGGTTTATAACCTTGTAATGTGTCGTTATAATTTTGTCATCACCATGACTTATATCATATGATATAAGACCTGAATATACTCATAAATATGAGGTGTATATAGTGGTGTGACGTTGACATACGTTTGTAATATATACATAACGTGTCGGTAGTACGTTGGAATATATGTGTATTGTGCCTTTTAAAAAATCTAAATATATAATATATATATATGTAGGCGTGTGAGATGAGTAGGAAGGAGACTTTTCATTTCCACATTTGTTGCCATAAAGCTTTGGCCAAATATATCTCCATTTAATGAACTAGTTAGTTCATTAACTTAAGTACTTCACATAATGAACTAGTTTAGTTCATTAATTGTGGCATTTGAAAATAGTTCAAAGACAACAAATGTTTTCCATATGATGTAAGCTTTAACGCTTCATTGCTTGTTAGTACGACAACAATATATATCAATATATGAGGCATGTATATCACATAAAACGTGTCAACTAATAATTTTGTCATGCATTTCGTAAACTCGTACTATTTAAATCATGCATTTGTAAATCATTCAAACACTTTTTCTCAACAGCCCCAACTAAAAAATTTTAATCGAACGTCATACAAAAAGGGAGTTTTTCCAAAAACCAAACACCAAAATATCGATTAGATTTAACAGTACAATTACAAAAGTAGAGAAGTATTGAAAACACAAGCTTATTAGTCTTATTTGTGAAATGAATGCATTATAATATAAGGTGTTAATGATGTGTGACAAGGGATAGTACTAAGGTACACGTGGCATGCATCAGTTGGTTTAACAAATTTCAAATATGGACCAATCATTACTCTGAAAAGTATCAACGAACCGTTGGACCTAAAAGGAGCAAAAATCTTGAAGCTGCGGAACAGATATGCTCCGAGCATCATTCCTGCAGGTCCACTAAACAATCATGGTGAACCTCTCGCACGGATCTCTGCATAGAATACCTCATCTAGGCATGAAAACCAATAAGAAAGTCAGCGACAGACCAGAAAACCTTTGAAACAAACCTTGGATCACCTCCATATGAATGGGACCATAACTCAAGCACTAAAAGCATGTATCTTACAAAGTACAACATACAATACTAAAAAACAAAATTACATATGTGTTGCTACCACCGACCAGAATTTCTATCGATATGTACCTCTGTGGTAGTGTAATCCTAGTAGCCAAGTACAATGCTCGATTGATATGGTCAATCCAAGCTGTAACCTAGATTATTTCATGCTCACCAAGTTGGCCTTTTCTCAATTTCATTACCATTAACATGTAAGGAATTTGACCCTATTTGCTTACTTACAGACTTGGGCACTTCTCCGAGGTCCACTCATTTAAAAACTCCACAAATGACTTTAGCATCGCAGGGTTCTCTAAGAGAAAAACTGTTGAAACCTCTAACCTTTGATTATTTTACAAGGATTATCCACCAAAAGGATCAAGCAGTCGGCTACAAAGCCTTTTTCCTACAGTCTATTGTTTCAGAGTTTTAAGTACCCTTACTCTTAGTTAAGTAGTTTATTATTTAGTTCTGATGTTTCCTCCATTCGACCCAAAATTTTTACAAGTCCAATACAAAAAGGGAGTAGACCTTTCATCGATGGGGAACCGATGTCGTGATTTGCTGTTAGAAGGAGGGTCTTCTAAATGTTGAAGTTTTATTTCCTCACTATTCTGACTTTGTTTTTCCTAAAAACCAGGGTGGAAGGATGTATCTACGAGAAAAACTTGGTAGAGCTTAACACAATGAGAATGAAGAATCCTAAGTTCAACGAGGGCCATCTCTCCATTCCCCTCCACTGAGAGATAACATACTTGATATCTTCCCAAAAGGACCACCTCATACAGAGAATTAATTATTGAAGGTGCAACAACTCTTAGTCAAACATTATGAGTTGCTTAAGATCGCAGCTCAATACCTTCAATAACAAAATCTCAACAAAGCTAGTCTTTCTAACAATTCTCTATAGGGAAGGTGAGATACACAACCTGCTGCTTGCACTACTGCTTCCGTAGCACAATCTTCCTATCCCTCTTGTTAAGCTCGAGAGTCCACTAGAGCTGGTAGGGAATAAAATGAAAAAAGGGCAAAGACTGTCGGAGCTGTGCATGAACCACGATATGAAGAATACCCCATCTATGGTTGACCTTGAAGGGGAGAAGCAAAACAATTCATGTGTCGGAAGGCCCATATTTGACCCAAACAGACGTCTGACCGAAGGTAAACATAATGAATTCATGCAGCTATTAGTCATCCTGCCATCAAGGTACAATGAGACCATACTTGGGAGTCCATTCGTGCAAGGAATTGATACGTTTGTAGCTTTATAGATTTCAAAGTTCTTAAGTTGAACACTTATGATAGAGCATTTGATCCTATAAACCACCAGTTTCAATTTAAAACCGCAATGAACTTGAAAAGCGTCTGACATTCAGAGATGCAAACTTTTCAAGCGATTGTTAAAGGAAAATCTCAGAGATGCTTCTAGGAGTTGGCCAGTGGATCTGTGTACTCATTCGTGTGTAGCTCACCAAAATGTTCAAACCTTAGTTTGTCTCGTCAAGGCTCTTTACCGAAACCTCTATGCACCTTCTATCCATTCATCAAGCTCATGATGAGTCTGTGTTGCAATATACATAGAGGTTTAATGACGAATCTATGGAGTTGCGTAGCTAGAAAAATGGTCTCTTGTAGTTGTGCCCATTAATGGGTTAAACATGGGTGACTTTATTGTTGATGGCCCCCAGATCCGCTAAAGACCCTAGAGCTTGCTTGGAGAAATCACACCAATATGCATGTGGAGAGCAAGCAAATCAACTAAAATAAGAGGTTGACCAACCTTCGAATAAAAAGAGAGATGTGGATCATGTGAAAATAATGATAAAGGACCTTTCAAGCGCTTGAGAAGGAACTCTTGTAGGACAAGAATTACCTCCCTCTTATTGGGATTCGAGTAGGGATCCTCATGGTCATGGAAGAAATAGGACTTGCAAAACAACACCCATAGATGCATAGGCCTAAAAGTAAAAGAAACAACAAACTCTACTTTCATTTCCACAAGGATATCTGACATGATATTGGAGATTGTATAAGTTGGCTGAAAAAGTTCAGAAATCGATTGAGAGAGACCTTAAGCAGTTTAAGTATAATCCAAGCTCAAAATTGAAGGGCCGAGTAGATTGTAGATGATCCAAACCTCGGGAAACATAAGAAGGATAGGGCGTACAAACAAGATGACTCTAAGGACCTAGATGGCAAAACTGAGTGTCGGATTACTGGGTAATTCACAAAGTCTCTGAAGATCTGCATGTGAACATAACTTCTTTGGTAGGAACAATTAGGACATAAATAAGAGTTTTTTTGGTGTTTTAGAAACCAAGCTAAATAGTAAAATGTTTCTGTCCTCACAACAAAAGTTTCAACATTGGGAACTTATACACAATTTTGACTCCCACAATGGTAAGAGGATTTTAGTATATTAGAATCTATCTACAGTGGTAGTTAAATCCATTGCCATTGAACCTCAGATTATCTCTTGTAAGGTCTGCCTCTGGTATCTGGTCACTCATTGATAGCTTTTTTTATCTATGGTTTTAGTAACAACGTGGACAGGAGAAGTCTGTGGCATATTATCCTTAGTCAGAGTCATAATAAAAATGATCCTTGGCTTGTCCTTGGGGATTTTAACTGTATCCTCAATGAGGAGGAAAGGATTGGAGGTAGGCCAATCTCATACTATCTATTGAAGGACCAACTCAATTGCTTCCTTCAAACTTGTCTGCTGGAGATTTTTTATTCTAGCTACATGTATACTTGGGACAATGGTGCTATCATGTCCAGACTCGATAAGGTCATGTCTAACAGCTCCTTCCTGGAGTGCTTTCCTTTGGCCAAAGCACATTTTTGTCCTACATGATGATTGTCTGATCACTCTTCATTTGTTCTCAATCTTGTTGTTCCTGGTACTTCTACTAGAACCCCCTTAAATTCTTTGATATGTGGGTTGACCATGATTTCTTCTTCTCTTTAGTAAGCCAGCATTGGAACACTAGGTTCTTGTTAGTGTATGTGCCTTAGGCCATGATTTGGATATTTATGTTATGCATTTATTATTAATAAAAGAGGTTTTATTATCATTATTGTTGGTTAGTATGTTACACAATTTTGATATATGTCCCTGATTCATTATTGTTATGGAGATAAAATAATTTATAATCAGTATGAGTATTGATTTGATAATCATGAGATGATTATGTGTATGGTGATACGAATCAATCTCATAGATACTTGTTAGAGAACAATGTATTGGATAGACCCATCATGAGATTGCTACATGGATTAGCGTCATAAGTAAATCTCGTGATAGTCATGTTTTAATCCTTTGACTTGAGATTGTCATAGTTTCCAACATAAGGACTATTATATTTTTTACATGATCAAACGTTATCCGTAACTGGATAATAATAAAGGTCATGATTGAATGTGATAGAAATTATGTAGAGGATATTGAACAATCAAGATAGAATTCGTCCCTCTCTTTTGAGAGAGATATCTTTGGGCCCCTCGATTAGTGAGACTGTGAAATGCATGGCCGTGCTCAAATGAATTGATAGTGTGATCAATATCATTTGTTTTATCAGTCTACTTAGAGATCGAGTAATCATATGTTTGAACTATATAAGTATGCCGCTGACCATGACTTATGTTCAAACTAGATATCGTGTGATAAAGGGATTAATGCATGTACTATTATTAGGCTAGTTGGACTTTACTCGTATTAATTGGGCAGTTGTAATGCCTTGCTAGAGGCCAATTACGACTTGTTGGTTTAATAGAGATTTAATCAACTGCCAATTAATATGGACCTATCGGGTCACACACAAGAATGCGTAAGGCTGAGATTAATAATATTAATATTGGATATTAATTATTATTATTATTATTATCATTTTTAATTTTAATAATATTAATATTGGATATTAATTATTATTATTACTATTTTCGTTTTTTTGGTGATTATATATATATATGTATTATCGGATAATAACGAGAGAATCCATATCTGATATGGATTTTGAATATCCTGATAGAATCCGTATCTGATATGGATTTTGATTGGCATCAACTAATCCGATTAGGACTCGGATTTTGATGTCTACGTATGTGTATATATATTTGTGTATCTCGTATACACTACAAACGTAAAATACACAGAATCATCAAAGAAACCCTAGAGCCATTTTTGTGGAAAACCGAGTTCTTCAGCCGTGCCATTTGAAGAGCTAGCACTCCGGACGGAAGCGTTCGTGTGGATACCGACAGAGGGTGATCGTATTTTCGCACCTGCTTCATCTACGTAATTCGGATCTACAAAGGTAATTTTCGAGTTTCTTTCATCGAATTAAACAAACAACATGGATCCTTGGTAGGAAATCGGAGATCAAGTTTTTGTTTTTCCGCTGCGTGTTTTGCAGTGATCTCGATTGATTTCCTAACAGTGGTATCAGAGCCACTTGTTGTCTCGTTTAAATCGACTATATCATGCTTATGTGTTTACTGTTTTTCGTATGGCATGATATGTATAAAACAGTAATTCAGATTTCATATGATGAGAGAAGAATGGTGTTTTTCAATTCGTTTTCATGAGATGATTTGTACACGGCGGTAATCGTTTGTCATGTGATGATCAAAACCAATTTTGTTTATATTAGATATAATCACACGATATGTGTAAAACCTTATTCGAATCTCATCTAGTGATATCGGATTGATGTTTTCAATTTGTTTTCATCAGATGTTATAATTCGAGATTGTTATATGTGATATAAAGTTTTCATTTTTCATGAGATGATCAAAAGCGATTATGTTTATATCGATATGAACAACCGATTGATGGTTCTGTTTTCGTGTTTCGAAAGACATATTATCAATTCGAGATGATTCTGATTTCTAGCTTCGGATGAAGATTATCGATTTGATTGATATTCTGTTTTAAGGTTTGCGAATGACAGCCATCGATTCGATCGATGCTTCTATAAGGGTTTACACGTAATCTAAACAGTAAGATCTTTAATATGATTGACGCGTCTGTGTTAGGGTTTCGAAAAGAAAATTATCAATGCGATTGATACTTTCTGTTTGGCTTCAAGGGGCGCTGCCCCTCGACCCCGCCCAGGGGCTCTGCCCTTCGGACCTCGCCCAAGGGCACTGCCCCCCGGAACCCCACCCGCTAACCGGATAGCGGGACCGCTGTATGCGTACGCCCTATAGTTTGTTACCGTGACATTAAGAATCTCAATACATATTTATTTGTTATAATATGTTTATGTAAAATATATTATAATTGTTCATGTCTTTGCATGGTGCATAGCATGGCCTCAGGACCTATGTGATTGACTTAGTCATATTTCTGTTTTGGATTATTATGGCCTGCGTGCCGCTGTAGTTTTTGTTGTATTTTATTATACAATTAGTTAGGTTTTTCTTTATTATTGTAATAAATGAAGAATCAAGCTACAAAAGTGGTGATGGCGACACATACCAAGGACGAGTGGATTCCATGGAGATGGAGGCACGAGCTCAAGACAAGAAGATATGTATCATTGCAAATGTTGTAACAGGAAGTCTTTCACATAGGGTTTCCTTTATGATCTTCATTTGGTCTCATGAAGATCATATTTAGTTTGGCCATGCTATGTCACGTTTACATATTTATCATTTTGTATGAGATGCGTGGATGATAGATTATATATGCATATAGGATGCTACGATATAATGATATGCAATGCAAGACATAAACTAAGTTGAACCCTCATCAATAATTTAAGTCTTTATGCCATCCAGGTCTTAAACACCTATTAAAACTGGGATTGTATTAAAGTAGGTATTGCCAAAGCAATGTGCTTTAAACATTCCTAACTACGTAGGATGAGTAATAGTGCTACTCATATGTTTAAAATTGGTTAGACTTAATTGGGCTATCAAAACGGTTTTGGGCCCAAGGCATTAGATGGAATCTAACATACAATGATATATGATGTCATTATTCCATAAATTCTAAGAGTTACATGAGATGTAATTGGTAAAGAAGTTACCTACCTAAATAACTTAATTTTAAGCGTCATGCCAAAGCTGAGTTTAGAATTAAGTCAAATATGGATCTTAGCTCACTAAAATATTTCTTTTGAGGGTTATGTTTTAGTGAGAGTTTTATAAATTTTAACCTCATTATTAATAGGTTCGACACCGCTGTTGCACTTTTTGACTGTAAGATGTCTGAAGGTGAATCTGTTAGCGCTCATGTTTTAAATATGAAAGGCTATATAGATCACCTTGCAAGACTTGGATATCCCCTGAGTTTGGAACTCGCCACGGATTTGATCTGTCATACCCCGTGACTTTTAAGCACGACTTTTAATACTTAATGGTCAACCTTAAATGCAATTTAATTAACGTTGTAGGATGTGAGACTTAGTTACTCAAAATATAGAAAAATAAGAAAGGGGTGAAAAGTAGAATTAAAGGTAATTAAGGAAAATTACCTAACAAGTCCCTACTAAAGGATAGGGGAGTTACACAACACATAGTATAACTCCCCATTAATCTAAGGGGGGGCGGTTAAACAGAGGAAAAAGAGAAGAGAAACCGCAGGAGAGAGAGAAAAGAGAAAAGGAGAGGAAGAAGAAGAAGAGGAGAAGGAAAAGGATGGAAGAAGGTCAATCTAGATGCAATCCTTACCGAAATTCTGCAGTAAATTCGTAAGCTTAATTAGAAACAAAGGCAAGTAATCTTTCTATACGCTTTACGCAAATTTTGTTACCTTAGGCCCTATGTTCGTACAAAGAGAAAACTTGGATCACACATTAGTAGCTTTGGTTTGCTTATGTTAAATGTTTTACTATATGTAATTGTTGTTGCTGTTGATTGAGTAAAGCTATGTTCTTTGGGCTAATATTTGAAATGGTTATGTTGTGTTCTTCGTTGTTAAATATGCCCATAAGAATGTTGTACGTAACGTGTTTATTGTCTTGATATATGTTCGTAAGTTTGGTAATTACACCTTAGTTGTTTGAGAGTGTTTGCAAGGGGTGAAGGATGGATGTTGGCTTGGTTGTAGACTTGTTGTGTTGGAAGGTGTGAAGATATCTAGAGAAGCTTGTGGATGATAGAAGGTTTAGAGTGGATACTAGTTTGCATGTATAAGAATCAAATCATGATAGTTGTGTGTTAAGCATGATGAATCAAGGTGCTAAGATTGATCTTGAAGTGTTAAACATGAGAGGGGTTGAAGGAGGAAGGAGATGGGAGGAAGTTACTGTAGAAAAACTACAGTTTTGAACCGTCAGAACACTTCGAACACCTACATTAGGCGCTCCAAGTCACATTAGGCGCCTAATGTAGGCGTTCAATGTGTCCCAGAGCATCCCCGTACACTTCGAACACCTACATTAGGCGCTTCATGTCACATTAGGTGCTTCATGTAGGCGTTCGATGTATACGGCACATCCCCGAACACTTCGAACGCCTAGTATAGGCGCTCCAAGTCACTTTAGGCGCCTCATGTGGCGTTCCAAGTATACTGGAAGTCTTTTTGACCCTTTAGGCGCCCTATGTACGTGTAGTAACTCTACACGCTTCTTTTGAACATAAAATGCAAGGGTATTTGCGGTGTAATTGAGGAATAGATAGTAAGTTTGACTAAGTAAGAATAAGATTGAATCCCAAGTGAATTAGTGAGACGAACGGACTTGGAAAGATACGAACAGGGAGTGTTTGAGGTGCAAGACCGTATACTTAATATGTAAGATGTGTGTGAGATACCTTTATTCTCTTCCATTGCTCATAAATTACAAATGTTTTGAAAGTGTGCTTAAGTTGTAAACATTAAGTGTGAATGAGTAGGGTTAAGTATGAATTCGAAGTGGATTCGCGATACAAAAGGGCATGAAGTGGTATGAATGAGGTGTATTTGAATGGTAAACATTAAGTGTGAATGAGTAAAGTTAGGTATGAATCCAAAGTGAGTTAGCAATATGAAAGGGCACAAAATGGTACGAAAAGGGTGTGTTTGAGGAAGTATGAACGAGCAAGGTTAAGTGTGAACTCGAGATGATTTTTGTAATACAAAAGGACATGAAATAGTACGAGCAGGATGTGATAGAGGTTCAAGACTTTGTACTTGATATGTAAAGTGTGTGTGCATGTTTACACGTTTGATATGATGTTACATGAGCATTCTGCATCATGACATGAACACTCTGCATTTCGACATGAGTTTCATTTTGCGGAAAGAATGCGAGTTTGAAAAGAAGATTAAAGTTTTCGAAAAGCAACTATGGCTGCTGGTTGATCACAGGGTATAAAAGTCACGTCTGCAAAAGCAGGGTATAAAACTGTGATCTGTGAATCAACAGCAGTGTATAAAGTATTTTATGGGGCCGTGGACCTATCAGCACGGAAAATAAAGTTATTTTATGGGGTCGTGGACCTATCAGCACGGAAAATAAAGTTATTTTATGGGGCCGTGGACCTATCAGCACGGATATATGATATATGTAATGGGGCCGTGGACCTTTCAGCACGGATATATGATATATATAATGGGGCCGTGGACCTTTCAGCACGGGGTATAAAGTTATATGTTATGGGGCCGTGGACCTTTCAGCACGGGGTATAAAGTTATATGTTATGGGGCCGTGGACCTTTCAGCATGGGGTATAAAGTTCTGTTTGCTATGGACTTATCACCCACAGGGTATAAAGTCCTGCTACACGAAGAATATGATAAGAAGTATTATGAAAAGTTTTGTGAAATGACACGCATGACATGTTTACGAAAGAAAACATATGCATGGGTGTTGTGTGTGGTTTTGAAGAAGTACATGCATCATGTTACACGAAGCATAAGATTTGACATGCAAGAAATGTTACTAGCATTTGTTCTGTTTATGTAGTATGTTTGGCTCTACATGTGTTAGTTTCATTTTGTGTGTTAATTATGGGGCTTATATGGATTTGATGACTTGTTATAAAGATGTTATTTGCCAACCCGAGCACCTTATTTTGGGCATTGATTTATATACTGGTGACTCGTCGTGTGTGATCCCGTAAGGTCTATAGACGGGTTACTTGCTGGCGATGTTTTCGCTAAGAACAATTACTCTATCTGCTTTTCAGGTTAGCCAAAGTACAAGAGGATTTTCGTAGAAGATATCGGCGAGTGGGCTCATTGGGACAATAGTCACTAAAATGGATAGGCTTACAGTTCTTATCCTTTACTTGCGGGAGATACTGTAAACACTTTGTGTTGAAGGATACTTTAGACACTCTCCCTGACACGTTTTACTTCCGCTGTGTTTCTGTCGATTACATTGATGTTAGTGAAGTTTTTAATTCTACGACGTTTCCGCTGATTTATCTTACGTCATAAATGACGTGTGCTTGATCTGCTTTGACGCTTCGTAGTTCTCGTAGTAGGCTACGGCGGGTGCACTGGTACCGATGTCCAGTATCAGACCGGGGCGCTACAGGTGGTATCAGAGCCTAGGCTTCAGATCTATCTCGGAAACTTAGGTTCATGATCTTTTAGCAATTTAAGATATGATTTTTCCTTAAGTTTGATCCTTAGGTATAAATGCTGATTATCTAGAGCCTAAGTATGATCTGGGTTGGGTGTGTGCGAGTGCGTATATCATTTAACTTTCTATAGTAATTTTAATTTTGTACCCCACCGATCTCTTGGACACAATTCTATGATGCCTTTCTAAAGTGTTACGTGCTCGAGATTGCAAGCTTAGGCAAGATAAGGGCGTTCAAAAGGCTAAAACAGGGTCGGATGATAGTGTCAAAGTATGTCAATCATGTCCATGCTTTGGGTAAATTCGCTCCTGCGATTATGTCTGATAATCGCTTAAAGATGACAAAGTTCGAGCGAGGTTTTGACTCAGGAATTCAGTCAACAATTGTAAGCGCATGGATGAGAACCTACAAGGACAGGCTGGACACATGTTTTCACGTCGAGAGTGATTTCTGCATAGTAGCAGCAAAAGAGGCCGGTTCAGGATACTCTGACAGAGGTAAGAGGCCAGAGAGGAGATTAGAGTTAGTGGCATGCCCGAACGTTAGGTTAAGATTCAGAGGAGAGGACAGGGTGGGAAATTTTTAGAGACCCCCACCACATAACCCGATTGCACAGCATGCGGTAGGAGTTTGCCGCATTGCAATAAGAGCCATGTCGGTGAATGTGGGAGATTGGCAGAAGTATGTTACTGATGCAGATAGGTGGGTCATCTCATTAGAGATTGTCCAGAGATGACGAAGTATGCTCTGGAAGAAAACGGCTCAGCAGCCGAGGACAAATACCAACGTCCAAGTCATGATTGAGACAGATATTTAGGAAGCCACCGACGTGGTATGAGGTACAATTTTAGTGAATAAGATATTTAAGAATATACTTTTTGATAGCGGCGTGAACTACTCTTTCATGGCAAAGAGATTCGCTAAGCGCCTTTGTGGTTCACCAGAATGGTTAGAGACTTCGTACCGTGCACAAGCGGCTGAGATCAAATGGTGATTTCACACCAGCAGTACGAGGATTGTGGGTTAGAGTTCAGAGAGCAAATGTTATCTGCCATACTGGTTCCTATCCAGAAGTACGAATTCGACGTCGTATTGAGACTGGACGGATTGTCCAAGAATCACAGCTGCATTGACTCGATTAAAACAAGTAACAGTTAAGAATTCTGAGATGGAAGATATAACCTTCCAAGGGGATTGCTGTTGATTCGAAGAAAGTTTGAAGTTATCACCGAGTGGTCTAGACCCACGAATGACACCGAAGTGCAGAGTTTCTTAAGTCTAGCTACTTATTACAAGAATTTTGTCGAAGGATTCTCAACAATAACGATGCCTCAATTGCCTTTACTCAAAAGGAAGTCCAAGTTTAAGTGAATGGCGGAATGTGAGAAAAGCTTCACGGAGCTTAAGAGGAGGTTAACTAAAGCTCCAGTATTGGCTCAACCTTCTGGTGCTGATGGGTTTGTGATATATAGTGAGGCGTCGAAAAACGGTCTAAGTACGTAAACTGTAGCATAAGTTATGATTCTCCACCCAAATCGAGTTTAATATGATATTTCACTTGTAGGTTGTGTTTTGATGCAACACGAACAATTTATCGCGTATGCCTCGAGACAGCTAAGCATGAGGCAGCGAAGGTGGTTGGAAACTACAAAAGGACTACGACTTGATCATTAATTGCCATCCTGGAAAAGCTAATAAAGTGGTCAATGTATTAAGCATAAAATCTAACTATGCGCTACAGTCACCACTTGAGAGAGAAATAGAGGAATTTAGCTTGGATTCGGTTGACTTTGTGGTTAATGTTTTTGCATCATTGACTGTCACCCGAGTTTTGATGGATTGGGTGAAAGAAGCTCAAAGAAGAATAAGACTGTGGGTGATATTGTTGGGAAACTGTGGGTACCTAAGTTAGATGAGCTAAGGAAAGAAAGTTGTAGGAGACTCACAGTTCAAGGTTATCGATACATCCTGGTAGCACTAGAATGTAGAGGGATTTTTGTCAATGTTATTGGTGGTGTATAAGGAAGAGGCATATTGTGGAATTCATTGAGAGATGTTGGTGTGTCAGCAAGTTGGGGCTGAACATCAAGGACCTGGTGGATTATCGATGCGTCGGAGATTCCAGAGTAGTAATAGGACGTATCACGATGGACTTTGTGGCTGATTACCGAGAACAACAAGTGGATATAATGTGATTTTGGTGATTGTGGATTGGTTGACCAAGTCTGCATATTTTCTACCCCTCTCGAGGGAGAAGCATATCTCGATAAGTTGGTAAATTTGGATAAGGACAACATTGTCGGCCTGCACGGTGTTCCCATGAGCATACTGCCTAACCGAGATCAACGGTTTACTTCCAACCTATGGACATTATTTTAGAGAGCCATGGGGACGGAATTAAGGTTAAGTACGTGTATCATCCCCAAACCGAATGGACAGTCCGAGCGAACTATTCAGACCTTGGAAGATATGCTAAGGGCTTGCGTGTTGGATTTTAAAGGGAGTTGGGATGGAATGGTAAAGCTAATAGAGTTTTTCTTATAACAACAGTTACCACAGCGCAATTGACATGGCTCCTTTGAAGCTTTGTATGGAAGGAATGTAGGTCCCCGATTATTGGGACGAAGTAGGTGTGAGGACCATCACCGGACCGAGCTACTGGAGAGAAACGCTAGAAAAGGTGAAAGTCATCCGAGAAGACTCAAGGCAGCTCAGGATCGCAACAAGAGTTGGGCAGATTCCAAACGACGACCATTAGAATTAATGTGGTTGAAAAAGTCTATTTGAGGGTATCACCTACAAGGGTGTTATGAGGTTTGGAGTAAAAGGCAAGCTAAGCCCTCGTTTTATTGGTCCTTACGAAATACTTGAGAAGGTGGGAGCCTTGGCCTATAGATTAAGCATTACCTCCAGTTATTGGCGCAAGTTCACAACGTATTCCACGTCTCACAATTAAGAAAGTATGTGACGGATCCAAGCCATGTACTTGAAGCTCAACCTTTGGAACTCAAGGACGATGTTACATATGAAGAGATACCCGTGAAAATTGTAGATCGAAAGGACCAAGTGTTGAGGAAGCGGGTGGATTCCTTATGTAAAAGTCTAGTGGAGCAACCACACGGAACGTGAGGCCACTTGGGGAACTCGAAGAACAAATGCGGGAGAAAGTATCCTGCAACTCTTTGACTAAGGTACGTAAGTTTCGAGGACGAAACTTTTTGTAAGGGGGTGGAATGTCATACCCTGTGACTTTAAGCACGACTTTTAATACTTAATGGTCAACCTTAAATGCAATTTAATTACGTTGTAGGATGTGAGACTTAGTTACTCAAAAAATAGAAAAATAAGAAAAGGGGGTGAAAAGTAGAATTAAAGGTAATTAAGGAAAATTACCTAATAAGTCCCTACTAAAGGATAGGGGGAGTTACACAACAGTAATAACTCCCCATTAATCTAAGGGGGGCGGATAAACGAGGAAAAAAGAGAAGAGAAACCGCATGAGAAAGAGAGAAAAGAGAAAAGGAGAGGAAGAAGAAGAAAGGAGAAGGAAAAGGAAGGAAGAAGGCCAATCTAGATGCAATCCTTACCGAAATTCTGTAGTAAATTCGTAAGCTTAACTAGAAACAAAGGCAAGTAATCTTTCTATACGCTTTACGCAAATTTTGTTACCTTAGGCCCTATGTTCGTACAAAGAGAAAACTTGGATCACACATTAGTAGCTTTGGTTTGCTTATGTTAAATGTTTTACTATATGTAATTGTTGTTGCTGTTGATTGAGTAAAGCTATGTTCTTTGGGATAATATTTGAAATGGTAATGTTGTGTTCTTCATTGTCAAATATGCCCATAAGAATGTTGTACGTAACGTGTTTATTGTCTTGATATAAGTTCGTAAGTTTGGTAATTACACCTTAGTTGTTTTGAGAGTGTTTGCAAGGGGTGAAGGAGGATGTTGGCTTGGTTGTAAACTTGTTGTGTTGGAAGGTGTGAAGATATCTAGAGAAGCTTGTGGATGATAGAAGGTTTAGAATGGATACTAGTTTGCATGTATAAGAATCAAATCATGATAGTTGTGTGTTAAGCATGATGAATCAAGGTGCTAAGATTGATCTTGAAGTGTTGAACATGAGAGGGGTTGAAGGAGGAAGGAGATGGGAGGAAGTTACTGTAGAAAAACTGTAGTTTGAACCGTCAGAACACTTCGAACACCTACATTAGGCGCTCCAAGTCACATTAGGCGCCTAATGTAGGCGTTCAATGTGTCCCAGAGCATCCCCGTATACTTCGAACACCTACATTAGGCGCTTCATGTCACATTAGGCGCTTCATGTAGGCGTTCGATGTATACGGCACATCCCCGAACACTTCGAACGCCTAGTATAGGCGCTCCAAGTCACTTTAGGCGCCTCATGTGGCGTTCCAAGTATACTGGAAGTCTTTTGACCCTTTAGGCGCCCTATGTACGTGTAGTAACTCTACACACTTCTTTTGAACATAAAATACCAGGGTATTTGAGGTGTAATTGAGGAATAGATAGTAAGTTTGACTAAGTAAGAATAAGATTGAATCCCAAGTGAATTAGTGAGACGAACGGACTTGGAAAGATACGAACAGGGAGTGTTTGAGGTGCAAGACCGTATACTTGATATGTAAGATGTGTGTGAGATACCTTTATTCTCTTCCATTGCTCATAAATTACAAGTGTTTTGAAAGTGTGCTTAAGTTGTAAACATTAAGTGTGAATGAGTAGGGTTAAGTATGAATTCGAAGTGGATTCGCGATACAAAAGGGCATGAAGTGGTATGAATGAGGTGTATTTGAATGGTAAACATTAAGTGTGAATGAGTAAAGTTAGGTATGAATCCAAAGTGAGTTAGCAATATGAAAGGGCACAAAATGGTACGAAAAGGGTGTGTTTGAGGAAGTATGAACGAGCAAGGTTAAGTGTGAACTCGAGATGATTTTTGTAATACGAAAGGACATGAAATAGTACGAGCAGGATGTGATAGAGGTTCAAGACTTTGTACTTGATATGTAAAGTGTGTGTGCATGTTTACACGTTTGATATGATGTTACATGAGCATTCTGCATCATGACATGAACACTCTGCATTTCGACATGAGTTTCGTTTTGCGAAAAGAATGCGAGTTTGAAAAGAAGATTAAAGTTTTCGAAAAGCAACTATGGCTGCTGGTTGATCACAGGGTATAAAAGTCACGCCTGCGAAAGCAGGGAATGAAAGTGTGATCTGTGAATCAACAGCAGGGTATAAAGTATTTTATGGGGCCGTGGACCTATCAGCACGGAAAATAAAGTTATTTTATGGGGCCGTGGACCTATCAGCACGGAAAATAAAGTTATTTTATGGGGCCGTGGACCTATCAGCACGGATATTGATATATGTAATGGGGCCGTGGACCTTTCAGCACGGATATATGATATATGTAATGGGGCCGTGGACCTTTCAGCAGGGGGTATAAAGTTATATGTTATGGGGTCGTGGACCTTTCAGCACAGGGTATAAAGTTATATGTTATGGGGTCGTGGACCTTTCAGCACGGGGTATAAAGTTCTGTTTGCTGTGGACTGATCACCCACAGGGTATAAAGTCCTGCTACGCGAAGAATATGATAAGAAGTATTATGAAAAGTTTTGTGAAATGACACGCATGACATGTTTACGAAAGAAGACATATGCATGGGTGTTGTGTGTGGTTTTGAAGAAGTACATGCATCATGTTACACGAAGCATAAGATTTGACATGCAAGAAATGTTACTAGCATATGTTATGTTTATGTAGTATGTTAGGCTCTACATGTGTTAATTTTGTGTGTTAATTATGGGGCTTATATGGATTTGATGACTTGTTATAAAGATGTTATTTGCCAACCCGAGCACCTTATTTTGGGCATTGATTTATATACTGGTGACTCGTCGTGTGTGATCCCGTAAGGTGTATAGACGGGTTACTCTATCTGCTTTTCAGGTTAGCCAAAGTACAAGAGGATTTTCGTAGAAGATATCGGCGAGTGGGCTCATTGGGACAATAGTCACTAAAATGGACAGGCTTACAGTTCTTATGCTTTAGTTGCGGGAGATACTGTAAACACTTTGTGTTGAAGGATACTTTAGACACTCTCCCTGACACGTTTTATTTCCGCTGTGTTTCTGTTGGTTACATTGATATTAGTGAAGTTTTTAATTCTACGACGTTTCTGCTGATTTATCTTACGTCATAAATGACGTGTGCTTGATCTGCTTTGACGCTTCGTAGTTCTCGTAGTAGGCTCCGGCGGGTGCACTGGTACCGATGTCCAGTATCGGACCGGGGCGCTACATGATCCTACACTTTGCCTAGCAGTTTTTCTCAGTTCGTTATGAACTACAATATGAATAATATGGAAAAGTCCATTCCTGAGCTACACGGTATGCTCAAAACTGCTGAGGGGAATATCAAAAAGCCTACCCATGTATTGAGTCATATCAAGCCTATGAAAAGAAAGGTAAAGGCAAGGGTAAGCCCAAAGTGCGAAGGGTGCAAAAGGGTCCAAGGGTCAAGCTAAACCGAAACCTGGTCCCAAGGCAAAGGTTCCTAAGGAAGGAACTTGTTTCCATTGCAACAAGCCTGGGCATTGGAAAAGAAATTGTGATGTTTATTTGGAGGAGTTGAAGAAGCTGAAGGGTAGTGCGACTACATCTTCAGGTATTTATGTTATAGAAATTAATTTATCTACTTCTTCTTCCTGGGTATTAGATACTGGATGTGGATCCCATATTTGTACAAATATGCAGGGGCTCAAAAGGAGTAGGATGCTGAAGAAGGGCGGTGGACCTACGTGTTGGCAATAGAGCAAGAGTTGCTGCTATAGCTGTAGGGACCTATGAGCTTGTCTTGCCCAATGGGCTTTTGTTAGTTTTAAACAATTGCTTTTATGTTCCTACTATGAGTAGGAATCTTATTTCAGTCTGTTTTGGATGATGAAGGTTATTCATTTTTAATTAAAAATAAGAAGTGTTCTATTTTTGATAAAAATGACTTGCTTTATTGTATTGCAAGTAGTTATAATGGCATTTATGTCCTTAACCTTGATGATTCCAATGACGGTAATATTTATAACATATCTTCAAAGAGAACTAAGCCAAATGAATTAAACCCTGCATATTTATGGCATTGTCGCCTTAGCCATATAAATGAGAAGCGCGTATCTAAACTCCATCAAGATGGATTATTAGATTCATTTGATTTTGAATCATTTGAAAATTGCGAGTCTTGTTTGCTTGGAAAGATGACAAAGACCCTTTTACTGGACATAGTGAAAGGGCTAATGACTTATTGGGCTTGGTACATACAGATGTATGCGGCCCAATCAGCATTAGTGCCAGGGAGGATTTCAGTATTTCATTACTTTTACTGATGATTTCAGTAGGTATGGCTATGTCTACCTAATGAAACATAAGCATGAGTCTTTTGAAATGTTTAGAACTTTTCAAAATGAAGTACAAAATCAACTTGGTAAGACAATTAAAACCTTCGATCAGATCGAGGTGGTGAATATTTGAGCCAAGAATTTGACCAACATCTAAGAAATTGTGGAATCGTTTCACAGTTGACTCCTCCAGGAACTCCACAATGGAATGGTGTTTCTGAAAGGAGAAATCGAACTTTATTAGATATGGTTCGATCTATGATGGGTCAAGTAGATCTTCCTTTATCTTTTGGGGTTATGCCTTGGAGACAGCTGCATTCATTTTGAACCGTGTACCATCTAAAGCGGTTGAAAAGACACCATATGAGATGTGGACTGGTAAGAGACCCAGTTTGTCTTTTCTTAAGATTTGGGGTTGTGAAGCTTATGTGAAAAGATTAGTGTCAGATAAGCTAGCTCCAAAATCTATCAAATGTATTTTTGTGGGGTATCCTAAAGAAACTAAAGGGTACTATTTCTATATTCCCTCAGAGAACAAAGTGTTTGTTGCTCGAAATGGAGTCTTTTTGGAAAAGGAGTTTCTCTCCAAGAGAACTAGTGGGAGTATAGTACAACTTGAGGAAACTCAAGTTCCACAAGATATCGTTGAACCGTCTTTAGAGACAATTTCAGAACCACAAACAGTTGTGGAGCCTGAAAATGTAACACAAGTCCAACGCAGATCTGATAGGATACATCGTCAGCCAGAGAGATATGGATTTCTTGTGACTGATGATAGTGAAGTTATGCTCATAGATCAAGATGAGCCTACTACCTATCAGGAAGCTGTGTCTGGTCCAGATTCAGATAAATGGCTTGGAGCCATGAATTCTGAGATGCAATCCATGTTTGATAACCAAGTTTGGTCTTTAATTGATCCTCCAGAGGGTATTAAGACTATTGGTTGCAAATGGGTTTTCAAGAAGAAAACTGACATGGATGGAAATGTGCAAACCTACAAAGCAAGGCTTGTGGCTAAAGGTTTCAAGCAAACTCATGGTATAGACTATGATGAAACCTTTTCACCAGTAGCTATGCTTAAGTCTATTCGAATTCTCCTTGCCATTGCAGCATACTATGATTATGAGATATGGCAAATGGATGTCAAAACTGCTTTCCTTAATGGAAATTTACTCGAGGATGTGTACATGACACAACCTGAGGGTTTTGTAAATCCTGAGAATTCAAAGAAGGTTTGCAAGCTTCAAAGGTCCATATTGAAGCAAGCATCTCGAAGCTGGAATCTTCGTTTTGATGAAACAGTTAAGAACTTTGGTTTCATCAAGAATGAAGATGAACCTTGTGTTTACAAGATGGTTGGGAGTGCAGTAGTTTTCTGGTCTTATATGTGGATGACATATTGCTTATTGGGAATGATATCCCTACCTTGCAAAAGGTTAAGGCTTGGTTAGGGAATTCATTTTCAATGAAGGACTTGGGTGAGGCTACCTATATCCTTGGTATCAAGATCTATAGAGATAGATCTAAAAGGATAATAGGCTTGAGTCAGAGTACATACATAGATAAAATGTTGAAAGGTTCAACATGCAAGAGTCCAAGAAAGGATTCCTGCCTATGTCTCATGGCATTCATCTTAGTAAGAATCAATGTCCTCAGACATCTGATGAGCGAGATCGAATGAATATTCCTTATGCTTCTGCTATAGGATCGATCATGTATGCCATGTTATGTACTAGACCAGATGTCTCATATCCATTGAGCACAAAAGTAGATATCAAGCTGACCCGGTGAAGGTCACTGGACAGCTGTCAAGAATATTCTTAAGTACCTCAGAAGGACTAAAGATGTATTCTTGGTTTATGGAGGTTTGGATGACGAGTTAGTTGTAAATGGTTACACAGATGCTAGTTTCCAAACCGACATAGATGATTTCAGATCGCAGTCCGGTTTTGTATTCACATTGAATGGTGGAGCTGTTAGTTGGAAGAGTTCAAAACAAAGCACTGTGGCTGATTCTACAACAGAGGATGAGTATATAGCAGCATCAGATGCAGCTAAAGAAGCAGTTTGGTTGAAGAAGTTCATCACTGAGCTAGGAGTGGTACCTAGCATTGCAAATCCTGTGGACATTTATTGTGACAACAATGGTGCCATAGCACAAGCAAAAGAGCCTAGGTCTCATCAGAGATCTAAACATATACTCAGACGCTACCATCTCATTCGAGACATCATCGATAGAGGAGATGTCAAGATATGCAAAGTTGACACAAACGATAACATAGCGGATCCATTGACTAAGCCTCTCTCACGGGTCAAGCATGATCAGCACACTAGATCTATGGGTCTCAGATATTTGTAGGCCTAGTGCAAGTGGGAGATTGTTAGTGTATGTGCCCTAGGCCATGATTTGGATATTTATGTTATGCATTTATTTTTAATAAAAGAGGTTGTATTATCATTATTGTTGGTTAGAATGTTACACAATTTTGATATATGTCCCCTGATTCATTATTGTTATGGAGATAAAATAATTATAATCAGTATGAGTATTGATTTGATAATCATGAGATGATTATGTGTATGGTGAAACGAATCAATCTCATAGATACTTGTTAGAGAACAATGTATTGGATAGACCCATCATGAGATTGCTACATGGATTAGCGTCATAAGTACATCTCATGATAGTCATGTTTTAATCCTTTGACTTGAGATTGTCATAGTTCCAACATAAGGACTATTATATTTTGACATGATCAAACGTCATCCGTAACTGGATAATAATAAAGGTCATGATTGAATGTATAGAAATTATGTAGAGGATATTGAACAATCAAGATAGAATTTGTCCCTCTCTTTTTGCGAGAGATATCTTTGGGCCCCCTCGATTAGTGAGACTGTGAAATGCATGGCCGTGCTCAAATGAATTGATAGTGTGATCAATATCATTTGTTTTATCAGTCTACTTAGAGATCGAGTAATCATATGTTTGAACTATATAAGTATGATGCTGACATGACTTATGTTTCAAACTGGATATCGTGTGACAAAGGGATTATGCATGTACTATTATTAGGGTTAGTTGGACTTTACTCGTATTAATTGGGTAGTTGTAATGCCTTGCTAGAGGCCAATTACTTGTTGGTTTAATAGAGATTTAATCAACTGCCAATTAATATGGGCCTATCGGGTCACACAAGAATGCGTAAGGCTGATTAGATTAATATTAATAATATTAATATTGGATATTAATTATTATTATTATTATTATCTTTTAATATTAATATTAATATTGGATATTAATTATTATTATTATATTTTCGTTTTTGGTGATTATATATATATGTATTATCGGATAATAACGAGAGAATCCATATCTGATATGGATTTTGAATATCCTGATAGAATCCGTATCTGATATGGATTTTGATTGGCATCAACTAATCCGATTAGGACTCGGATTTTGATGTCTACGTATGTGTATATATTTGTGTATCTCGTATACACTACAACGAAAAATACACAGAATCATCAAAGAAACCCTAGAGCCGTTTTTGTGAAAAACTGAGTTCTTCAGCCACGCCGTTTGAAGAGCTAGCACTCCGGATGGAAGCGTTCGTGTGGATACCGACAGCGGGTGATCGTATTTTCGCACCTGCTTCATCTGCGTAATTCGGATCTACAAAGGTAATTTTCGAGTTCTTTCATCGAATTAAAAGAACAACATGGATCCTTGGTAGGAAATCGGAGATCAAGTTTTTTTTTCTGCTGCGCGTTTTTGCAGTGATCTCCGGTTGATTTCCTAACAGTTCTATGGCTCAACTATGTACAAATTGCGTAAAACTCAAACCATTAAAAGCTCCCCTTATGAAACTCAAACTGAAAAGGCCTTTCGCACATATTTCTACCATGGCTGATAAGTTTGTGACGGGACCTATAACATATGCAAATCTCCCCTGATGGCCAATGGGGGTCTTCTGGAAGATACATTACAGACTCAAACGCATTTTGCATTCAATCTGAAGGAGGCTAGATAAACTACTTCTCCCAGATGGCTAAAGGAAACTGTATCCATCTGAACGTCATGAATACTATGATCTTCCACTCAATATCAAAAGGAACAAGTCCAGGAATTATATCACAAGAGTCCAATTGAATGATGGTTGTAGTGCCCCACATCTGGGCTGTGCCCCTGGTACGATGCACCCCCTACTTCGCTAAGGAAAGTACAAGGCGTCGATGCGAGTCCAATACAAGTCCATACCAACACCACTAGCATCACATTCAATTTCAAATGTTTCATCAAAGCTAGTTGGTCTTAGAATAGGTGCAGAAGTTAACCTTGCTTTAAGTTCATCAAATGCTTTCTATTGTGACTCTCCCCACTAAAATCCTATGTCTTTTTTTAACAATCTCATTCAAAGGTGCAGCAATAGTGGAAAAGTCCTTTACAAATCTTCTATAGAAACTATCCAACCCATGAAAGCTTCTCACCTCTCCAATAGTTGTGGGAATGGACATTCTAAAAATGAGTTCACTTTATTTAGTCCATTTCAATTTCATTTTCACTAACACAAATCCTAGAAACACAAATTTTTCCATACAAAAAGAACATTTCTTGAATTTGCATATAATTGTTCTTTCTTCAATGCTTCAAAACGCTCTTTAGTGGCCTATGTGTTCATGCAAAGTCTTAGAGTAAATCAAGATATCATCGAAGTACACAATAGCAAATTTTCCAATGAATGCACATAAGACTTCATTCGTTAATCTCATGAAAGTACTAGGTGCATTAGTTAAGCCAAATGGCATGACTAACAACTCATACAATCCAAGCTTAGTCTTAAATGCAGTTTTCCATTCATCACCTTCTCTAATGCATACTTGAAAGTAACCACATTTAAGATTGGTAAAATACTTAGCATCGTGCAATTCATCAAGCATATCATCAAGTCTAGGAATAGGGGTACCTGTATTTTACAGTTATCTTATTGATGGCTCTACAGCCAGTACACATCCTCCATGTACCATCTTTCTTTAGTACAACGATCACATGAACACACAAGGACTCATGCTTTCCCTGAGCTTTCCTTTGGCTAAGAGTTCTTCTACTTGGCATTGAATTTCCTTCATTTCAGCAGGGTCTGCTCTGTAGGCTGGCCTATTAGGCCAAGGATAGCACCAGGTATGAAGTCTATTTGGTGCTCAATTTCCTCTTAAAGGCAGAAAACCAGAAGGTTCTTCTTCAGGAAACAACCCTGAAAACTCATCAAGCAATGATACAACTCCACTGGAAAAAGTGGAGGATAAGTCACTCATAGAAAACAAAGACTCCTTAAACATCAAAACATAGACAGTTTTCTTTGATTTTAGGGCATGTGACACTTCACTTGGTTTGGCAAAGAAAGCAAATTCCTTTTGAGATTTGCCTTCATCAATGTTTACTATCTCTTTGCCTTTAGACTCATTTTTTATTTCTTTCGCTCTTAATACACTCTAGAAATTTCTTTTCTGTCTCTTTCTCCTTAGGTTTATTCCTGTTCTTACACATACTCTTTTGATCTTCAAGTACCTTGTGTGGGGGTAATACATGTAAACTTAAAAAACTTATTGTTAAACTTGAAGGAATACCTATTCAAGTATCCCTCATAGGCAACTTTCTTATCAAACTGCCATGGTCTACCTAAGAGGATATGACTTGCGTGCATAGGAGCTACATCACATCAGATATCATCTTTATACCCACCAATAGACATTGGGATCAAAACTTGTTTGCTAACACTCGCTTCTCCATAATCATTCAACCAAGATAGTTTATAAGGGCGTGGGTGGTTAAGTAATGGAAAATCAAGTTTTCTAACGAGTTCAACACTTGCCACATTAGTACATGATCCAGAGTCAATGATCAAAGTACAAACTTTACTGTTAACCATGCAATGGATATGAAATATGTTGTCTCTGTGTTGATCTTGTTCATCAATCTTAACATATGCATTAAGAGCTCTTCTAACAACCAAGAATTCTTTTGATACAAGTTCTTCATCCTCACTCACACTTTCCTCATTTTCATCATGATTTTCCTCAACATTAACATGTTCCTCTTCCTCATCATCAGAATAATATTCATTAGAGTCTTCAATGAACATGATATGTTTAGGGTTGGGACATTGATTTGCAAAATGACCTTTACCTAAACATTGAAACCATTGAATGTCTCTAAATCTAGTAGTGGTATTAGAAATGTTACCTTCAACCTTGTTTTTCCCTTTGTCTAAGTTTTGTTGAGGCGGTCTTTGATTTGGCTGAGTCTTTTCTTGGAACCCAC
>AP025070.1:18077059-18297676 GCA_036186865.1 Eustoma russellianum | reverse complement strand
AAGAAGGTAGTCTTAGCACTCGTAGTGGCTGCAAGGAAGTTCAGGCCTTACCTGCAAGCTCATCCTATTGTAGTGGTCACTGATCAGCCTTTGAAACAAATCTTGTCAAGGCCAGACACATCTGGCCGAGCTGCCAAATGGGTTGTAGAGCTTGCAGAGTATGATATCCAGTACAAGTCAGGAACTTCTATCAAAGCTCAAGCCTTAGCAGACTTCTTGGCTGAAGGGATATCCGTGGAGGAAGATGCTAAGCCAGCTACTGATTGGACATTATATGTGGATGAGTCTTCCTCCAAAGATGGTTGTGGAGCAGGACTCCTAATCATCAACCCCAACAAAGAAGAATTCGAGTATGCCTTGCGCTTTGATTTTTGAATCAACTAACAACGATGTAGAATATGAGGCTCTCATAGCAGGACTAGGCCTCGCAAGAAAGTTGGGGGCAGAACGAATCATTTCCCGAAGTGATTTGCAGTTGATCGTTTCCTAGATCAACGGGGATTATGAAGCCAAAGAGGAAAACATGAAAAAGTATTTGGCTAAAGTGCTGCAGCTCGGCCAAATATTTGAGCACTTCAGCATTGAACATATCCCCAGATCGGCCAACAAGAGAGCTGACGCGTTATCTCGGCTAGCTTCATCCACTTCAACAACTTTGGGAAAAAAGATAGTCGTGGAACTAGTAAAGCACCGTGCTTATGACGCCAACGAAGTGCTGCAAGTTGATTACCATAACACTTGGATAGATGAGATTGTTAACTTCTTGCAGCACGGAATTCAGCCCGAGGATAAACGAGCAGCTTGGCGTCTTCGATTGAAGGCGGCAAGGTATGATATCTTTAACGACCACCTTTATAAAAAGTCATTTTCACAGCCTTGGTTGAAGTGCGCAAATGAAGACGAAGGAGACTACATCCTTCGGGAGATGCACCAAGGGATCTGTGGAAATCATTCTGGTGCACGTTCGTTAGCAAGAAAGTGTTACCTTGCTGGATATTACTGGCCTGCTCTGCGTCATGATGCAGAAGAATTAGTTAAGAAGTTCCAAGCATGTCAAGTCAATGCTCCAATGTCGCATCTGCCAAGCCAAGAACTCACTTCTTTCACAAGTCCCTGGCAATTTGTACAGTGGGGAATAGATCTTGTTATTCCTGTGCTCCAAGCTCCAGGATCAATAAGATTCTTGGTTGTTGCCATTGAGTACTTCACCAAATGGGTGGAAGCAGAGCCTTTAGCTACAATAACGGGAAATCAAATTAAGAAGTTCTTGTGGAAAAACGTCACATGTTGCTTCGGCCTTCCACAAGTTCTTATATCACACAATGGGAAGCAATTTGCTGATGACCCTGTTAAGAGTTGGTGTGCCGAGCTCAAAATTGAACAGCGATTCACTTCGGTAGCACACCTCCAAGCTAATGGACAAGTTGAACTGGCAAACAGAACAATCAAGGATGGTTTGAGAAAACGTCTATACAAGATTGGAGCAAGTTGGGTGTAGGAGCTCCCAAGCGTATTATGGGCATATCGAACTACTCCTTCAGCCTCCACTAAGGAAACACCATTTTCCTTAGTATACGGAACTGAGGCAGTCATCCCAGCTGAAATTGGTTCTAGCTCTACTCGAACAGATCAATATTCTGCTGAAACCAACAACCAAGAGTTGCGGCTGAATTTGGATGAACTGGATGAAAAAAGGGAGCAGGCTCATGTCCGCATGGCTCAGTACAAAATTTTAATTGCTCAGTACCATAACTCTCGGGTGGGACCAAGATCTTATCAAGTAGGAGATTTGGTACTGCACAATAACGAAGCAAGTCATGCAGCACCGACCGGAACATTTAATCCTAAGTGGGAAGGTCCTTATCAGATAGTGGAGGTGCTTTCAAATGGAGCTTACAAGATACAAACCTTGGAAGTCAAAACTTTACCAAGAACTTGGCATTCTGCTCACTTGAGACTTCTACATCAGTGATGTATTTCACCTCAGCAGGTCTAAGCTGGTTGAGCAGGACTCAACATAGTGGAACAGGTTTCCCAATGAATTCTTTACCTCAACAAGACTGAGATGGCCGAGCAGGACTCGGCTCAACAAGACCTCAGCAGGCCTGAGGCAAATGCCTATGGAGGGATAAATTTTTGTGACAAGATTCACAGTTATTACCTACTAACAGTGCTAGAAAGAAATGTAAAGTATTTATGTAATTGTCAGCAGTGCTGAAGATTGAATAAAACAGTGTTTTATGGCAGAGCCAACATGTGATTCCTTCATTTTGCCTAAATAGATCAAGTAACAGGTTTACTTTATCTGAAATTTATCTCAATTGCGAAGTTAAAGCTCGGCAGAGCTGCAGTTCAGTCAGGCAGCACAATATTTTTAACAGATTCAAATGTCAAGGCTGAAGTTAAACACTTGTGGAAAAATTCATCAAGATTGAGATAAAAAGGCAATAATGGAATCTTTAGCAGAGTTAAGGATCAAAGCGGATGTCCAATACTTTAGCAGAAGACAATACAAAGACCTTTGGCAGAGCCGAGGTCAAACACTATGAAGGATAATGCTAACTTTAGCAGAGTTGAAGTCACAAGCAGAAGACAAATACTTGCAAAAAATTATGAAAATAAATCAAGTAAAGCTTCACAAGCATAAGAGCACAAGTTGGAGAAAAATGGAATTTTCATTGAAGAATTTATCTATTACAACTACCAAATTACAAAAATAGAAAAATCCTATTCTACTCCTCCTCCTCATCAGCCTCTCTGAGATCAACCCCCTCTTTGAATTGCTCAAGTTGTTTGCCAAATATGGCTTCGGCCTCGGGGTTTTAGAGATCAGCAAGTTAAGGATGGTCCTTATCCATGGCTGGATAGACTTCGCAGCAAGTGTCAATTGCACAAGTTTGTCCCATCGCCAGAACAGAGCCTTGCATCTTCATCAGATTATCTACAAAGTACTCAGATTTTCTGATCTCAGCAACAACAAACTTCTTGATTTCTTCAGCTTGAAGCTCAAATTGAGAGATGAGCTCAGCCTTGCTCTTCTTTTCTGCCTCAAGTTGCTGGGCCAGATCATCCTTGCTCTTCTGCTCCACTTCAACTTGCTCTTCAGATGGGACAACTCTTGCTCACAGGTGTTGAGTTGCTTCTGGAAGAACTCCAACTCAGCTTAGGTCTTGGTGGACACCAGCTCAACGTTGGAAATTACTTCCTTTAGTTCATCCACTTATGAGTTCGCAACTGCTAGCCGAGTGTAAGACTCCTTGTCTTCCTTTAGCTTGGAATTCTCAGATGGCAAGGAGTCCATCTCTGACTTCATTGAGTCCATCTCTGACCTCAATGTGTTTAGCTCTGCATCTATCTCTTCCAGCCTTGAATTATTGGGCTTCGCCATCTCTGCCAACTCGTCATTAGCTTTCCTCAAGTTGGCATTGCTCTCAGAGAGTTGGACCACCATGCTGCGCATCTCTTCTGCTCTTCTAAGCATGTCACATTCTTGGACTCGATACTGCAATAACCAATATGGGTCAAATAAGGATTTCAACAACTTAAGTAAAAAGGTTGAAAAATTCTGAAGGAAACCTACCATGGACATGTTTCTCAGATATGTGTTGAGAGCAGCATCCCAGTCCTGGAAGGCAAAACGTTCCCAATCCATGGGCAGCACTGGCAGATCTGCCAATTTTATGGCCAGTCATAGATTGGCAGCGGTATCAGAAAAGGAAAAGACCAAATTCTTCCAAGCACGGCGATGCTGATGTGAAGGCTCCCCTTCATAGGGAGCTTTTCCATATAGGCGCTGGGGAGCATCTTCCCCTGAAGTAATGTTGACTCCTCCAGCGGGGGCAGACTTTGGATCTTTAATGATTACCCCTGCGGGAGGAGCAGAACCTTGAGACACAGCAGAGGTTGGGGCCACAGGCTTGGTTTACGGCACAGCCGGTGCAGTAGGCTTGGTTTGCGGCATAGCCGGTGCAGCAGCCTTGATCTGAGCAGCAGCTTTGGAGGCTGCTTTGGTTGGAGGAGCAGTTTGAGGAGTCCCTGCCCCAGCCTTTGCAGCAGGTTTGGGGGGCAAGGCTGGGGCCTCAGAAGTCTTCTTCTTTAGTGACTGAGCTGCAGCCTGAACAGGCTTTTTGGCTGCAGCAGGAGTGGTGCCAACCGAAGCTTTAGCTGCAACAAAAATCAAGTTAAAAATGCTGAAGTAAAGCAAATAAGGTATCAACATCAAAATTAGAAACTTTTACCTTGGGTTGGAGGAACAACAGGAGGAGCAGGCAGAGCCTGCACCTCAGAAGAGGTTTTGAAAGATGGCTGAGCAGAGGAGGAGGGTTTCCCATCCTCTCTCTTCCTCTTCTTGGGAACCAATTTCTTCAATTTGTTGAGGTTTTCAGACATCATGGTTCCTACAAGATTCAACAATAGATCAGTCAAAACACATACGCAACATCAAGAAAAATCAGAGGTATTTAAAGCATAAGCACATACCCAAAATTAAGTCTAAGGCAGAGGAGCCAAGAGATTCAAACTGGTGTGATGGCCACATGTGGTCCAGGTCGGCAGCCTTCACAACCGACCTATTCACCATTTTCCAGTCTATGGCCTGGGGAAGATGCAGTAACCTCGAGGATTCATCCAAACATTTTTTGCTTGGCCTACTGTTATCTGCAGGGCTGGATTTCCAGTAATTTCTTTCAGGTAATCCTATGGCTTTGACGTAGAAGAAGCGACCCTTCCAGTTTTTAGTGAAAGAGGGGATGTTGATGGCGTGGTTGATAACTTTATTAGGATGCCTCCTACTAATGTAGTACCAAATTTCTTTGTGTTTGCACACAAACATCCCCCTGAAGACGGCAAGGCCAAATTCTGCCTCAGCTGCTCTCAGGTAAAGCAGATAACTGGCAATAACCTTCAAGCCGTTGGGTATGATTTGAGGTAATCTAAGGTTATAAAAATCAAGGATGTAAAACAAAGGGCCAAGAATAGGAAGGTCAAACCCAGATTTAAAGTATTCTTCGTAAACTGACTCATAACCAGCGGGTGGATCATAGGCAGTTTGATGAGGAAGAGGCAGAATTGGGGAAAAGGTACTTCTATCTATGCTAAATTCAGTACAGAAGCGTGAAAGATCAGCAATCATTAAAGTGCAGGCTGAACTTTGCACTGCTGAAGAAGGTGAACTCCTGTCAATGGACGACAGGGGAATTATGGTAGAGGAGGTGGAGGTAACCTTAGAAGGTTCACCAGTAAGGCGCAACCTCCTTAGAGGGCGGTCGTCTTCACTGGAATCCGACCTCTCAGGGAGGGATTGGACCTCTTGGTCACCCTCCAGATCAGCTGGGTAAGAGTGAGCTGATCTGTTTCGGGAATCAGAAGAAGAAGAAGATGGAATAACAAAAGCCATGAGTAAGGAAGAAGAGAAGCTTAAAGAAGATTGAAGTGCTGAGCTGGAAGAACACCGGAGTAAGGACGGAGGTAAGCTTCGAGGACTAAGAGAAGAGCAGAGAAGCAGAGTAGCGATGCGCAAAACAAAAGAAAAAGAAGAAGAAAGAATTAGGGCAAGTGTCCCTATTTATAAGAAGGAAAATGAAAAGTTGTAACTTTTCAGCTGAAATTCAAAAAAGGGTGACGATTCAGTTTTCCCCCATTTTCTCGATTACTGAAATCGCCGGTTAAATAATGAGGATGCGTTGAAACTGGCGCTGATATTAAAAGGGGAATAACGGCTCAATTTTGAGGTTAAAGGTGCGGTTAATGGAAAATACGACGCAGTTAAGAGGATAACTGCCTAATTAATGAGGACACGTCATTGGCTCTTCAGAATAGATTTGTTTGCCCTCACAGGTCAGCTCAGCCACACAAAATATGGGGGCAAATGATAAACCAAAAATAATCAACTATTAGTCAACAACAGTCAAGGGTAGATATTGTGCAAATGTACAACTCCTGCAGTTCGGCACCTATACAATGTTGTTCGGCCAAACGGTACTTCGGTTCTATTCTCCCATCCTTACTAAGGAATATGCCAAGGGTTGCACCTCGGCATCCCGCTTCAACCTCAACATTGGACTAAATGTTACGCTTCAGACCACTTCGGCCAATTTCAACATTGCACTTCGGCAAAGGGAAAATGCTACTATCAATTGTGGAACCATCAGGCAGAAGTGCAGTTCAAGGAAGGGGTATACCTCACTCTTCATCTTGTACACGCCAAGGTCACATCAGCTGACCTACTAGTCACATCAGCAGACCTACAGTGCCATAGGCTTACTGCCCCAAGCAAACGTCTTATCCGTTGTCAGAAGCAGAGGACAAAGGAAAACTAACAAAAGCAAGCTAACGCAGACCCGGAAGGGAGATCGAAACATTTTTTCACTTCATCCAGAGCAAGCACAACAAAATTTCTCCTCAGTCAAGAACTGTGAGATTTTCACAAACTCTTCATACAAAATCATATTCTCAGTGAGAATGGCTCAAACTGACTTGAGCGTCGGAAGGTTTTACCCGGGGTCACACCCCCGGGACCTCTGATTTCCGCCTCCTTGTGCCGGACTTCCAGGAAGCTATTCCAGTAATCTTATTCCATTCAACTGATGAAGTTTATTTCGGGTCATCTTAGACCCTTGGTGAAGATTCGGCTTCATCATACGGTATGCACCTAAACAGATGTCTAAATCCTCCTTACACATGTCTACCTTACGTTTATGATCCGATGTATTATAACTATCATTACTCCTAGGTAAAGTCTCCTATGCTCTCCATGAAGAGTCAGTACATCAGGAATATCAGGCCTCAAGTCATCCATCTGTCCAAAACGACTACCATTACCACTACCACTACCATTAGCATGTAACTCCATGAGTACACTTATATTTCCAATCACATAATATGATTACATAGTAAAGACATATCTTTTTAGCGTAATAAATCAATTAAAAAAATAAACAAAAACATAAACTAAATAACATAATTAGCTACAAACATTTTACTTAATTAAACATAAACTAAATATTAAAATGCTAACAATAGTATTTAATTAATTAAATAATGACATGCTAACATAAATTAAAGAATAACACGCTAACAATATTAGTTAACATAAATTAAAAAATAACATGCTAACATAAATTAAACAATAAAATGCTAGCAAATTGAATAATAACATGCAAACAATAATAACATAATCATATAAGACTAAGATCATAATAACAATAATAATTACAAAAAATAACATACTCGCAATATTATTTATTGTAACAATTATTGTAATAATTACAATAATAACATGCGAACAATAATAATTACAACAATAATATGCTAAACAATAATAATTACAATTAAGGTGAGAAAATGACTTACTAGATTGTTTGTCTGGTAGTAGCTGTTCGTAGCTCTCTTTTTGGCTGGTCATACCTCCTTTGTCTTTTACTTTTAACCCCATAAATTTAAAAATTTAGAAAATTATTTTACTTGGGAGAATCACCTTTGGATGCGGCCTCCTTTTTATAGCTGCGTCCAGCATCCTAGAATGGCTTTAGCACTGAGGTCCAAAGCTTAGGACGCACTTGACAGTGCTGCCTAAGACTTGGACGTGGCTAACAATGCCGTCCTAGGCCTAAGTGGTTTTGAGTCCCCAAAATAGCCTTTGTGCATCCAAAAACACTTACCCCTTGGATGCAACTGTCGATGCTGTCCAAAGGTGATTTTTGAAAGCAAATGGCAGTGTCGTTCAGGATCTCCATGGATGGCGCTGACAACTACATTCTAGTTGTTTATTTCAGGAATTTTCTTCAAATGTATCATGTTTTGGGTTTTTCTTTTTGAATGCTAGGCGCAGTGCCGAATGTTGTAGCTTTGCCATCGACTCAATCCTAACAAATTTACGAGACTTAACTTTGTTTGAGAATTTTCTGGGTAGCTTGAATTGGAGTTTGACTTCTTGGACAGGCTTTAAATTAGTCTTGAGTTTTACATAAACACATTTATGAAAGCTTCAATGCTAATTCGTTAGTTTGTATATGGTTCGTGAGTCTAAATTTTGCTTGTGCTCGAGTTGCTTTGTGAGCTCAAGAGTAAAATGTATACATGCGTATGTATACATGTATATGTATGCATATAGATCCATATATAGTGTAGATATATATACAAATAGACACATATATATAGTGTATAGATGCATTTTCTTTCTTACATACTTTTACTAATCCACTCAACCTTGTGTGCCGATCTGCTTTACTTGCCTGCTTTTCGAGGAACATCTGTAATGAACCACCTGCAGCTTTTTATCTCCCTCTTGGGTTGGCGCAGTCATACACACAGTTACATTGGTTCAATATTGACCAAGGTAACGGCGGTAAGTGCCAACTACTATCTACATTTTTACCAGCTTCTTTTGTACATAGGCTATACTTTGACACTTAAACTCTTCCATTGCAATAGTCGGGGATTGCTTACACTGACGCAGAGCTCACACGCAGATACAATGCCGCTACACTGGCCATATGCGACTAGTTATATTTTACCTTTCATTTTATTTGCGTATTAAGTTACACATGTAACTATTTCGGACTCTAATTATTTATTTTAACACATGTATTGTTCTTTTGATTACTTTGGAAGAGTCTCCCGTCGAATTAGGGCATCATCTGTAACCATGGTATTCTTTAGCCCCAAGTGAGGGCAAATTCAATAAATAAAACACCAAATGGTACCGCCCGTCCTTCACCAATATATATATATATATATATATATATATATATATATATATATATATATATATTTCTTTGACATCCTCACTTATGGTGGAGGGAAAACCATATTACATCAATGTCAATTGTCATCATAAGAGAAAAGCGAATGAAGTGAACTAATTATGGTCAACCTCCAGTCATATATGATATGCCGCATTAAAACCTTGTCAAGTAAAACCATCCTTGTGGATAAAACCTTGACCAAGGAAAAAGCATACATATTTATATAACTAGATGGTTGATGTAATAATAGATACGAAATTGAATGGAAGTATGGAAACAAAAAAATAAACGCTGCCAAACAAAGAGATCCCTGCTGGCCCTCCGGAATATAGTTAGACATGGGAGTATCTTCAACCATTTGAGTCCACTGCAAGAAACTTGTTTCCATGCTCCACCGCAGTCCCCAGTCAATACCTTGAGCAAAAGCCACAATATACCACTTAACGCAACAATGCAAATTGTCCATAAAGCAAGCATAACGAGAGTAAAGAAGCCATACCCAAGTTGCCCATAGCCAAACGACCACGGGCAACCTCCAGATTAAAATGCCAAAGCGCCGAAGCTGTGGGAGCCAAGAGGCCACCAGTAGGTTTTGTGTCCGTGCCTCATAATACTCAAAAAAAGAGAAGATGTTACCCAGAGACACACGCACATAATGTATAAGGAAAAGGAGACATACCAACGCTACCTATGCCAATAAATGACATAGGCAACCCCCAAAGTAGGACGCCAACCCATCAGGAAACTCATAGTCGGAAATCGGGAAGAGATGTATCCAATGTCAAAGAGCCTCGCACATCGCAAGGCAATGAAGTTTCTGATGAATATATATTGACTCCAGTGCATGCATTCCATTACATGCTAATGTATGCGCAACAGTGTTTGTCTCACGTGGGCTATAGCAAAGAGTAGCAGCATTGAGACACGGTATCGTTGTTGCTCGACGGATATCCTCTAAACAAGAACTCGTATATTGCAAAGGATTAGCCACTAAGTTAATTAGCATACGGCAATTTGTTTCAACAAATAGACCATCATAGGTCATGGCATAGTAGAGTAGAGAGTATAACAAGGCCATTAACTCAGCTCTAACTGGGGAGACACATGGTAATGCAAAGCAAATAGCAAAGACGAAGTTCCCAAATTCATTGCGCAGTACTGCCCCAGCAGTAGCCTTTCTGCGTCCAACTGTAGCATCCACATTCAATTTCATCCTACCTGAAGGCGGCAATGTCCACTTGACCAACCTGTGCTGGTGAACATTTAACCGAGGTGAAAAAGCGTGAGCAACTAACTAAGGAAGAGGCTGTACAAATTTGTGACCTTGCGTCGAAGCACACCAAGTATATATATGATCACAAACTCTTTCAAATAAATGTCTGTAAGAATAACTATTGTCTCCAAATCAGATGGAGGCATACTCTTTCCAAATAACCCAAACCACCAAAGCTGGTGCCACTACCCGCAAATTACCCAGCATGGTAGCCGCCGAAGATTGACGCCACCAGCAAATTAAATAAACTTGAATGGTGGACTGACAAGGCATGGGACCCGATAACAATATTGCAATTTCACACCACAAAGACTTGACTTCCAGGCATTGTAAGAATATATGATCCCTAGTATCCGACTGCCGTAAACAGAATACACATTGGGAAGGATAAACGGTTTGCCATGCACGAAGATTATTTGTAAGAGGGAGAGAATTACACCATAACCTCCACAAGAACACTCTAACTCCCGAGGGAGATGTAGACCACCAAATATGTTTAGAACAAGCAAACAAGGGGGATTGTGCATGAAGCAATGAATACGTTGATTTAATGGTATATTGGCCAGTAGATTCTGCTACCCAATTAATGTCGTCTGCTGTATACTCAACATTAGACTGCATGTAAGAATGACTATCACAAATTCGTTTCCAGACGGAGGAATAATAGATATGGGCATAAACCCCGCTCCTTTGGCCATACTTTGCAGGGCTGAAAGAGGCCCATAATGAATCGGATGTATGATATTTCCACCATAGAAGACCATCATATACTCTTTGTATCATGTCTAAATTCCTTATACCCAAACCACCATGCTCTATAGGTCAACAAACATTCTCCCAGGACGTCCAATGATGTCGACCATTCCAAAACAATGTAGACATTTTCTTATTCAAGGCTGTAATAACACTTTTGGGCAATCTCAAACTTGCTATAATATGAATTGGCATCGTGGCAAGGACATGATTGACTAGAACCATCCGACCCGCCATAGATAATAGCTTCGATGACCGGGCAGTAAGGCGCATGTCAAAATGAGATGATAAAGTAGTACAATATGCAGCTCTATTAACTCCTTTATGTAAATAAGAGCCAAGGTATTTAATCGGCAACACTGCCAAATGCATACCAAGTTCTCGTGCAACTCTTGTTCTGGCCACGGACTTTCCAACCACTATCTGACTCTTGTGAAAGTTAATCAGTTGTCCCAAAGCAGACTGATAGTCATCCAAAAACTGGCGAAACTTTTGCATGTTGGATATAGAGCCATTCAAAAATATAACTAAATCGTCAGTAAATCCCAAATGAGTCACCTGAGGCACACAACCTGCCTGAAAACCGCGTATCTCCCCTGAACACATCATGGCATTAATGCCGCGAGAAAAGCCCTCTGATGCCAAAATAAATAACAATGGCGATAGCGGATCATCTTGCTTCACCCCCCGTGTGACTGGAAAGAATCCCATCGGCTTACCATTTACAAGTATTGAGCAACGTGTAGCAGCTAAGTTATTCAAAAGGATCCTCACAAGTCTAGCATCCAACCCAAATTTGATTAAGAGCTGACGAAGATATGTCCAATCCACCCTGTCAAAAGCTTTTGCCATGTCTAATTTAACTATAACATGGCCTCCACGAACATGTTTATCGAGCATGTGCACCATTTCTTGAGCCAGCAAAATGTGTTCTGTTATACCACGACCTTTCAAAAATCCTGTCTGCTTCGAAGATAAGAGTCGCGGTAGGAAAACCGATAAATGCGTTGCCAACAGACTTGTGATAATTTTAGCCATAAAGTTTGTCAAACAGATAGGGCGGAAGTCATTAAAGGATTGTGGATTTGGAACCTTTGGAGTAAGAGTAATAAGAGATGCAGCAAGTTGATTGGGAGGCATTTCTCCAAGAAAGAACTCCTGAATAGCTTTATGAACATCAGACTGAATTATAGGCCAGAATCTGCGATAAAAGGATCTCGAAAAACCATCCAGTCCAGCTGCACTTGTGGGACTAAGATCCCAAATAGCACGTTGCACTTCCTGCAGAACGGGCAATGCAAGAAGTGCTACATTATCATCCGACGTTAAGATAGTGGGAATATGTTGGAGCAAAGAAGCCGGATGCGAATGCGTTCCAGCAGTGAATAATATTTGATAGTAACGTATTGCTTCCTGCTCAATGTCATGAGTATTTTGATATTCCACCCCATCCGCATCAAAAATTCTACGGATTGTCTGACGATGACGTTTATCCTTGACTATTTGGTGGTAATAGCGGGTTTTAGCATCACCCTCTTATATCACCTGCTGATGAAGCACCCTATTTGACGCATGAATAAATACTCTGGATCAAAGCTCTTGTGAGACATCAATTTCGACACACAAACGAGCCACTGAGGGCCGTAGAGACTCCGCTGTGGCATTATCCAACTTCATTGGCGTGCCCAGCATTCGTCCAATCTACATCAACGGTGGCTTTTCATGGAAATGTACCAGAAGCCCTGGGAATGATACCCATGCTGGTATAATTGGAACATCCACTGTGGGATCATATGTAGGTGACCATTTAGTGACCCTCATGTGTTTTCCTGCTATCATCCAACTCTGTCGTGCAAAAAAACCCGCAAATAGTCTTGTTCATGCTTAAAATGCAAGATCACATGTGTTGAATCCAAAAGACCCACTTGCACAGGCCCGGTGAAGCTGATCCTGTCCATGGTAGATCGAATAGTAGCGACCGGAGGCCTTCCATACCAGAAAGTTCCCACTAATGAAAATTTGTATGGCTCCGCCAGAGATGTAATTTCATCATCCGTGAACGATATCATTGGACTGCCCTTATACTTCTGAATCAATTTAGGTGCAATGGTTATGGCAGTCGACGTATGAAATAGCAAGGCAAAAGATTTTTTCTGCGCCGACCCCGTAGGGTTTTTCTGCATGTTTTCTGCGTCTGCCATCAACAATGGAAAAAGATAGGATATTTGTAAAGAACAATAGAAGAAGATGTGTAGAAAACGGAGAAAAGGCAATAGTTGGAAGGAAGAAGAAGCACCGACGACTGCTTTTACAGCCGCCGACCGCCATGAGCGCCATGAAGAAGAGCCTGCATCGAAATTTCTTTTCCATTATATATATATATATATATATATATATATATATATATATATGCCTCTGTGTGTGTGCCTATGTCTATATTTTTTTTTGGAAAGAGAGTTTTTATTAGCATAAGGCCTCACTTATGGCGGAGGAATACCTTATTACATCGAATGAAAGTATAACACACAAAGAAGGAGATGATTATCAACATCCAAGTCATATATGATATGCCGCATTAAAACTTTGCCAAGTAAAACCACCCTTGTGGATAAAACCTTGGCGAAGGAAAAAACGTACATATTTATATACTTGGAGTATTGATAGGCGTTACAGTGTAAAATGAAAAATCAAACAATCCACATATAACATTGAGGAAACGGATGATAGGGAAGCCACAGAAAATCCCAAGCTTGATGGTTCAGCCTCATTCCGTAGAAAAATGCACCAGCGTCAGTGATGAAGGCAAGCTGAAGGTGTGATCCCGTCCATGCACAAAAGAAATAAGATATTGGGTCAATTAGGCATATGAGACATAAGAAAAGGCAGAAGACCGAGTGAATGCAAATCATACCGAGTCTGCCTGTACCCACCAAGGTACAGGCAGAGAAAACGAAAGAGTGCCAATCCATATGGAAGACCAGAAAAACCCAAGCTTGATGGTTCAGCCACATTCATAGAAAAAAAACACCAGTGTCAATGATGAATGCCAGTCGAAGGTGTGGTCTCGTCCATGGATAAAAGAAATAAGATATTGGGTCACTCAGGCATATGAGACATAAGAAAAGGCAGAAGACCGAGGGAATGCAAATCATACCGAGTCTGCCTGTACCCACCGAGGTACAGGCAGAGAAAATCAAAGAGTGCCAATCCATATGGAAGACCATAAACTCTAGGGGTACGCAAGTTCGCTGAAGTGAGGTCCAAAGTGATAGTACCACGTACTATTGACGACAGACTGTGGCGAGTGAAGTAGTTTGTCTGAGGAAACATCATTGCATGCTGAGCAAGGTAATGAGCCGCCATGTTGGCCTCTCTATATGTGTGAGTAAATTCCAGACGACGATGATAAAGTAATGTCTGTAAGAGCCTGAGATGATAGTTACCAAAGACAGACCGTGGTTGCCGCAGTCGAGACAGCATTTGAGCACAATCAGTTTCTATTATGATTGAGCGATAAAAGGGAAGAAAGTATAGCAAACCAAAGACCGCGGCCTGAATCTCCGCTGTAAGAGGCATACATGGAGGCAGGCGAAAAGAAAGCGCTCCCACACAGGTACCTAAGTGATCACGCAAAATAGCTCCGCCTGATGCGTAGTGCCTGCCAACTGCCGCATCAATATTCAACTTTAGCCTACCAGAAGGCGGAGTTTGCCATCGAACAACTTATAGGCGTGGGGATCTAATATGAGGAATCCATTAAAGATAAAATGGTGGTCCTGCCGCAAGTTTGGACCCTTGTATTGTCTGGATCCACATGTCAATATCATAATGTATGGAAGCCCGAAGTGCAAATAGAGAAAAGGATGCAGAGTCTCCATATACTAACTTGGCGTAGGGGTGCCATATGTTGTAAACGACAACATATGGACAACAATTTTTAAAATCCCAAACAGAGACGAAGATATGGAGCGATACCACCAAGATAACAGGTGTTGACGCAGTCGCAAAGAGATGGGGGATATACCATGTAACTCAGAGGCAAAGAAATTCCATATGTGTCGAATACTGCTACAGTAAAGGAATACATGATCCATCGTGGCCGAATGTTGCTTGCAGAAAGGACATTGTGTGGGTCGCGTCGCAGAATAGCGACCAATATAGTCTTCAAATGGCATAGCATAATGGAAGAGGTGCCAAAGTAATAGCCTAGTGGATGGGGAATGATGCTTGAACCAAATAAATTTAGCAGAGAGTAGTGTTGGCGTTGAGACACAACAAATATCATATGCAGACTTCAAAGAAAATTCGCCAGAGGCCGTTTGTGTCCATGCAAGATGTGAACCTGAACCTGCCGTCCAAGAAATGCAGATATCATGTATACGACATATTAGTCTCCAAACCGGTGAATCCGGTAGTCATGGGTGATAATCCCCTCTCCTGCCATATTTAATATGCATATATTTACTCCAGAGCGTGTCATGATGCTGATATGACCACCAAATTCTGCAATGATATGCCTTCTGCAACATGCTAAGATCTCGAAGGCCCAAGCCTCCTTCTTCAATAGGCGAAGTAATTGTTGACCATGCAACCCAATGATGCCGATTTCCCTAATAAAATGCTGCCATCTTTCTGTTGATCATTTTGATGACAGACTTTAGTAAACCACCTACTGCAAGAATATGAAGCGGAAGCGCCGAGATCACTGAACGTAATAACAATAAACGGCCTGCCGAAGAGAGAAGGCGGGAGTGCCAGCCATGCAGACGATCATCAATATGTTGTAGCAGAGAAGTACAATACCTGGAACGATTAATTCCTTTATGGAGATATGAACCAAGGTACCGAAAAGGTAGAGAAGTAATCCGCATACCTAAGATTTCCTGAAAAGCTCGACGTTGATGCGCTGGGATGTTGGCAGAAGATATGAAATTGCTCTTATGAAAGTTAACCTTTTGACCAGATGCAGTTTCATACAAATTTAAGAAAGAGTGAAATCTTCGTAAATTGCATTGTGTACCACGCAGAAAAATAAGCAGATCATCCGCGTACACTAAGTGAGTAATAGCAAATGGAATCTGTCCTAGGCGAAATGGTTGTATTACGCCAGAGGCAACCAGTGATTTTAAGCCTCTGCTGAAACCCTCCGAAGACAGAATAAAGAGCAACGGGGACAACGGATTACCCTGCTTGACACCTCTGTATGGTCGGAAAGACACTGAAGGTTGGCCATTTATCAAAACCGATAATGTAGTGGCACGTAAGTGATTGATGATTATCCGAATGAAGAAATTGGAGAAACCAAACTGTCGAAATAACAATTCTAGATACTCCCAGCTTACTCGATCAAATGCCTTCATCATATCCAGCTTCAGGCATAATTGTGAACCACCTTTATCAAGCATATGAACCATTTTGTGCGCCATTAAAACTTGCGTGGAGATATCATGTCCAGGTAGGAATCCTGTTTGTTCCGGCGAAATTAATTTCGGTAACAGCATACCCGAACGTGTGGCAATAATCTGGGTACAAACTTTGCTCAGAAAGTTCGTAAGGCAAATAGGCCGAAAATCACTGAATGTTTGAGGAGATTGTGTTTTTAGGATCAATGTAATCAAAGCACTAGCCATTACAGAGGGTTGTGGAACGCCAAGAAAAAACTCCTGCACTGCTTTAACTACATCAGAATGTATAACTGGGCAACACGATCGATAAAACTTACCATGAAAGCCATCAGGTCCTGCGGCACTCTAGGGATCTAAATGCCATACTGCCTTCTTTACCTCTGCCTCCTGTGGGAGCTGAGTAAAAATTGTCTGACTCTGATATCAGACTGGGGATGTGTGAAAGAATAGATGAATGATTTTGCGTTGCCTCCCGAGCAAATAAAGTTGTATAGAAAGAGACAGCTGCTGTCATAATAGCACTTGTCATCGCACACAACTCACCATCAGCGTTACGAATTTGTTGGATGCGAAGGTTTGATCTCCTCCCCTTGACAATGGAGTGAAAATACTGTGTGTTAGCATCACCTTCTTTCAGCCATTTGACCCTCGCTTTTTGTTTCCAGAAATGCAGTTCATAAGTAGAGGCATGAAGATATTCTGCTTTTGCTGGATGATATACCTCACGCATCTCGTCAGTGGGATCTGCATCCCAAATAGCCTCTGTGCTATTATGATGGGATTCCGCATGTTTAAGGTTGTTGAAGATGTTCCCAAATATCTCCTTATTCCACCACTGTATATCTTTTTTGAGTGAAAATAACTTTGTATAGAAGCCACGCTACCTCCTGTAGTTGGATATGATAACCATGCATTCTGCATATAGGAGTGAAAATCTGAGTGAAGCAGCCAGGCGTCCAAAAATCGAAAGGTGCGTCCGGCAGATGTTGTGCTTAGCCGACACAAAAACAATAGTGGTGTATGATCCGATGTAACCCGTGGAAGATGAGTTAGCTACATGTCTTCGAACACATCTTGAAAAGAAGAATTAACGAATAACCAATCCAATCTACGGCGCACTCGGCCTAGACCCCTGCCATCAACCCAAGTAAATCTGGGTCCATGATATTATGGTGCCATAAGAGAACATGCTTCGATACATTCATTAAAATCTTTTAATACTGCCAAAGAGGGAGTTGAACGACCACTATGATCCTCAATTGCTCGAAAAGTATTAAAGTCTCCTCCCACTATCCAGGGTAATGTGGAGACCTCGGCAAAGTCACACAATGATCGCCAGAGAGCACGACGTTACGATGATGTATGTTTGACATATACGAGTGACAAAACAAAGGTAAGCTGGAGCGAATGAGATAGTAATGTGAAATGAACCACTTGATCTTGATCCTGCGTTGCAAGCAAACGAAACTCTGAATCACGCCAGAAAAACCAAATACGCTCCGACTGAGAAGCATAATAACTCGAAAAACCAAGACGTAAACCAAACCCATCAATTCGGGTTCAATAAGAGCGAGTAAATGCAAACGATGTTCACTAATCAAATGATGCAACCTAGGTAAGGAGGCATGCATGTCTCGGATATTCCATATTAATGTATTCATTGAGTAAGAGTGGATGCACTTCCCTGTAAGATATGTGACGCATTATGCGCCAAAATAGTGGATGGCGGCAATGGGGGTAAATCTTTCCTTGCACGGTGTTTCCGTCGAGGAACAACTAGTATGAACTCGGCCCCCTCAGATGGCTCTTGCAGTCGTGAGATTAAGATCTCCTCATCCGGCGATGGAGGGATTAACTGCATGCGTCGAACAACTTCCTCTGGAACATTTGGTATATCCACTACATGATCATCAACTAGCAATTCAGTATCCGAAGAGTGTCCCAAATCGCATTGAGCGGGATCATTTGGCAGTGGAAGTTCCGCAGCATCACAGAATACGTCTACATGTTGGTCATCGGTATCCTGGATATTTATAGCCTCTGAAGGCTGCAGAGTAGCATCAGTAGGGTCCTGGCTGGGCACCTCTGCTGACGGAAATGCTGATTTGGCCTCAGTCACTATTTTCTTCTTAACGGGTGTCCACCGCTGCGATTTTGGACGAGGTGAAGGAGGTGGTGGGGGCGGTGGCACTGTTGACGCAGTCTTTGTGGGACATGCGCCTGGTGCATGGCCCAAACGACGGCAGGAGGTGCAAAACATTGGGAGATCCTCATAAATCACTGTTTGCAGCTTAAAGCTATTTTTTGCCTGCAAATAAATTTTCTGTGGGAGTTCTTGAGACACATCGACCTCAACACATATTCGAGCAACAGACGGCCTGAGTCCATCTGTTGTAGCAACATCTAATTTAATGGGCGACCCTATTGGCCTAACAATTTCAAACGGCGCTTCACGTCTATGCAAATGAATTGGTAACCCTGGTAATGCTATCCATACTGGGACAATCGGAACATCAGTAGTAGGATCGAAATCAACAGTCCATTTGGTAATACGCATATGACAACCAGAGATATGCCATGATCGGCGATAAAAACAACGTAGGTAGTCTACTTCATTATGAAAGTTCAACAGAATATGCGTTTGATCGATTAGCGTGATACGCAAATCATGATGAAATCCGATCTTCTCAAAAACCTCACGGATAATTTTCAATGGAGAGCGGCCATACCAGAATGTACCCACCAGGGAGTATATATTTTTTTAAATAAAGCAAATTTTATTAAAGATGAAACCTCACTTATCTGATATGCCGCATTAAAACCTTGCCAAGTAAAACCACCCTTGTGGATAAAACCTTGGCAAAGGAAAAAGCGTACATATTTATATGATTGGAAAAGTGACAGTCGCTATATTATAATGTATTTGAATTACAATCCAGAAAAAACATTGAAGAAACCGGTATCATATCGAAGCCACTCCAAAGATATGAATTCTCGATGCAGTAAAATGTCATCCGTGCTACAAGCATTATGTCAGAACTCCTCATCCGTGTAAAATGCAGTAAAATGCCAACCAGGAAGTCGCGTGTAGAATCCATGCCAAAACTCCTCATCGAGTCTGCCTGCTCCATCAATGGAACAGGCAGTAGCAGTAAATGAAAGTCAATCCATTTGGAAGACATCTAAATAAGCAAATAGACAAAAAATGCGAAACATACCGAGCCTGCCTGCTTCCTCAAGGAAACAGGCAGTTGTAGCAAATGAAGGCCAATCCATTTGGAAGACTTTAAATGTTCAAGGAACGCGTAAATTAACTGACGAGAGATCCAAAGATACGGATGCACGAACCAATGATGGAAGATTTCGACGCGTGAAGTAGGAAGTCTGAGCGTGCAACATGGCGTGTTGTGCAAGATAATGAGCCGGCATATTTGCTTCTCTGTATACATGGTGGATATCCAGATTATATAAAGCAATCAGTGTGTGTAGTAAGCGCAGATGATAATTCCCCGAGATCGTCCTTGGCAGTCGGAACCGTGATGCCAGCTGTGCGCAATCTGTTTCAAGCATAAGAGTACGGTAGAGTGGAAGGAAGTATAGTAAACCAAAAAGTGCCGACTGTATTTCGGCGGCAACGGGAGTGCATGGTGGTAAACGAAAAGATATTGCGCCTATACATACAACCGCATGATCTCTCAATATAGCCCCACCCGCCGCATAATGTCTGCCTACCGCCACATCTACATTAAGCTTCAATCTGCCCGAAGGAGGACAGAGCCACCGTACCACCTGTTGACGTGGTGGGCGAACTGGTGGAACCCATGAAGGCTGCGTAGTGATACCTCGAGCAAGTTTTGAACCATGAATAGTTCTACTCCATATGTCAATGTCTGAATGTATAGAAGCCCGAATTGTGTATGGCGAAAAAGTGAGAATGGAACCATAAACCAGTGATGCATATGTATGCCATATATTCGATACAATAATAGCCGGAACCACAATCTTCAACACTCCGGAGAACGATGAGTATGTGGTGCGATACCACCAAGAGAGCAAATATGGGCGTAAAGATAGCGACACGGGGGACAAACAATGTAGTTTCGATGCAAAGAAGCTACAGATCGGACGTATATGAACACAGTAGAGAAAAAAATGATCTACCGATGCTGAAGAAAGCTTACAAAATGCACACTGTGTGGGATGTGCTGCGGAATACCGTCCTATATAGTCCTCAAAAGGCATTGCCGAATGAAAAAGACGCCATAGTAGCAATTGTGTAGATGGAGAATGATGCTTAAACCAAATGAATTTCGCTGAAAGTCGCATAGGATGAGATGTGCGACATATGTCATACGCAGAGTGCAGGGAGAACTCCCCAGACGGCGATGGTCTCCAATTAAGATGCCCTGCCTGGATGTCAGAATGAGAAACACAGGTATCATGAATACAACAAATAAGCTTCCACACCGACGAGTCCGGTAACCGCGGTATATAATCCGCACGCCTTCCGTATTTGTGGTGCATATATACGCTCCATAGAGTGTCATTCTGATGATAGCACCACCAACTACGACAGTGATATGCTCGTTGAAGACTGCTGAGATCCCTAATACCCAATCCACCTTCCTCTGTAGGCACAGAAATAGTAGACCATGCGACCCAATGATGTCATCTCCCCAATAAAATGTTGCCATTTTCCTCTCTATTATTTTTATAACCGCCTTTGGTAATCCGCCAGCTGCAAGAATGTGTAACGACAGAGCTGATATTACCGAACGTAATAAGACAAGGTGACCCGCTGAGGAGAGTAAGCGTGAGTGCCAACCATTCAAACGATCATCTATATGCTGTAGCAGAGTAGTACAATACCTTGCGCGATTAATCCCTTTATGTAAATATGAACCCAGATAGCGGAATGGTAATGAAGTGCACCTCATGTGCAGTATAGCTTCGAAAATGCGTTTCTGATGCGTTGAGGTTGTGGTAGATGTAATAAAACTGCTCTTATGATAATTTACTTTCTGGCCTGACGCAGTCTCATATAAATTTAGAAAGGAAAAGAACCGGCATAAGTTGCGCTGTGTACCACGCAAAAAAATAAGAAGATCATCAGCATAAGCAGATGCGTGATGGAAAAAGGTACTGCATCCATCCGGTACTGCATTCTACTGCTACAGAATCCCACTTCATTCATGTTGTCCAATATCAGGTACTCCTACGATCTGTCGTAATGTCCACGCCGCCGCCATCTTCTGCGGCGGTCGTTTCCGGCGCCACCAATTCGCAGCAAATCACCATTGCGCCAAAAACCGTCTCGCGTTACAAAGGTATTCCAATGATCTCATTTCTTGATTCTGAAATTGATGCCCTTGATGCTCCGTTCAAATACTCGTTAGTAGGCACTTTTTGGTATGGTCGTCCTCCTTTGAAAGTCATCCGTGACGTTTTTGAGAAAATCAGATTTTATCATGATCTTCAAATCACACTGATTGATCAAACACACATACTGCTGAATTTCCGAAATGAGGCTGATTATTTACGCTGTTTCTATCGACGATCATGGCATATATCTGGCTGTCATATGAGAATAACAAAATGGACTGTGGATTTTGACCCTATCGCTGACGCCCCTATTGTTCCTGTCTGGATCGCATTCCCTGGGTTGCCTGTTCATCTCCATCGTCGTGAGGCTTTGTTTGAAATTGTACGTCCCATTGGCTCTCCTATCAAGCTTGATGTAGCGACCACTGAGGGTCTCCGACCATCGGTTGCAAGAGTTTGTGTAGAAATTGATGTTACTCAAGAGTTTCCACAAAAGATATATTTGCAGGCAAAAAATCGTTTTATCCTTCAGACAGTGGTTTATGAGGATCTCCTGCAGTTTTGTACAGACTGTCGTCGACTTGGACATGCTACAGGCCTATGTCCCGCAAAAGTCTCTACTACTATTCCCCCACCGCCTCCGCCTCCTCCATCCCGTCCGCCAGCCAAACGATGGACACCAGTTAAGAGCCACCCTGTAGCGGAGCAGACTGAATAGATACCACCTTCGCAGCCTCAACCCACGACATCGCTGGATCCGCCTGAACTTCCTCCCTCCAGCGATCAATGCGCAATTGATCCTGATAATGATAATGCTCCTCATGCAGACGTCTTTTGTGATGCAGTAGATCAACTGCTAAATAATACATCGGCTTTGGATGATTTGGGTCATTCCTCAGACACCGAATTACCTATAGAGTCAGCAGATTTACAGCAAGTTTCTGAGGAGGTAGTGCGTCGCATGTAGTTAATTCCCCCATCGCCCGAGGAAGAGATCTTGATATCAAGATTACAGGAGACAACTGAGGAAGCTGAATTTATCCCGGTTGTACCTCGTCGTAAACGCCGGACTAAGAAAGATCTTCTGCCTCTACCGCCATCTACTATTCTGACACGCAGTGCTTCACACGCCTTACAGGGAAGTGACTCTACTCTCACTCAATGAATGCATTAATATGGAATATAAGAGGCATCCGTGCTTCTCTACCTAGATTACATCTTTTAATCCGTGAACATTGTCTAAATTTATTAGCTGTCCTGGAACCGAAACATCATAACACACGCATTGCGGGTTTTGGATTAGACCTTGGTTTTTCCCATTATTTTGCATCTCACTCAGAACGTATTTGGTTTTTTTTGGCGAGACTCAGAATTTCAATTGCTTTCTACGCAGGATTAGGAACAAGTGGTTCATTTTACATTGCTATATCGTCCTACACAGTTTGTTTTTGTAATGTCGGTAGTTTATGCTCAACATACGTCATTATTGCGTCTTCCACTGTGGAACTCATTACGTGACTTTTCTCGGGATTCTACGTTGCCATGGCTTGTCGCAGGGGATTTTAATACATTTCGAACCTTAGATGATCATAGCGGCCGCTCGCACCATCCCTTTCAGTCTTGCAAGATTTTAATGACTGTATTGAATTTTGCTCTCTTATGTCACCACCTTTTATTGGACCCAGATTTACATGGATTGATGGCCGTGGTTTAGGCCGTGTTCGTCGACGCTTGGATTGGCTTTTTGTGAACTCTCCTTTTCAGGATGTGTTTGAGAATATGCAGCTTACGCATCTTCCGCGTGTCTCCTCGGATCATACTCCTTTATTATTCTCTTGCCGATTACCTATGGTTGGGGGTCGCCGATCTTTTCGCTTTTTGGATTCCTGGTTATTACATCCGGATTTCTACCCATATATGCAGAATGCTTGGTCTTCATATCCCACAATGGGAGGTATGTATGGTTTTTACACTAAATTGCTTTCTTTGAAACGAGATGTTCAGCGATGGAATAAAGAGATTTTTGGCAATAACTATGAATGCTGCTGAACGTGTTTGGGATGAGACAACAACGGTTGAAACGCGTTCAACATACAATCGGGCACGGGCTGAATATATTCAGGCATCCAAATATGAGTTACATTATTGGAAGCAGAAAGAGTGAATAAAATGGCTAAAAGAGGGAGATGCCAATACACGCTATTTTCACTCTATTGCCAAAGGGTGAAGGATGCACCTGCAGATTCAGCAAATCCGGTCCTCTTCTGGGGCCCAATATACCACGCCCCAAGATATTATGTCAGAAGCAGTTTCTTTCTACACTTCTTTATTCGCTCATGAAGAGACACATAATCATGAGGCAATTCTTGCTTACATTCCGCGATTGATATCTGATGCTGACAATGCAAGTCTCACACAGCTACCTATGGAAACCGAGGTCAAAGAGGCGGTGTGGCATCTGGACCCCCAGAGTGCAGCAGGTCCTGATGGGTTTAATGGGAACTTTTATCGTTCATGTTGGTCTATTATTCATGCAGATGTTTTGAAGGCAGTGCAAGAGTTTTTCTTAGGTGTTCCGCAACCATCAGTGATGGCTAGTGCGTTAATCACATTGATTCCAAAAACAACATCTCCTCAAACATTCAGTGAGTTTCGTCCCATTTGCCTCACTAACTTTTTGAGTAAGGTTTGTACTCGCATAGTTGCCACTCGATTGGGCAAATTGCTCCCCAAATTAATATCATAAGAGCAAACCGGATTTTTGCCTGGACACGATATTTCCACACAAGTTTTGATGGCACGGGAGATGGTACATATGCTTGATAAAGGTGGCACGCAGTTATGCTTAAAGTTGGATATGATGAAGGCGTTCGACAGGGTTAGTTGGGAATATTTGGATCTTCTACTCAAGCGGTTTGGTTTCTCTGATTTTTTTGTACGCATTATTCTCACCAGGGAGTATATATATATATATATATATATATATATATATATATATATATATATATATATATATATATATATATATATATATATATATATATATATATATAGACACACACACACACACATATATATATACATATATATATATATACATAAAAACACTCTCTGCCGCCGCCGGAAGCCCTACGCCCATCAACTGCTATCGTCTTCATCTGCCATGCAGCCGCCGGGCCCTTCGGCCCCGGCACCACGCTCATTCCTCTCTGTTCTCACCGACGGATCTTCTGCAGATCCACCAGCCATAAAAATGAAACCCACTCAACGATTTAAAGGATGTCTGTCGATCACCTTTGAGGAGGGGGAGATAGCCGCACTATTATCGTTGTTCAAATATACTCTGGTTGGATCCTTCTGGAACAGCAGGCCTGGTATGGTTACACTGCAGAAAACGCTTGATCGCATTGGATTTTCAGGTAATGTTCATGCAGGCTTATTAGATAAAACTCACGTATTATTACGTTTCGAAAAAGAAGAAGATTATAATAGATGTTTTTGCCGTCGATCATGGAACATCTTGGGATACCATATGCGAATCACGAAATATACATATGATTTTGATCCACGATATGATGCGCCAATTGTGCCAGTTTGGTTAGCTTTGCCGGGTCTGCCAGTATATCTTCATACACAATCGGCTTTGTTTGCCATTGCCTCTATGGTTGGAACTCCCATTAGATCAGATGCATCCACGCAAAAAATATTGCGGCCATCCGTTGCGAGAGTTTGCGTTGAAGTAGATGTATCAAAGGAGCTACCATCAAAGTTACATATTCAGTGCCTAGATCATCATCATTTTCAGCCTGTTATTTATGAAGATGTGCCATTATACTGCGACAAATGTGGTGTTTTAGGTCATAACAAGGATGGTTGTGGGAAGCAGACAATCCAACTGGATAACCTTGTTTCAGAAAAGCAATGACGCCGAAAACAAAAGGAAACACAGATACAAACAGACTGCCCAGATCAAATGAATGTACCAGACAGTGATCCTCAAATACTGTCTTAACACATCCCTACTAACCCACCAAATATCCAGATGCCTCCCATCGAACAAGACATGTTACCAAAAATGCGCATATCTTCCCCACCAGCTGAGGCTATTCCCACCAACACTCAAGATCTGACAACCTTAGGCTATTCTAGAGAAGATACATCAGCAGCTACTTTACAACCTCCAGCAGAGCATCAACACGTGCAGACAGTCTCAAATAACGAGGAACCACTAATCACACATGGTCAAAATAAAGCAGTTCAACGACGAGACCTTCAGCAGGAATATAACGCCATTTCAAACATATGGGGAGATAAGTTAAAACACAGGCAAAATTTCACCTCTGATCAGGAATTACTACGACGTATCACTCAGCCGTCAGATGAGATACAGGATGTTGCTTATGTTCCATGCATACGTCAACGGAAACGTAGGCCAAAAAGCCAGATTGTTCGTCCACCTCACCATATGGTTACTCGCAGTGTTACTAGATCTTCAAGCTCCCAACCCCATCATTTACAATGAATATACTCACATGGAACTTAAGGGTCCTACGCACTTCACTTTCTAGGCTCGGATTACTGCTACATCAATATTCTATTCACTTTCTGTTTATTATTGAACCCCAACAATCATCTGCTAGAATGGAACGATTTCGTATCCAACTGAGATTTTCATCGATGTTAAACGTATGCGATGGACGTGCTTGGTGTTTTTGGAATCAAAACATCTTAACACTCTTATCTTCAATACAATCTGACCAAGTAGCCCATTTGCGTCTTCAATTACAGTCTACTGGAAAGATTTTCTGGAATTCTTGTGTTTATGGGAAACACACAGTGGCGGATAGACAACATCTTTGGTCTTCTTTGCGTCATCACTCGGATACATCTCAGGAACCTTGGTTAATTTCTGGCGATTTCAATATTTTTTGTCTATTACTGACCATAAAGGAGCGTCCAGTCCATCTTTAACTGCTCTTGACGACTTCAATGAAATGAATCAATATGGAGCTTGGCATATTATCCCACATACAGGTACTAAATATACATGGCAAGGAGGGCGTGGATTAGGTCAAGTATGGAGACGCTTAGACTGGTCCTTCTGTAATGAACCATTTTACGATCTTCTCATTGGTTCGCTTGACACGTCTTAGTCGAACAACCTCAGATCATTGCCCTCTATTGATACAATGTGCTAATACAGATTTTGATGGCCCAAAACAATTCCGTTTTCTCAATGTGTGGACTTCTCACCAGGATTTCAATACATTTATGCGTACCACTTGGGAGTCCTACCCTACAGTAGGAGGAATGCGAGGATTATGTTACAAGCTAAAGTGCTTTAAAAAGGACATATCTCACTGGAACAAGAATGTGTTTGGGAACATATTCAATAGAATAAAGCATGCAGAACAAACCACGCGCACATTAGAAGAAGCCTACGACGCATCACCAACAGCAGAGCCAGGCAGGCTTATTACGAGTCTCAAGCAGCATTGTCTCATGTTGCTTCTCAAGAAATGTCATATTGGAAACAAAAGGCTGGAGTCAAATGGTTAAAAGAGGGAGAAGCTAATACGAGGTATTATCATGCCTTAGTCAAGGATAAACGTCGACATCAAGCTATACACAGCATTCACAAAGAGGATGGTACGGTTTGTGATACGCAAGACACTATTAGTGCAGCAGCCATCGAATACTATACACGTATGTTTACAGCTCAATCTATTGATGATGATCCAGATTTTCTTCAAAGTATCCCCAGATTAGTATCGGCTGAAGATAACCAAATGCTTACTAAGATACCTTCAATAGATGAAGTCAAGCAGGCAGTTTGGGAATTAGACCCAAACAGTGCAGCGGGTCCAAATGGATATAAGGGATGGTTTTTTTGAACATGTTGGGATGTAATAGCTTCAGATGTCCATAAATCGGTTCAGGAATACTTCCTTGGCTTTCCTCTTCCACGAGCCATGTCTCACACCATGATCATATTGCTTCCTAAAGGACAATCTCAGCGCACGTTTGCAGACTTCCGTCCCATAGCACTATCGACTTTTATGAGCAAAATACAAACCAGAATATTGTCTAATAGGCTCAACACCATTCTTCCTCATATAATCTCCCCCGAACAAGCAGGCTTCCAAAAAGGACGCGGTACAGCAGAACATGTCTTATTAGCAAATGAGATTATACACTGGTTTGACAAAGGGGCACGGCCAGGTAAGACTTTGATAAAATTAGACATGGCCAAGGCATTTGACAAGGTTGATTGGCGTTTTTTACGCCAAGTTTTGGACAGGTTTGGCTTTTCAAATAATTTTACACAGCTGATCATGAATCACTAAGAGGGCACACACATTTCCCTCCTTATTAATGGCATCCCATGTGGATTTTTTAGTCCAACCCGCGGTGTTAAGTAGGGAGACCCGCTCTCCCTGCTTTTATTCATTCTTGCAGCAGAATCTTTTAGCAAAAGACTCAAACATTTGGTATCAACCTCATACCTCACTCCATGTAATATGGGTCGCATGCCACTAGTAATATCGCCCTTATCATACGCAGATGACTTGTTGGTGTTTTTATCAGCAGGCAGAACCAATCTTATCCGATTTAAAAGATTTTTAACATCTTATGAACAAGTCTCAGGTCAAGCGGTCAACTGGCATAAGAGTATGATTTGTTTTTCGACACATATAGGCGTCGGGCACGTCAAGCTTTTTTGCGTCTCCTTGATATGCGTCAATCATCTCTTCCTTTGAAATATCTGAGATCTTACTTGCATAAGGGAATTACACAGGCTATTCACTGCCAAGATCTTCTTCATCAAGTTGATATTCGATTGGGAGGTTGGCAACACAAGTTGCTGAGAATGGCAGGTAGAATTGTTTTAATTCGTTCCATTTTATCATCTCTACCATTGCATCTCATGGCAGGCTCCAATCTTCCTTGGAGTATATTGGCTTCTTTACAATGTCGGTTTGCCACCTTTCTCTGGGGGTAACACCGCCATCACTGGGTTTCTTGGAAGAAAATTTGTTATCCAAAGTTGAAGGGCGGCCTAGGCATTAGATCGTTACAGGATGTTCAAGATGCTTTCTCTTGCAAGCTGTGGTGGTGGTTTTATCATTCACCAAATCTTTGGGTTCAATATATGCGCATACGATATGGTTGTAGAGACGACTTTACTCCACGATTATATGATTCACCTGGTTGGCACCGCATATGTTCAATTCATCATAGATGCATATCAATGACGCAGTGGGTTAACGATATGCCAATATGGCCAACTGCATCTGGCCGTTTTCTGCTGTCAACCGCATACGATCATATTCGCCCATCTCGAACAAAGTTTATATCTCATAAATATATTTGGCTCAAACATCAACGCCCAACTGTTCAAGTTTTCCTTTGGAGATTGTTTAATAATGCTCTGTCTCTACCAGATATGCTTCGATGTTTTATGTACATTCTGCCCACCATATGTCCTTTCTGCCGCCAAGACTCTGCTTCAACAAATCACATCTTCTTCTCATGCAATGCAATTAGTGTTATACGAGACTATTTTCACTCTTTCATGGACATCACCGCATCATCATCAATCGGACGGAGGTCCTACATTCTGTCGGTCTGGATGACAGCTCCAAACTCTTTCCTGGGTGAAATACAACAACATTTTGTGGGGATTCTTTTATGGAATATATGGAAATCATATGCTGCAGTGACTTATGATGATATTGGGTGGTCTCAAAATACACTCATTCGAGCCATTAAGAATGACATATACATGTGAACAAAATCAAGAAATGGTACGAAGACGGCTTGCTCCATTCAACGCCTCATCAACATGGGGTTATCGCCACCTTTGAGATCAAGCCGCATAAGAAGAGTACGGTGGAGTCTTCCTCCGTCTGGCAGGTTCAAGCTTAATACTGATGCAGCGGTAGGACGTTCTACAGCAGGAGGCGGGGCTATTCTTCGTGATGAACAGGGTAGATTTGTACATGCATTATCCATCCCACTTAGACACGATTTCTCGATACGTGTAGAGGCACAGGCGGCATTATTATCTATCCTTTATTATGTGCCTACTTTTGGAGAAATCCTGGTGGAGGTTGATTGCTTGGAATTGGTCCAACTGGTAAGTACTTCGGGACCCCTAGCTCCGGACTTAAATCGCATGCGTTCATTGCTTCATCAGCTGTCTCTGTCGCTCATATATGAACCAAGGGAGGTCAATCAAGTTGCACATTTTCTTTCACAGCAAGCAATGTCATATTCAACACCGATTTACTATACAACGCTTGCCTCATTGCCAACACATGTTTGAGGTCTTATATGCACGGATGCCACCGTGCCACACTTTCGCTATACTAGTACGGACGTTCAAGATGGGATGCACACACCCTAGCATTATTTTGTTTCACACGTTTTCATACATAGTATCTACATTTCATGTTCAATGCTTTTCTTCCAATGATGCAAATATGTACGCTTTTTCCTTCGCCAAGGTTTTATCCACAAGGGTGGTTTTACTTGGCAAGGTTTTAATGCGGCATATCATGCATGATTGGAGACTAGCTATCATAGCATCCTTGCACTATCTTTTTACGTATGATGATACATTTATATTGTAATAAGGTATTCCTCCGTCATAAGTGAGGCTTTCTCATAATAAATATCTTTTTGCTTAAAAAATATACATATATATATAAACATATATACATATATATACATATATACATATATATATACATATATACATATATATATACATATATACATATATATACACATATATATATATACACACATATACATATATATATATATGTATGTATATATGTATGTATGTATGCATGCATTATGTATGTATGTATGTATGTAAGAAAAAGAGGCTAAATTGTATAACATGAGCCGAACTGCATGCAGCCCTAGATACAACAACAACAACAACAATTATACTCAATATGTCCCAGCGACAACAAAAGCTATCGCTAGGGTCTCGGGAGGGTGAAAGGCAGGCAAGCAATACCTCCATCCCAAGGGATAGAGAGTTTGCTTCCAGTGAGACCCTTGACTGTATATGTACATGCATAGATAGCAAAATAATAAGAATATGTACTAGTGAAGGGATTTACTTAAACATAAATAGAAAGCTTACGATATTAAAATAGTCATCACAGTGGATATGCACAAATAAATGAAAGACAATGATCAAAAACAAAACAGTGTAAAGTTATCTAAGTATACCCCACCCAAAGTGTAGAGACTATTTAATTCTCTAAGTATAATCTAAGATGCCCTCATATCTTTCCTATTTCTCGTCTACCTTAATTCTCTGCCTCCATGAACTCCTATCATGTACAATGTCCTTAGAGAGGTGCAACTCTAGTAAATCATGCCTAATCTGCTCATCTCACATCAGTTTGGGCCTGCCTTTACTCATCTTTCCTTCTATAGTGAGGCTTTCAACTGTCCTTGCATACACCGTTGTCTGTCTCCTCTTAACATGTCCAAGCCATCTCAATCTTCTCTCTGTTATCTTATCTGCAACACTAGCCACCCCTAACCTTTCTCTGTATACATCATTTCTTATCCTGTCTAGCATTGTATGCCCACACATCCATCTCAGCATCCTCATCTCTGCCATTTCTATCTTCTACAATTGTGTCTTCTTGATGGCCTAGCAGTCTGTTCCATATAACATTGCCGGCCACACTTCCACTTTATAAAATTTTCCATTTAATTTACTTGGAAAATTCTTGTCATAGAGCACCCCTGAGGCTGCCCTCCACCTACACCAACCTGCCTGAACTCGGTATGCTACGTCACTCTCTATGTCCCCATCTTGCTGTACAAATGATCCTAAGTAGTTGAACTTACTTACCCTTGGGACCACTTGACCCTCGATGGTGAGTTGACTATTCTCATCGTCGGATGCGCAGCTGAAGTTGCAGCGCAGATACTCAGTTTTAGAACGACTAATCCTTAGGCCTTTTCTCTCTAAAGCACCTCGCCACTCCTCTAGTCTCATACTCAGGTTATGTCTACTTTCCGCGACTAATACAATATCGTCAGCAAAAAGCATACACCATGGGACTGTCTCTTGGATCAGCTTTGACAACTCATCTTGGACAACTGCAGAAAGAAATAGGCTCAAAGCAGACCTTTGATGGAGGTCTACCTCCACCGGGAAGAAGTCTGTATTCCCTATAGGTGTATGAACAGTTGTTTTCGTTCTGGCATACATATCTCTAATTATGTCTATATACTTCATAGGAACCTCCCTTGAATCCAGACTATTCCAAATCACTCTACGTGGCACACTATCATACGATTTTTCAAGATCGATGAAAACCATATGTAGATCGTGCTTCTTCTCCTTATACTTCTCCATCAATCTCCTTAAAATTTGTATTGCTTCGGTCGTTAACCGTCATGGCATAAAACCAAATAGGTGTACCATAACTTGAGTTTCTCTCCTAATTCTATTGTCGATTACTCTTATAACTTCATAGTATGACATAGCAATTTAATCCTTCTGTAATTCCCACAATATTGTGCGTCTCCTTTTTTCTTATATAGAGGGAACACTACACTCCTCCACTTATCTGGCATTTTTCCTGTTTTGAGAATAAGGTTGAACAGAGTAGTTATCCATTGAACTATTTCCTCTCCCAAATGCTTCCACGCCTCAATGGGTATGTTATCCAGGACAGCTGCCTTAGCTCTTCCCATCTTCACATATTTTCTTATGTAAGGACGGGCGGTACCGTCCGTGATTTTATTAATAATCATACCCTCACTTGTGGCAGAGGAATACCATGGTTATATATTGCGTGGGAGACTCTCCCACTGTAAAGCCGAAAATAATTACAGAAAGCATTACCAAATTAGTGTTCTTAAAAAGTAAGAGACATTTCAAAACAAAACCTATGCTATACATATATGTTCGGATGTTGATGTATCTATGTCTTGTGACGACAGTCCGCGACTCCATTGAAGCGCCAATCAGGCAGTCATTCGCCAGTTGTATATGCCACATAAATAAAAGGATCAGTGTAGCAGAAGGATGATACGGCAAAATGAATAGAGAAAAGGCAACGTACATACCGACGTTGCATGTATCCATAATGAACACAGGCAACAGTAAGAATATCCATCCTAAACACCTTTGTTGCCAAGTCAGCAAAGCAGCGCATCTTCCTGGAAGCATTTGAGCACAATCCTATGCAAGCTTAGAAAGAAAACATTGTTATCCTAACAGATAATGTTATAATGTAATTTGAGAAAAGCCGGCATAATAAAAAGAAGAATGACATACCAACGTTGCCTATGCCAAATGATGACATAGGCAACCATCGTGTATGCTCGCCAATTCATTGGGAGATTTATCAAAGTCGCAGATGAGGAACGCAAGTATCTAGAGAAATGGCCCCTGGACTTCACATGGCAAGGTAGAGAGGGACGTATAAATAGTAACACCAGCCGAGTGTAAGCCATGTCTGGATAGCATATGAGCAGCACTATTTGCCTCACGAGGGCAATACTGTAAGAGGAAGAATTTAGGCACAAAAAAGTTGTAGCACGTTGCAAATCTATAAGTAATGAGCATGTATATCTTTCAGGGATAGAAAGATCACGAAACAACAAACTGCAATCCATCTCGAGGATAAGATGATCATAGTCCATGGCATAGAATATGAGTGCATATAAGAGAGCCATGAGTTCTGCCACAAAGGTGAAGTATGCGGCAAGGGGAAGCAAATGGCCGATACAAATTCACCGTGATCATTTTGTATGACCGCTCCTGCTGCCGCGTTGAATCTACCCACGGATGCATCGACATTTAATTTTAATTTATCCGATGGTGGTAGCTCCTAGTGCACCAGCTGATGACGGTGTGCACGTAATGACGGAGAGAAGTAACGTGCAGTCAAATGTGGGATAGAAAGGGAGTATTTCCAACCCTGCGTGGATGCGCACCAAGTGTATATATGGTCACAAACTCTCTCAAACAAGCGACAATAAGAGAAACTGCCATCTCCAAATCTAATGGCTGATATTCCTTCCAAATCACCCATGCTACCAAAGATGGGGCCACTGCTCTCAACTGGCCAATCATAGTATGTGATGACGAAAGTCTCCACCAACGAAGCAAATAAGCGCAAATGATCGATGGACAAGGTGTGGGGCAGGAGAATAAAATAGACATCTCTTTCCATAATGGTTGAATAGATGGACAGTGTAGGGAGATATGATCTTGCCTATCTGAGATGATCTTACAAAAAACACAATGTGATGGAAATATTGTCTGCCATGCACAGAGGTTGTCAACTAGAGGTCACGATCGGCGCCAAAGTTTCCATAGAAAAATACGTGCCTCTGCAGGGGAGCCTGGCCACGGAATGTGTCGTGAACAATCAACAATAATGATACTGGTTATAAATTATTTTATCTCTATAACAACAATGGACCAGGGACATATATCATAATTGTGTAATATACTAACCAACAATAATGATAATAAAACCTCTTTATTAATAATAAATATATAACATAAACATCCAAATCATGGCCTAGGGCACATACACTAACAAGAAAGACATCCAGACCAGCTGCACTCGTTAGGCTGAGATCCCACACTGCATGTTTCACTTCCTGTAAGGTTGGCAGCGACAAAAGAGTTTGATTATCCGCATCTGATACTAACTGTGGAATATACTGAAGAATGGATTCATGCTGAGTAGTTGGGGCAGCCACAAAGAGGGCCTGATAGTATCAAATCGCCCCTAATTCAATATCTTGTGAAGTATTACATTCCGATCCATCCTCTCGAATATCCAACGTATGGCTTGTTTACGTCATCTATCCTTTGTCGTCTGGTGGAAAAAGCACATGTTTGCATCTCCTTCTTGTAACCATTTGAAATTTGCCTTTTGGTTTCAAAATAATAGAGCACGAGATTGTGCAAGACGTAAAGTTTCCATGCTCCTATGATATGTCGTCCTTGTGTGGTCTGACAGAGCAGAATCATACTCTCTTTCACTACACGAAACCTTGACCTCAACCACAACCAACGCGTCAAATATATTGCCAAACACATCTTTATTCCACTGTTGTAAATGGTGCTTGAGTTCGCACAATTTTGAATAAAAACCCCGCTTGCCTCCAACTAGGCCTGTAAACGATCCGAGCGAGCCGAGTTTTGCTCAGCTCGAACTCGGTTCGTTTATATTGTCGAACGAGCCGAGCTGTTCGGTAATATAAACGAACACAATTCACCCATTCGTACTCGGCTCGTGATGGTTCACGAGCCGCTCGGTGTCGGCTCGGTAAGCCCGGTAAGGATTGCTGTCTGCTGCTGCCTGATGCCATTCTATATCTCAATTCTCAAAGTTTCAATGATATAGAAAGAAAATTGTTGCTGCCATTCTATATCTCAAAGTTTCAATGATATAGAAATAAAACAGTCTCTAACTCTAAGACAATCGCTGACTGCTGGAGCAAATCACTTGAAGGGGAAAATAGAAAGAAAATTAAAATAACTGTGATAATGTCATCACTGTCAATTGTCAAACAGTAAGGACAACTTCAAGAAAATTCCACATCACAATATCACATTCAATCCATTCAAGCAACTTCAACAGTCAACACCCAACATCACATTCAACATCACATTCAAGCAAGTTTCCTGCAATTAGCAAACGCAAAATTCCCAAATCCCAATCAAACAAAGTATTTACTACAAGTACAACTTTGAACTTTCCAATCAAAAATACACACATCAAGATATGACTTACTTGAAAAAACGCAGGAGATAGCTTCCAATTCCATTGCCCACCACAGCACAGGCCACAGCCATAGGCCACAACACAACACTAAAATAACAAAAAATAGTTTATGACTTACTTGAAAAAATCAGAAACAATAAAGCATACAAGCAAAAGAAGAAAGTGCTTACGTTGCATTTACATATTCATTCTCAATCCGGTAATATAATCTCGCATACATACTGATCATTCGTGTCCACCTAAAAAAATAATGAATAGTTACAACAAGTATTATAACATATTATTAAGTAAACAAAATATTACAAATAATAGATAATTTACCTTCTCTGCATTCCTCGCCTGTCGTACCCAATCGCCGGCACACAAGAGCATCTCCACCGTCTCCACTGATAGACTGGATCGGTAATCATCTATGATGCGTCCACCAGCGCTGAAGGTAGACTCTGAGGCAACAATACTAACCATAATAGACAGAAGATCACGAGCAACCTTAGAAAGAATACTAAATCGATCACTGTTCATTCTCCACCACAACAACACATCTAAATCTTGTTCGCCCTTTAATCTCTTCTCATTCAGATAGATGTCCACCTCAGAAATAGTACCACATGATTCATCGTCGCTTAGATCATCGATCTCCCCAAGCCCTTCCCAACACATTCCAGATTTACATATGCCATTGGATGAAGCAACACTCAAACCTCTTTCTGACGATGAAAGTGTTGCCGCACTTATACTTGCATCTATAACCCTGTATTCTTCAAACAATTCCTTCAACAGTGCAACCATGTCATCCACATGCTTTTGATATGAATTTTCCCTGAAAATAATTTTGAAACAATGCGTGACAATATCCTTCTTTAGCCTAGGATCAAGAAGAGCAGCCAAAGAAAGCAAGACATTGCATTCCCCCCAGTATGTATCAAACTTCATTAACATCACATTAGCCATTTCCTTGATACTATCAGAGCCATCATGCTTCTTCTCATCCAACAACCTTTTAATCCGAGCCAATTCTATAAGAAACATATTCGAGGTAGGATATGCAACAGCAGAAATAGTATTGGTTATGGAATAGAAAAGCTTCAGAAATTCACAGACGTCACCAACTTTATCCCACTCGCACATAGATGGTGCAAACTTCTCAAACCCTTTATCAACACCAGCATATCTCCCAAAGGCAACTTTAACAGGTAAAGAAGCAGCCAACATCATGTATGTGCTGTTCCATCAGGTGGGACAATCCAAAATAAGTTTTTTATTAGCAACATTGTATTGCTTCACAATGTTGCCAAAATCTCGAAGACGAGACTCTGACGCATTCAAATACTTCACTGCATCTCTAACTGTGTCAATTATGTCTTTGATCTCCTCCAATCCATCTTGGACCAACAAATTGAGTATGTGCGAACAACAACGCACATGGAACAGTTTACCACTAATGGGAAGGGCTTTTCGCAACATGAAATCTCTTTTCAAATTTGTTATGCATTTGTCATTATAGGAAGCATTATCCATTGTAATGCTAGAAAGCTTGTCATTAAGATCCCAATCACTTAAACACTTTGCCAATGCTTCAGCAATTAACTCTCCAGTGTGCGGTGGTGGCACATTGCAAAAGTTCAACACCTTTTTTTGCAACTTCCAATCCAAATCAATAAAATGTGTCGTCACCACCATGTATTGTGTCTTCTGGCATGACTTCCACAAGTCAGTGGTGATGCCAAATCTACCAACCTGTTTTAATGTATCCATCAACTTCTTCTTCTCCATATTGTAAACCGTAAAACAATCTTCCCTCGCCGAGTTCCTACTAATCTTTATGTACCATGGACAAGCAGTCTTCATGACATCGTTGAACCCCACATGCTCAACTAAGTTGAATGGATACTCATGCATAAGAATCATACGAGCTACAGCCTCTCGTACCTTAGAATGATCGTATTTGAAATTGCTAATAACATTCTCCTTATTCTTCCCTCCATCTTTAAATTGCAAAATCTGTTGCGTACTTCCGGAATCACCTGCATCCTTCTTTCCAACACCAAGACACCTATTCAAATGCCGACTAAATTGTGTAGTAGTCCCGTCCTTATTCTTCCTAAGGTTTCTCTTGCAATGCTTGCATTGCACCATATCGATGCCATTAACCACTACATCTGTCATGTGCTCCCACACTTTAGAGGTTTTCTTTCTCTTCTTCTTTTGAAATCCTTCCTCACACTCAACATCAACAGCTTCTTCACCCCTCCTTTGGGGGCTGTTTACTTCTTCTTCCGACATCATATCAGTGTTGTTAATTTCCCTTTCAATACTATCAACACTTTGGGCTTCATGTGAATGTGATGACATTATTATATAATCTGTAAAAACTGTTGGAAATGATGGTCAACATTCAAAAATATGCAATTCGAAGTCCAAAACTTTCTGTCCAACATCGACCGATCACTTCGATCGATCTTTGTTGGACAGAAAGTTTTGGACTTCATTCTGCCTAACGTAGATCGATTACATTGATCGATCGATGTCACATCGATCTACGTTAGTATTTCTCAGACAAAAATACAAAACTACTAAACCCTTTTTTCTTCTTGCAACAGCCAACAAACAATTTCTAGTTCAAACAATTCAAACAATTTAAACAATTTCTAGTTCAACTTGTCTCTAATCGCTTCAAAACAACAATAACAACACGAAATTCAAACAAATACAAAAGCAGACCTAGGTGGTGCAGTTGTAGCTAGTGGTGGTGGATATTCTTCTGGTGGCAGACGCAAATCGTTGTGGATGAGACGAGACTGAGGATTCTTGAGGAGACTGAGGTCTTGAGGTTGAGGTCTGGTCGTCTGGAGGAGGTCTGGTCGTCTGGAGTGGAGGACTGGAGGAGGAAGAAGGAACCGAGGCTAGAGTTGCGGGAAAGGAGGAAAGGAAAAGGAAGGCCCGCAAACCGCAAGGGTATTTTTATACGAGCCGAGTTGTTCACGAGCACAACTCGAGCTCGTTCGAAAAATAATCGAACACTGAACGTAGTTCAAGCTCAGTTTCGGTATCCCCTAATCGATCCGAGCTCGATCCGAGCTCAATCTGAACGAGCCGAGCCAGTCGAGCCGCTCAGTTTGTTTACAGGCCTACCTCCAACTATGGAAAATGATTGCCAATGATGACTGACAAAATTGTCAAACTCAGAGTGAGTTGTCCAAACATTTAAATAGCAGAATGAGGCAGGCCGACTAGAGGTCTCTGACGCACACTCTAAATAAAGTGGGGAGTGATCTGAAGTAGTCCGATTAAGATGCTGATAATGCACAGTGGTAAATAAATCAAAAAATCCGAAGAACAAAGAAAACGATCCAAGCGGCGCCAAACTCTGGCCAAGCCATCACACCAAGTATAAGCATAGCCTTGAAAGTTAATCGATTGAAGGGAGCAGGAAAAGAGACAATCATTAAAATCTTGTAAAGTACGAAGTGGCAGAGATGATCGTCCTTTGTGTTCATTAAGCATCAAAAATGTGTTAAAACCCCCCCCCCCAACCAACCAAGGGATGTCTAAGGATTCCTGAAAATAGATAAGATCCGCCCATAAAGAACGATGTGCAATAACAGAATGAAGAACATAGACAAAAGTACACCAAAAAGAGTCCCTCGAAGGCAGCCAGCTAAATCGCAGAGAATGATTTTGAACCCCAGGGCGTTCCCCTTCCAAAGTGAAGATTGAGTCTCTCCAAAATATCCAAATGTGATCATTACAAGCAGATACTACTTGTGAGAAGATACCAACAAAGATGCTATAGCCTTTGGTTCAATAACAACAAGAAGGTGCAACTGATAATAACGAACTAATGATAATAGATGTGTTGAGAAATAACATGTTTTGATGATGTAAAAAGGTGTTTTAAATAAGTTAAAAAAAGAATGTCACACTTGAAATTTGAAGCAAATATGAGAAAAACACATTATGGGACATAGATCTCTCACATAGATCGATCTATGTGACATTAGTCTCTCAAAAGGAGACTTCGATCTATCTATGTTAAGATTATTCGAGGTTGAAACGTTTCTGTCCAATATCGATCTCTCAAAACTGGGGACATCGCTCGATCAATGTCACTTCAGTCTCTCCAATAGATACTTCGATCGATCGATGTCTGACAGTCTCAAAACCAGAAAGTTTCTTGAGGATATCGATCTCTCAGCCCAGAGACATCGATCGATCGATGTCACTTCCGTCTCTCCAAGGGAGAATTCGAGCGATAGATGTAGTGCAGGTTCAAAACTGGAAGTTTCTGGAGGACATCGACCTCTCAGCCAGGCACTTCGATCGATCAATATCCCCCAGAATTCAAATTTTTATGAACATTGGAACAAAATCCGAGGGAGATTCATGGTGTTGTCTCTTTCCAATCTTGCTCAAATTTCTTGTGGACTTTACTCTAACCTTACACATGCTTCCTTGACTATTATATCCATGTCTAAGTTATTCTAGGTTGGCTATTGAGGATCAAATCACTCCATAGGGTGGCTAAAGACTAAATGGACATTATCTTGATATTTGATGGAGTTGAAGACATGGTGGAGGTTCAAAAACATGGTGAACATCTCCTATAAATGGATGAAGCTCAGATGAGGATACACACTTTCACCATCATCCAGCTTCATTCTTCTTTGTTGTATATTTCTCTCATATGTGTATAAGTGCTTAAAGCTTGTTAAGCCTTTCTTTGTTATTCATTGTTGTATATTGAGAGATAGTGAGTCTAACACAAGAGGAACCATAAATATTTGATCTCTTTCTTGTGTTTAGACTAGTGAGAAAGTGTGATCCCCATTACTTCCTTCAACCTACTGTGACAAAGTTCTTGAGAGAACCTTGTTGAAGTTGTGAGGTAGCAAGAAGTTGTTCTTTCTCAGAGCTGTAGTTTTTGTGGTTGCATAAAGTCATTTTGTGCAAGAAGTTGTTGTTGTGGTTTCCTACATTTAGTTGTTAGTGTAAGTATTGATGTGATTGTTCATATTAGCTTTAATAAGAAGAGTAGTTGAAAATCTACTTTGGCAACAAAGTGGTAGTGGAGTAGAATTATTTACGATTTGAACCACTTTATATCCGGTGTACTCATTCATCATCTGTCATCTCCCATTCTTGCTTTGATTTTCAATTCCATTTGAGTTGAGCCACACAAGAAAATTTTGCAAAATTGTCCCACACTCTATCCACTCCCCCTTCAGAGTGTGTTACGGACCTAACAATTGGTATCAGAGCCTAACCTTGATTGATTGGACAATCTTTGCAAGTAGCAAGGTTAAAGATCATGGCAATGACAACCTCTTCATCCTACACTTCAACCTCCAAGCCAACTGCACTATTTTAAGGATCAAACACTAAAGCACCTATGTTTGATGCCCAAAATTACTCTTTGTGGAAATTTCGAATGATCAATCATTTGAAAGGCCGTGGATTTGATATATGAAGAGCCGTTGTCAAAGGAATCGAAGTTCCTATGATTACCAACTCAAAAGGAGAATCAACGTTCAAAGATGAGGATGACTACACCGACGAAGAGAAGATAAACTTCGCCATCAATGGCAAAGCATTCGATATTCTTTCAAGTGCTCTTACCACCACCGAGCTCATAAGACTTCAAGGTCTTGAAACAACCCATGAAGCATGGAAAAGGCTAGAAATGATACATGAAGGGACTGAGCAAGTAAGAATGGCCAAAAGACTTATGCTCATGAAGGAGTATAAAATGTTCGGTATGAAGAGCGGTGAGAAAATTGAGGAGACTATTGACCGATTCACTCGAATAGTGAATCAACTTTTCATGGTGGACAAGAAAATTTCAAACGAAGATCTTGTCTCAAAACTCCTCAACTCTTTGCCAAGAGAAAGGACACCTAAAGTCACTACCATCATCAAATCAAAGAATCTCAAGACTCTTACCCTTGATGAGCTATCTGGTAATCTTCTTACTCATAAAATTCTTATTGATGAACAACATAGGATGAATCCTATCAAGCCCACACAAACATCACACAAAGGATTGGTGGTATAGTCTGATGAATCGGATGAGGAAGTTGCTCTTCTAGTGAGAAAATTTAGAAGAATGGCCACAATAAATAAGGCCCCAGCAAGGAAGTTTTTCAAGAGACCACCCAAGGACAAAGAAGCAAGTGAAAATTGCTATAGGTGTGGTCGACCCGGCCACTTCATTGCCGATTGCCACATCAAGGAGCCGTAAAAGCAAGAAAAGAAAGTCTTTCCTCAAAATTAGAAAGCCCTTAATGCGGAGGTAACCACGTGGGATGATCTCCTCTTTGAATCAGAAGGAGAAGAAAGTGAAGATAAGGATGTTGGACTTGTTGCAATAGTTGAGAATCCAAAAGCACAACATACTTGTCTTATGGAAATCGAGAATGACCTTGAGGTAAACTCTAACTCTTCTAATTTACAAGATGAAATAGGAGATTTGCAAGATGATTTTGAAAAACTGAATTTCAAATATAAACACTTGAAGAAAGAATCTAAAAAATGCATATTAGAAAACAAGAGCTTTCATGATAAGAATATTTTGATGTTTCAAGATCATGACATCATACTCACCATGCATAAGACCGTAGCTCTTGAAAATGTGGAAATTAGGTAAGAATGTGAGAGTCTAAGGTTAGACTTATAAAAACTAACCGATGGTAAAAATAATCTGGACAAATTACTTGGAAACCAAAGAATGGAAAATGATAAATACGATTTAGGATTTAATTCATCATATTCTTCCATTAAGCCTAAGTCATTAAAGAAAAAGGCAAATAAGAGAAAAACACAATATGACTCATCATCTTATAAACCAAGGCATGTACCCACTTGTTTTTATTGTAACAAAGTAGGACATGTGAAGAGTGCATGTAGAGGTAGATTTGGTAGTATGTATGTTTGGAAGCCTAAGGATCGACAAGCTAACCCTAAAGGACCCAACCATTAAAGGGTACCAATACAGAAATCTCTTAGTTTTGTAGGCTCTCAAGATAAATAGAGTAGCCAAAGAAGAATGAACCAAATGGCTTATGGACAGTGGACGTTCAACAGAAATGACTGGAGACAAAACATTATTCACCAAGCTGAAGCTCCAAGATGGTGGAATAGTGCATTTTGGCAACGGGAGCCAAAATCCTTGGACATGAAGAAATTGGTAACTCTTCTTTCACTATTAATAATGTATTATATGTAGAAGAGATTTAAGTATAATTTGATAAGTGTTAACCAAGTATGTGATGCTATTTTTCAAGTTGAATTTGTGAAAAGAAAATGCATTGTGAGAAAGAATGATAAGATTATTTTTGAGGCTATAAGGAAAATGATGTTTATAAATTTAGCACATAAGATTTGATATCACAAAACGTTTCTTGCCTAGTTGCCAAAAATGATTTGCCTTAATTATGACATAGACGACTTGGACATATTAGTTTCAAAAATTTCAAAGAGATTTGCATAAATGAAAAGGTCCAAGGTCTTCCAAAATTAAATTTCTAAAACCATGGCTTACGTGGCACTTGCCAAAAGGCAAAGCTTGTTAAAGCAAGCTTCAAGCCCAAAAGTGAATCTCCACCGTCAAACCTCTACAATTGCTTCATAGGGATTTGTATGGGGATATTGATACCGCAAGTCTAGGTGGAAAACATTACACCTTTGTGGTGGTAGACGACTTTTCTAGGTACACTTGGGTTATGTTTCTAGCTAAGAAGAATGATGCATGCCAAGAATTTATAAAACTTTGTAGGAGATTCGAATATCAAAAAGAATACACAATTAAGGAAATTAGAAGTGATAGAGGTGGTGAGTTTAATGGTGAGTTTAAAGAATTTTGTGTATCCAAAGGGTATGGACACAAATTCTCGGCTTCAAGAACTCCTCAACAAAATGGTGTTGTGGAAAGGAAAAATAGAATACTTCAAGAAATGAGTAGATCCATGATAAATGAATTTGAGCTACCCAAGTATTTTTGAGCTGAAGTGGTAAACACCGCTTGTCATGTAATCAATAGAGTTTACTTAAGACCATCTCTCAAAAAGACTCCTTATGAGCTTTGGAAAGGAAGAGTACCAAATATTGGTTATTTCAAGGTATTTGGTTGTAAGTGTTTTATACTTAACACCAAAGATAATTTGGAGAAACTCGATCTCAAAGCAGATGAAGGAATCTTTATAGGATATGCTCAAAATAGCAAGGCATTTAAAGATATAACAAAAAGAGTATGAAAGCTGAAGAGTCAATTCATGTTAAGTTTAGTGAACTCCTTAAGGATGAACCATGCATAAATAATGATGATGATGATGAGGAAACAATTGAAGTAAGTCATATCGAAAAATTCGAGAATTCAAAAGGAAATATTGTCATTGACCTTAGGATTAACAGACTTGAAAATGAACCTAAGGTTGAAGATGAAGAAGTGTGAGGAGATACTTCGAATTTACCTGATTCATATAAGTATAAGAAAGATCATCTAAAAGAATTAATATTGGGTGAAACAAGTCAAGGCATAATGACTAGGAGGAAATTTAATGAAAATGCTTTCATTTCACAAGTTGAGCCTAAAAATATAAAAGAGGCTATAAATGATGAAGATTGGGTATTAGCCATGCAAGAAGAGCTAAATCAATTTGAAAGAAGTGATGTTTGGGAATTAGTGGCTAAACCTAGTGATCACCCCATAATTGGCACTAAATTTGTATTTAAAAATAAAATGGATGATAACGGAAACATTACTAGAAATAAAGCTAGGTTAGTAGCTCAAGGATATAGACAAGAAGAAGGTATAGATTATGATGAGACTTTTGCTCCCATAGCTAGGTTAGAAGCTATTAGAATGCTATTAGCATATGCATGCTATAAGGATTTCAAACTATATCAAATGGATGTGAAATCCACCTTCTTGAATGGAATAATTCAAGAAGAGGTGTATGTAGCTCAACCACCGGGGTTTGAAAATCATGATTATCCAAATCATGTATTTAAACTCAAAAAGGCCTTTATGGACTTAAACAAGCTCCTAAGGCATGGTATGAAAGATTAAGCAACTTCCTACTTGAAAATGAGTTTTCAAGAGGAAAAGTCGACACTACTCTTTTTATTAAAGAACAAGAAAACCATCAATTGCTTGTTCAAATTTATGTGGATGATATTATATTTGGTGCTACTAATGATTCTCTTTGTAGGCATTTTGCAAAATTGATGGAAGGAGAATTTGAGATGCGCATGATGGGTGAACTCAATTACTTCCTTGGACTCCAAATAAAGCAAACTCAAGATGGAGTATACATATCTCAAACATAGTACACAAAGTATTTACTCAAAAAAATATAAGTTTGAAGATGGAAGGAGTGTAAGCACACCGATGAGCACAAGTACAAAGCTTGACAAAGATGAAAAAGGAAAGCCGGTTGAGGTAGCCAAATATAGGGGTGTGATTGGTAGTTTACTTTATTTGACCGCTAATAGACCGGATATTTTGCATGCTATGTGTTTATGTGCTAGATTTCAAAGTATGCCTAAGGAATCACATCTAGTTGCTATCAAACGTATCTTTAGATATTTGGAAGGAATCTTGAACTTTGGGTTATTTTATCCTAGAAATGGTTGTTTTTATTTTAGAGGGTATAGCGACTCCAACTACACCAGAAACCTAGTCGATAGAAAAAGCACCTCCGGGACATATCAATTTCTTGGAGATCTCTTGGTTTTTTGGTTCTCCAAGAAACAAAATAGTGTGTCACTTTTAACGGCGGAATCTGAATATTTATCGGCCGCTTCATGTTGTGCCCAATTACTTTGGATGATAAACACCTTGAATGATTACAATGTCAAGTTTGAAAAAGTTCCTATATTATGTGATAACACTTCAGCCATAAGTACATCACAAAACCCGGTACACCATAGTAGGACCAAACATATTGAAGTGAGGCATCATTTTATAAATGATTGCATTCAAAAAGGACTGGTATGCATTGAATTTGTTCCAATCAATGACCAACTAGCGGATATCTTTACCAAATCCCTTCCTACTGAGACATTCGAATCTATTAGAACAAGTTAGGGATGATAAACAATGTTTAGAGGGTCAAAATTACCAAAAAGGCAGTAAACAGCTTACATCGATCGATCTATGTAGCTGTTTCAGAGGCTGATGTAAAATCAGACATCGATCGATCGAAGTGGAGGACATCGATTGATCGAAGCCCCAGACATCGATCAATCTATGTCATCCACTTTGATTGATCGATCGAAGCTCCAGACATCAATCGATCTATGTCATCGGGGACAAAGAGTATAAAAGCTGCAAAAATCAAAAAATTCTTCATCTTCTACATCGAACCCTAACCTCCTATCCAGCGAGATTCAAAAAATTCGACCTTCAAACCACAAACTTGTAGCACCAAATTTCACTTTTCTTCGATACAATCCATTCTCTTCATCAATTTCACAGTTTTAATCACACTTTCTGAAAATTTCGTGCCGTAACTCTCCAAATGGCCCAAAAAAAAGGGTACCTCTAAAAGGCACAGAACCTCTCGTGAGGAAGAGGATGTGCCTCAACAATCTCATCCTCAAGCCTCAAATGGTTCTAGAACAAACGGACTAAAGAAAATAGCAGACCAATCTCAAGATGCCATGTTGGCTGAGGTGAGGAAAATACTAGTGGTCAACAACTTCCCAGGGCTCATGTCCGGTGAGTATGAAATGCCCTAACCGAGCCAATGGGTCCAGGTAAATATGTGCACATATCCCTTCGAGCTCAAATTTTATTTAACGAATAGGAAGATCAGAAAAGGTCCACCATTCCATTGAAATTGCTTTAAATTGAAGATATTTTGAGCAACGAGGAATTAAGACCAATCATCATTGGTTTGATGATAAAAAATGCAGACCTATTTGGAATGTCTCGGACAGGAGTTATATATCTACCCGTTATACTCGATTGTTTTATGCCAACCTATGGATAGAGTATCTAAAATGGAATGCAATTTTCGTTAAATTCCGTTATAGAGGGTCAACTTGTTTCATTTGATCCGAAAACTATAAATGACCTTCTTGGCGTTCTTGATGAGGGTGTAGATGATTTTGATCCTTGGAAGTGGGACAATTATAAGTATAAAGTGTCTGAGGATAAAGTTAAGACTTTCCTTGGCTTCCAGCCCACCTGAAACACTAATGATATGCCTTTGGTGTATCAAGTTTTGATTGCCATTGTCATCTTTTATGTCAATGGTAAGTCGGTCAAACTCCCAAGTAATTTAGACTTTTATATTGCTTATCGTATAGCCATGAGGGAGCAATTAAATTTTGGGGAGATAGTGTTTACAAATATGTTGGAGACGGTAACGAAAAAATCGAAAGGGTTATGTTATAGCAATCTTATTTATAGATTGTTAAGAAAGTCTAATTTGGAGTTGAATGATGAGTATGACGAAAAGATAGCCAATAGAGACTATTACACAAAAGCTAACATTCAACAAATCCACAAATCTTGAAAGGAGGCCCAACAAGTGGAGGTCAAAATGAACCAGAGAAAGAAGAGGTAGAAAACATTCAAGCCGAAGAGCCAATCCCTCCAACACATCCCACCGAACCTCCTACTGAACCTCAATCCCAACCCCAAACACAACCCAACCCTACTTCCCGAGTGGACAAAAGAAAAGCCCAATGGAGGAAGGTAGTGGTTCTGAGCTACCATTTGATGTTGAGGACGAAATAAATGCGCTTCATAATATATTGGATCAATGGGGAAATGATCTCACCAACGAACAAGTTAGGATTGGCAATCTTGAGAAAGAAAATACAAGCCTTAAGAAGCGAGTTTCAACAATCGAAAAGAAATACAACAAGCTAAAGGCGAAACTCAAGGCATGCATTCCTAGCTTGGCCTTCTCTTCCGATGAAGAATAGAGCTCTTAGTTCTCCCCATTCCCCTTATAGTTATATGATATGGCTTAGAAGTTGAGTTTCATTATGTATCTCAAACTTCATATTCAACTAATGATATTTTTAGTTATCCTTCATTTATTTGTTTCTTGCTAATTTTTTTATGCTTTCAAAAAGGGGGATAAGTGGATAGTGGTTAGTAATACTATGTGGTTTATGGCGATTATTATTAGTGGTTGACAGTGATTATTTGTGGCATGTGATGGAGAGTGGTTGTTGATATGCATGCTTGGTAGTAGTATTGATACATAAGTTATTGGAATCATTTTTCTCGTGGTACGGCAATGAATCATGCCTAATAATGGAGACCAAAACAGACCACCTTTGTATGAAAATACATAAAATTGAGATGAAAAAGAAGAAGCACAATGAGATAAGATGAGTGGTGAACTAGCCATCTTCTTAGGTTGTATAGTTGTGTTAAATGCATGCGGTTTCTTAGATGAAGATAAAATAAATTTTGTTGACTTATTTTTTATTTCATTATCCTCAATGTATCCTAATCCGGTTTTATCACTTTCATGTTTTTGGGAGGAAATGAGACGATCTAGATATTCGTACCCGCATCGAACTGTTTTACCATTCTTTCTAAATCCGCATTTCTTAATTTCAAATTTGAAATCTCGGCTTTCATTTGCTATTTTCATATGTTAATGATGAGACCTCTGATTTTAATGTATTAATTGTGCGAGACGACTCTTCTTTTGAATCGTTTAATTGAGATACCATGTTCGTGTTAGAAGATTCTAACAACTTCTTGTCTTCAATTAGCCGTTTCTTTTCTTTCGCAAGAGTCTTTGTGAATTTATGCAGTTCAAGATATTGACTAAATAAATCATCATAAGAAGGTTCGGAATCAGCATCAGAGTCGGAAGATACCTCGTTTGATGCTTTGGATGCAAAGCATACTTGTGTCGTTTATTCTTCGGTTTCATCAGTCTCAAAGTCAGATGAGTCACTCCAAATGGAGGCCTTGAGAGCTCTTCTTATATTCTTTTGTTTAGGTTCTGAGACGGGTCTATTTTTGTTCCAATCCTTGTTACGGTTTCTGTTTGTCTGTTTGTCCTTGTTCGGACAGTCATAAGATAGATGTCCAAGTTTTCCATATTCATAGCAATTTATATCTTTGCCATTATTTTTATTTTTATTTCTCTTATTTGAGGCAGCCTTAGGTTAATTCTTTAATAATTTTCTCATAAATTTTCTCAAATCTTTAGCCAATAATATTAGATCTTCGTTGTCCGATTCAGTGTCACTATCATCTACGTGATCGGAAGTGGTAGAGACGTATTCATTTGATTTAAAAGCAATAGTCTTACCTTGTTTTGATGTTGATTCTGATTTCCTTAGTGTGGGTTTGTTTTCGTATATCTTTAGTGATCCGATTAGTTCCTCTATTTTTATCGATCTTCTTTCCTTACTTTCTTCGATCGTCGTGACTTTGGGATCCCATTCGGATGGGAGGCTTCTAGTACTTTTTATACCTTTTCCTGTGTAGAAAATGCTTTTCCAAGAGACTCAAGGGAGTTGTAAATTTTAGTCAAGCGTAAATCCATATCTACAATAGATTCGTTTGGTAATAACTTGAAAGACTCAAGAGTAGACACAAGCAAGTTTATTTTGGACTCTTTAATTTGACTAGTACCTTCATGTTTCACTTCAAGAGTTCTCCATATTTATTGGGCACTAGAGAAAATTCATACATAACTCGATTCACTTTTACTTAAACCATTTAGAAGAAGTTGCATAGCTCTAGCATTCATGCTTAATATCTTTTTGTCAACACTAGTGTATTCTTGTTTCGGTTTCACAACTTCTAAAGTTACACCATCAAACGTGGATAACTTAGAAGGAATAAAAGGATCGTCTTCTATAATGGACCATAAGTCTTAATAACCATAAGGAAGAGTATCATTCTAAGTTTACATTGTATGAAAGATTCACCGTCAAAAAGAGGAGACATTTGACTCGATATACCTTCTTGTTTGGTCTTGTGACTAGTGGATGCCATCTCACAAAGATCGTTGGATCCTCTTGTAGTGAGTGTGCCTACGCTATGATACCAGTTGTAGGACCTGTATAGCACCACTAGAAGAGGGAGGGGGTTGAATAGTGAGTGCGGAAATTTGGTTTTTAAAAACTTTTGGACCAAAAAACACACTTCTGAAAACAGTTTGTTTTTAGATCCTGATTTGATTAATCTAGATGACTTGGTTATAGACCTCCAAAAATTATGAAATTTGGTGAGGATGTGCTCTCAGATGTTGTGAGTGTCTCACAAAAATTTTAAATTAAAATTGTAAGCCTAACCCCCTTAAAACACGTTTTTGTACAGATTGCATCAGTCTGCCAGAAACTGTACTCCGAAATGAAAACTTTATTTCTATTAATTGGAAACTCTAAATGACTTGAAAATTTTATGGTTTGACCCTCAAGATGTTTATTTTATTGGATTAAAACAACTTCTGAAAATTTCCTTGGTAAGTATGTCAACCACAATGATGTTCTCAACCTTTGCGAATCTGAGAATCAGATTGTACTAGTCTTAGAACTATTAATTTTGATGGGCTTATACTTATCCAAATGAGATGAAACTTGTGCCAAATGAATGATAGGACGTGTGGCTATGTTTTTGTAAACTTTTGTCCTTTTGGAAAATCGTTTTCTATTTTTTTCCGTTGCAATGAAAACGATGCAGAAAACAGGAACTGAAAGTAAAAATGCTGAAAAGTAAGAACACCGAGAATCGTATACTGGTTCGGTTAAAACAACCTACTCCATTCTTCGAGGACACCTTCCTCGGTTTTCACTAAACACAAAAACACCTTAACGCAAGGGTGACTAGAGTTAAACACCAACTCCACCCTTTCAATCAAACAGGCAAACAAATCAATTACGAACACCACCACCGGTCGGATGAAGGATTGATCACACCTTGATCAGCCTTTTACAAGAAATGAACGAATGTGGATGGTATAATCAAAGCCTATATAATATATGAAATATAAGAATGATAGGCTTGAGGCTAAGAGCAAGTAGAAAAGAATGGAAGAAGAAGAGAGTAGTCTTGCTTTTGAACTTGTAAGAATATCAATTTTGCTTAGCCTTGTCTTGCACCATCTTGTTCCTTTTTATAACATGTTGGCCGTCCCCTAGGGTTAATCTTCTTCCTTGAGAATCTTCTTGAATGCCTTTGGAAGATTGCTTTGAATAGTTGGTGACACAACCTTGCTTACTTGGCTCAACATGATCGGACGAATGACTTGTCTTTGCCTAGTTATCACTTCTTGATATGCCATCTTTAATCCATCTTGGCACACTTTAAATGAGCTGGAATTTCTTCAAAAAAAATCTGAAACATGTGCTCAAAATGAAGGTAATTAACTTCCAAATAATCATGATTCAATCCCCTTAGATTTTGGAAGACAATTGAAGGCAAATATTACCAAAAAATTGGCCAGCTCTCAATATGTGCTAAAATTTTCAGCATGTGTTTTCTTTTGAATTCTTTTCTTATGTGTTGCTTTCTTCAGTGTTATCAATCATGTGTGGCATGTCTTCCACCAATTGAAGTGCCAAATAAGCTCCACCTAGGCTCCAAAAATGCTGAACTAGGCGTGTGAAATAGACTGCAGATATGCTGAATTCTTTTATGTCAATTTTGTCATATAATGCACAATATTCACACATATATGGTAAATTGAAATCAGCCCTAATTTGAATTTTCTAGAACACTCTAACATGTCTTGAATGTGTAAAAAGTGTCTAGATGCATGTTACATCAATGTCACAAACGCTCCATGTGTGTAGATTTGTAGAAAACCGAATTTTTGACTTTCGTTGATTACGCGATTTTTCTCCGATTAATTTCAAACTTCTTACATATGTAATATATATTATGTCACACATAATATACATAAAATGAGGTGTATATTCAGTTCCAATAGCTGAGTATAAAGCGCCCCATGTGCCAAAATATGCTTGAGTTTGAATTCTCCACAAATCTAGGCTAAATTATGGGTAATTTGTGTGCGCAAACATGGTATGACCTTGTGGCTGAATATAACATGTGGATCACGAAATTTTTGAATTTGTTTGATGTATATAGGCTGACCATCTTTATATGGCAAGTACGTGACATGTCGGTAAAGTTTCGGTAGTTACTCGATACGACAATTTTCTGTTTATGACCTTGGAACATGTTATAATTTTGACATCACCATGACTTGTAATATATGATATAAGACCTGAATATACTCATACATATGAGGTGTATATAGTGGTTTGACGTTGACATACATTTATAATATATATGACATGTCGGTGGTACATCGGAATATAAGTATATAGTTTGTCATAAAAAATATGGATATATAATATGTATATGAAATTGGCATGTGAGGGTGTGAGGTGAGAAGACTTTCTCTTTTCGAATTTGTTGCCATATAGCTCTATCCAAATATATCTTCAGTTAATGAACTAGTCAGTTCATTAACTTAAGCACTTCACTTCATGAACTAGTTTAGTTCATTAATCATGGCACCTGAAAATAGTATAAAGACAACAAATGTTTGCCATATGATGTAAGCTTTAACGCTTCATGGCTTGTTAGTACGATAACATTATATATAAACATGTAAGCATTTTTATCACATAAACATGTCAAGAAAAATTTATTAATGCATTTCGTAAGAAGGTAATATTTAAATCATGCATTTTCAAATCATCCAAACCCCCTTTTTCTCAACAACACAAACCAAACTTTACTCTAAACCATAACCCTAACCTATCTCTAACCCTAAGTCAAAACCTAACCCGAACCTAACATGACCCTAACCTCAGCCTAACCCCAAACTATCCCTAATCTTATCTCAGACAACTCAAACCCTAACCCTAACCCTAACCCTAACAAAACCCTAACTCTACCCTAACCTAAAATAACCTTAAGCCATAACCCTAACCTATCTCTAACTCTAACTCAAACCTTAAACCTAACTCTAACTCGAACCTAACCTAACCCTAACCCTAACCAGTGTAGGACCTGTATAGCACCACTAGAAGAGGGGTTTGAATAGTGGGTGTGGAAATTTTGGTTTTTAAAAACTTTTTAACCAAAAACCTCACCTCTGAAAACAGTTTCTGTTTTCAGATTGTGATTTGAAACGATTTAAAGACATAATTAAAGACCTTCAAAAATTATGAAATTTAGTGAGATTCTACTCTCAGATGTTCTGAGTATTTCATAAAAATTTTGAATTAAAATTCAACTCCTAACCCTTTGAAAATACGTTTTTGGTCAGATTGCGCAAATCTGCAAGAAACAGTACTCCGATTTGAAAACTTTATTCCAATTGATTGGTGGCTCCAAATGATCTGAAAATTTAATGACAAGACCCTTACTATATTTATTTCAATGGGTTGAAATATTTTTCATAAACTTCTTTGGGAAGTATATCAATCACGTTGATGTTCTCAACCTTTGCAACTCTGGAAGTCAGATTGCACTAGTCTCAGGACTATTCAAGTTTGATTGACTTATACTTGTCCAAATGAGTTGAAACTTGCGCCAAATGAAAACTAAGAAGTGTGGCTATGTTTCTGCAAAATTTTATGATTTTGAAAAGTCGTTTTCTATTTTTACTCTTGCAATGAAATTGATGCAAAATGCTGGAAACTGAAAGTAAAGTGCTGAAAGTAAAGACACCAAGGATTTTATACTTGTTCGGTTAAATCAACCTACTCTAGTCTTCGAGGACACCTTCCACGGTTATCACTAAACATAATATAATACCTTACCACAAGGGTTGCTGGATTTACACACCAACTCCACCCTTTTATAAACGATACAATCAAGCAAATGGATCACGAACACCACCATAACAAGTGAACGTTTGATCACACCTTGATTAACCTTTTACAAACAATGAAATGTGTATGGTGGTATAATCAAAGCCTATACAATACTTTGAATATATGAACAATAGGCTTGAGAGAAGAAGAAGAAGAAACAAATTTAGAAGAAGAGAGTAGAAGATCCTTTTGCACTTGAGAGAAAAATGAGAGTTGTCTTGCTTTTGTTTGCTATATCTCTTCTCCTTTTAATGTTGCTTGGCCGCCCCCCTTAGGTCATCCTCCTCTCTTGAAAATTCTATTTAATGCCCTTGGAAGATTACCTTGCATAGATATGACACCATCTTTCTCACTTGGCACAACATGATTGGAGGGATGACTTGGCCTTGCTTACTTGGCATTTGATGATTGGTCAAACTTTTCATCATTTAGTGTGCTGTAAAATCTGAGAATAAATTACAAAATGCCAAAAAGAATTCAAAATATTGCTAAATAATCATCATTCAATTCCTTCAATTTTGAGATGGCAATTAACCATCATAATCAGCCCAAAATTGGCCAGCACATGTTGAATTTTCAGCATGTGTTACATTTTCAAAATATTTGAATTGTTACCTTGTGTAGCTCCCTCTTTTATGTCACTAATCTTGTGGGGCATATTCTCCATCAATTAAGATGCCAACTAAGCTCCACACAGGCTCTATCCAGGCTGAACATGGCGTGTAAGAAGTCTTGCACATGCGCTGAATTTCATCTTGGTAAACTTTGTCAAATAATGCACAATAATTTCACATAAATGGTAAATTCCAATCAGCCCTTATTTGGATTTTCCAAAACACTTTAACATGTCATGAATGTGTAAAATGTTTCTCCGATTAAAGTCAAACTTTTTGCACATGTTATATATATTATGTCACACATAATATACATAAAATAAATTAGATATTCAGCTCTAATGGCTGACTTAAAGAGGTGCCCCATGTGCTTAAAACATTGAATTTGAAATCTCCACAATTTGGCCTAAATTGTGGGTGATTTGTGTGTACCAACATGGAATCATTTCATGGCTGATTTGAACATGTGAGCTACGAAATTTTTGGCTATTTAATGTGGGTTGTCCATCTTTATAGGACAAGTACGTGACATGCTGGCAAAGTTTCGGTAGTCACCCGATACGACAATTTTCGGTTTATAACCTTGTAACGTGTCGTTATAATTTTCTCATCACCATGACTTATATCATATGATATAAGACCTGAATATACTCATAAATATGAGGTGTATATAGTGGTGTGACATTGACATACGTTTGTAATATATGTAACGTGTCGGCGTCGGAATATATGTGTATTGTGCCTTTTTAGCAAAAATATAAATATATATATGGTATGTATAGATGGTGTGTGAGACAAATAGGAGGAAGACTTTCCATTTCCAAATTTGTTGTCATAAAGCTTTGTCCAAATATATCTCCATTTAATGAACTAGTTAGCTCATTAACTTAAGTACTTCACTTAATGAACTAGCTTAGTTCATTAATGGTGGCACCTAAAAATAGTTCAAAGACAACAAACATTTGCCATATGATGTAAGTTTTAACTCTTAATGGCTTATTAGTATGGCAACAATATATATAAAGCATATGAGTAATGTATATCACAAAAACGTGTCAAGTAATAAATTTTGTCATGCATTTCATAAACACGTAGTATTTAAATCATGTATTTGTAAATCACTCAAACTCTTTTTCTCAACAATCTCCTTATTTTGATGATTTACAAAATAACCCCAGTTCATGATTTAAATATGACCGCTCCCCCTCCAAGCATGCTCAAATTTGAATTTTGAATTTGAATTTTATAACATCGTTGTCTCCCCTTAAATTGTGCAATCATGCTTTCTCTCCCCCTTTAATCACTCTCTCTCTCTCTTAAATCATGCACTCTATCTCCCCCTTTATTTTGGAAATAATATCAAAAGTGCATATAAAGATTGAAAGAAATATCAATCTATAGCAAATCAGCAGAAATCATGCCTAATTTTGAGCGTAGATTTTCGTACGTGGCTTGATTTAGTGCTTTGGCGAATATGTCGGCTACTTGTGCTTCAGTGCATACATGTTCTATAACGATATCACCATTGTTCACATGATCACGAAGAAAGTGATATCGTACTTCTATGTGCTTTGTCTTAGAGTGTAGTATGGGGTTCTTAGACAAATTAATAGCACTCATACTATCACAATAAATGGGGATGCGATTTACCGTGATTCCAAAATCAGATAGTTGCTGTTTTAACCATAAGAGTTGTGTGCAACAAAGACTAAGTGCCATGTATTCAGCTTCAGTAGTAGATAATGCCACACTCGCTTGCTTTTTCGAAAACCATGATATTAATGAGTTTCCTATAAATTGACAAGTGCCACTTGTGCTTTTTCTATCTATTTTGCATCCACCATAATCTGCATCAGTATAAGCATCAAGTCAAATTCACAATTCTTACCATACCAAATTCCTAAAATAGGAGTGTGCTTAATGTATCGAAAAATCCTTTTTACAGCATTATAGTGAGACACTAGGTTTTCTTTGAAAACGTGCACACATACAAACACTAAACATGATATCGGGTCTACTTGCGGTGAGATAAAGAAAAGAACCAATTATAGACCTATACAAACATTATCAAAGTCTTTTCCATTCTCATCTTTATCTAGTTTAGTGGTGACACTCATAGGTGTGGAGGATGGTTTCAAGTTCTCAAAGTTGAACTTTTTAATCATGGCATTCACGTATTTGACTTGACTTATATGGATGCCTTTACTAGTTTGTTTAATTTGCAAGCCAAGAAAATAATTCAATTAACCAACCATAGACATTTCAAATTCGGATTTCATACAAATTTCAAATTCTTCAACAAGTTTATGAGATGTAGATCCAAAAATAATGTCATCAACATAAATTTGAATAATAAATAGATCTAATTTATCTTGTTTCAAGAATAAAATGCTATCTATGGTGCTTCTTTTAAATCCATTTTCTAAAAGAAAAGTAGCAAAACGATCATACCAAGTTCTAAGTGCTTGTTTTAAACCATATAATGCCTTCTTTAATTTGTATACGTGATCAGGATATTTCAAATCTTCAAAACCGGGTGGTTATTTCACATATACTTCTTCTTATATAAAGTCATTTAAAAATGCACTTTTTACGTCCATTTGATCAAGTTTAAAATCCTTCATGCAAGCAATAGCAAGTAATAATCGTATGGCTCCCAAACGTGCTACGGAAGCAAATGTTTCGTCGTAGTCTATTCCTTCTTCTTGATTATATCTTTGTGCTACAAGTCTCGCTTTGTTTCTAACAACTTTACCTTCTTCATTCATTTTATTTCTAAAGACCCACTTTGTGCTTATTATCGTTTTACCTTATGGACGCGGTACTAAATCCCATACATCATTTCTTGTGAATTGATTTAATTCATCATGCATATCATCAATCCAAGAAGAATCATTCAAAGCACGAAATACATTCTTGGGTTCAATTTTGGATATCATATCATGAAATTGATTTATTTCATCTGGATTTATTCTTCTACGTGGTCGGACACCTTGAGTTATATCGCATATAATAAGGTCGTGTTGGTGATCCCTACGCCATCTTGGTTGATTATTCTCTAAGTTTTCATGTATTTTTAGTGTGTAGTGCTCATCATGTACAATATTATCTTCTTTATTATCTAACACGGGCTTTAGTTCAAACTCACCGTCATATTCTTTATCTTTTTCAAACTCGCCAAATTCATTAAACTTCACATGAATAGATTCTAAGATTAGTCTATTGATAGGATCATAACATCTATATGCCTTAGAATTCACAGAATATCCAACAAAGATGCATTCAAATGATTTAAACTCAAATTTATCTAGATTATCTTTTGTATTCAAAACAAAGAATTTACAACCAAACACACGAAAGTAATCAATTTTAGGCATGCGATCATTTACTATTTCATAAGGAGTTTTATTTATTTTCTTTCTAATCGACAAACGATTATATAGCATGCACAGTTTACGGCTTCTGCCCACAGAAATCTAGGGAACTTATTTTCATATAGTATGGTTCTAGCAATTTAAAGAAATTTCCTGGTTTTCACGGTTTTGATTTCGGAGCCGTAAACCTGACCCGCCTGAGCCCTCCGGCGGCACTCTGACTCCCAGTTGAATTCCAAAGCTCAAACCTTTCTTCTGTTTTCTTTTGCATTTTTGAGTCCGCGGGTTCCTTTCCTCTGATTGGTCTCCGCTTCAACTAATTTCTTGCGGGGCTTATTGTTTGTTTTTGTAGTTACTGTTTCCGAGTTTGTTTTGGAGTAGAAGTTTGTAACTTACTGATAGCCAACGCAGATTTGGAAAAGTTTGGAACTTGCAATTAGTTAGCAAAAAAAAAAGATTTGGCCTTCCGAGAGTTCATTTTGATAAATCGGTGTAGGTTTTGGCCATCTTTGTTCTAAGAAAACTCAAATTTCCTCCCGTACTACGTCGTCATTGGAATTTCCGCTTGCCGGAATTCTCCCGCCGGCAACCTAGCTTGAAGCAAACGGCTTCAGTTTATACTCGGCAATTGCAGACCAGCGATTCTCTGTAGCCTTATCAACAATCTTGCATCCACCAGGTGATATGATCTTGTTTCTGCTTTATTGGATCTTGGTGTGAAACAATCCAACCAGGTGATATCATTTCATTTTTGTTTTATTACCATTGAGGTACTTTTGATTGTTTACATTTAGTTTCAAACTTTCTACGTTTGTAACGTATCTTGGATCTGTAGTAGTAGTTGTAATAATTGATAGGACGCGTCATGATTTGTCCGTAGGAGGAGGGGTGTAGGCAAAGGGAAGAAAAATGAAGATAGTCTAAGAATAGCCTCTTGGAATGTAGGAACATTAAGCGGGAAATTGTTCGAGGTTGTAGATACACTTAAGAGGCGTAAGATAGATATAGCATGCCTCCAAGAAACTAGGTGGAAGGGGAATAAAAGTAAAGAGTGTAATGGATATAAGCTGTTATATTCAGGGTCAGATGGAACCAGGAATGGGGTAGGATTCCTAGTAAAGATAGAATTACACACGAACGTGATTGATGTGATTAGATATAATGATAGAATTATGGTGTTGAAGTTAGTACTAAATAAGGAGGTAGTGGCAGTGATTTGCGCCTATGCACCCCAAGTGGGACTAGGAGAACATGAGAAGAAAATGTTTTGGGATTGCTTAGATGGAGTGTTAAATGTCATACCCAGGGAGGAACGAATTTGTATCGGGGGTGATTTTAATGGACATATTGGGAAAAATAGTGATGGTTTTCAAGCGGTACATGGCGGGTTTGGGTATGGAGATAGAAACGAACAGGGTAGAGATCTGCTAGACCTAGCAGTAGCCCATGACCTAGGCATTATAAACTCGTTTTTTAAGAAAAAAGAATCACATTTGATCACGTTTAACAACGGAGGACGTCACACGCAGATCGACTATTTTCTGATGAGGCGTGAAGACCGACGTTTGTGGAGAGACTGCAAGGTTATACCAGGAGAGACAGCGGTGATGCAACACCGTTTATTAGTGGTAGTTATAACATTGAGCCAAAAGCTGAGTAAGGGGGTGGGAAAATTCCCACCCAGTATTCGATGGGGAAGTTTGAAAGATGAAAAAATTGATATATTCAGAGACAAGGTCATCTCTGTGAAACTAGATCGTCTAGGTGATGACACAAATCAGATGTGGGAAGCTATATCGACTACTATTACTCAAGCGGCGAGAGAAACGCTCGGGGTAACAACAGGAAAGAAGTCCGTACATAAAGAGGCGTGGTGGTGGAACGAGGATGTGCAACAAAAAATAAAAGACAAACAAAAGATTTTTAGAGAGCTGTTAAGATGCTACAATAGGGAAGAAAAAGTGCGATTGAAAGATGGTTACAAAATTGCCAGGAAGGAGGCGAAGAAGGCAGTGACAGAGGCAAAGACTGCAGCTTATAAAAGGATGTATGAGAGACTAGAAACAAAAGAAGGAGAACATGATATGTTCAAGATTTCCAAAGCTAGGGATCGAAAGAGGCAGGACCTCGGAGGCGGGAAGTTCATAAAAGGAGAAGATGGAAATGTGTTAGTCAAAGCACAAGACATCAAGTTGAAATGGCAAACATATTTTCACAATCTTTTCAACGGTAGTAGTGCCGACTACGAAGAACGAGAAAGCACCACTAACAAACAACGACAACATAATAACTCCGACTGTCAGAACATCACACAAGGAGAGGTGATGAGAGCATTGAAGAAGATGGGAAGAGCTAAAGCGGCCGGCCTAGATAACATACCCATTGAGGCGTGGAAGCATTTAGGAGAGGAAGGGGTCCAATGGCTAACTACTCTGTTCAATCGTATTTACAATACAGGAAAGATGCCAGATGAGTGGAGAAAGAGTGTTGTGGTCCCCCTATATAAGAACAAAGGAGACGCACAGTGTTGTGGGAATTATAGAGGGATTAAGTTGCTAAGCCATACCATGAAGTTATGGGAGAGAATAATCGACACTCGGATTCGGAGAGAAACTCAGGTTACGGTAAATCAATTTGGTTTTATGCCAGGAAGGTCAACTACGGAAGCAATACACATTCTCAGGAGATTAATGGAGAAGTATAGGGAGAAGAAGCGCGATTTACATATGGTTTTCATTGATCTTGAAAAAGCATATGATAGTGTGCCGCGTAGCCTGATATGGGATAGTCTGGAGGCAAGAGGGATCCCTATCAAGTATATAGACATAATTAGAGATATGTATGCTAGGACAAAAACAACCGTTCGTACGGCTGTGGGGAATACAAAATTCTTTCCAGTGGAGGTCGGTCTCCATCAAGGGTCTGCGTTGAGTCCATTTCTTTTTGCTGTTGTCCTTGACGAGCTATCAAAGCCGATACAGGAGGCAGTTCCGTGGTGTATGCTTTTTGCTGACGATATTGCATTAGTCGCAGAAAGTAGACATACCCTGAGTATGAGAGTAGAGCAGTGGAGAGATGTTTTAGAGAGAAAAGGCTTAAAGATTAGCCGTTCTAAGACCGAGTATATGCACTACGACTTCAGCGGCGTAGCAGACAGTGAGGATAGGCAGCTCACCATCGATGGTCAAGTGGTACCACAGGTAAGTAAGTTTAAGTATCTAGGATCATTTGTGCAGCAGAATGGCGACATAGATAATGATGTAGCCCATCGAGTTCAAGCAGGCTGGTGTAGATGGAGGGCCGCCTCAGGGGTGCTGTGTGATAAAAATTTCCCAACTAAATTAAAGGGAAAATTTTATAGGGTGGCAGTGCGACCAGCAATGTTATATGGGACAGATTGCTGGGCCATCAAGAAGTCACAACTACAGAAGATGGAAGTGGCAGAGATGAAAATGTTAAGGTGGATGTGTGGGCATACGAGGCTAGACCGGATCAGAAACGATGTGTTTCGAGAAAGGTTAGGCGTGGCTAGTATAGCCGATAAGATAAGGGAGGGAAGATTGAGATGGTTTGGGCATGTCAAGCGGAGACAGACAACGGCGTCGGTCAGAGCAATTGAAAGCCTAACTGTAGAGGGAAACAGGAGTAAAGGCAGACCCAAACTGACTTGGGATGAGCAGATAAGACACGACTTACTAGATTTGCACCTCTCTGAGGACATGGTCCAGGATAGAAGTTCATGGAGACATAAGATTAAGGTTAACGAGGTATAAGTCATATATAGAGACACTGTAGAGTATATGTAGGGACATAGCTAAGCATAAGTACTAGATACATTTTAGGTTAACTTCCCACTTGGTGGCGTATGTTTTACTGTTGTTTTACATTACATGTACATATATACGGGATGTGTATTTCAATACTGAAAGGCCTTTATTTGTATTTCTTGAATTTACTCACTAACACACTAGCACAACATATACCTAGTATCATGTCTTTCTTGAATTTACTCACTAACACACTAGCACAACATATACATATTATCATGTCATTTATGCAGGTAGAGCCGGGGGTCTCACTGGAAGCACACTCTCTATCCCTTGGGATAGAGGTATTGTCTGCCTATCACTTACCCTCCCCAGACCCTGACGATAGCTTTTGCTGTCGTTGGGATATACTGGGTACGGATGATGATGATGATGATGATGGTTCTAGCAATTTCTTGTAGTGTCCTATTCTTTATTTTTACTACTTCATTTAATTGTGGTGTCCTAGGTGGCGAAAACTCTTATTTTATACCTTTTTCTTCGCAAAAAGCAATCATGTCCTTATTTTTACATTCGCTGCTTCTATCGCTCCTAATCTTTTTCATATTCAAACCATATTCATTTTCAAGTTGTTTTATTAGTTTAGCACTATCAACGGCGCTATCATATTTGTTTGAAAGAAATAAAGTCCAAGTATAACGAGAAAAATCATCAACGATGACACATGCATAATGTCGCTCACCAAGACTCCTTGTACAACTAGGACCAAACAAGTCAATGTGTAATAATTCTAACACTCTAGATGTGCTAATTTTGTTTTTAGGTTTAAGTGACTCGCATGTTTATTTGCCTTTAATACAAGATTCACACAACTGAAAGTTGTCTAAATCAAGTTTAGGCAATCCTCGTACTAGATTCTTTCGTTGAAGTTTTTCAAGCGTTGAGATATTAATATGTCCTAATCGCCTATGCCTCAAATTTACGTTAGGTTCATTTGACATAAAATGTTTAACTTTAGCGTCTAGCATGTCATCCATAGAAAGTGTAAAAATATTTCCTTCTCTTTTTCCTTTTAATACCGTTTCTCCGTTTTTATTTAGTATGTTGCAATATGGGTGAGTGAAACACACATCAAAACCGTTATCAAGAAACTGTGAGATGCTATGCAAATTATAAGATAGATTACTTACCAAGAAGACGTTGGAGATTTGAAGAGTACTTGGGCTTCCAATTGTACCTTTTCCGATGATTCTTTCTTCATTGTTGTCTCCAAAGGTCACCGATCCACCTTTTGTAACCTTCTTCAACTTTGAGAACAAGCTTGGGTCACCCGTCATGTGCCTCAAACAACCACTGTCAAGGAACCACTTGATTGATGTATCATTAGATGTATGTGTTCCATGCAATGTGCAACAACGATTTAGGTACTCTTTTATTTTGGGTCCTTACGAGTTAGTTCTTCACCCCTTTGTAAAAGTACCTTTTAGTACCCATACTTGGGTGACCTTTCTAGGTCTTAGAATGGTGAGCATATAGGCGAAGAAGCAATATAATACACATTAGGTGGGAATGCACTTGGCCTTTGGCCAAGAATTCCATTGTGAACATTGTATGGTTGTCGGTTTTGATATGTTCTTATGTTAGTGTGCATAGTGCGTGATCTAGATGTATTTATGTTGAATGAATGTCGTGTATGCATCAATGGTTTCTTTTCATATCTATGTGGCACATAATTATCTCTTGTATGATATGAAGAAGAAGCACGATGAGATGAAGTAGGGGGGTCTAGAAGACGGCATATTTATCTTGGAAGCATCGGTTTTCTTAGATGAAGATGGAATGAATTTGGTTGATTTATTTAGTGTCTCGTTTTTCTCAACATATCCTAATCCGGTTTTGTCGCTATCATGCTTTTGTGAAGAGATAATGCGGCCTCGCATGTTTGTAACCCTGTCAAACTGTTTCACCATTTTTTCTAAATCCGCATTCCTTGATTTCAAATTTGAAATCTCGGATTTCATTTCATTATTTTGTGTCGTTAATGATGACATCTCTTATTTCAATGCACTAGTTGTGCAAGACGACTCTTCTTTTGAATCGTTTAATTGAGAAACAAGGTTCGTGTTAGATTATTCTAACAATTTCTTGTCTTCAATTAACTATTTCTTTTCTTTTGCAAGAGTCTTTGTGAATTTATGCAATTATAAATATTGACTAAACAAATCATCGTAGGAAGGTTCAGAATCAGAGTCAGAATCAGAAGATACCTCATTTGATGCTTTGGATGCAAAGCATACTTGTGTCATCTCTTCTTTGGTATCAATATCAGAGTCAGATGCATCACTCCAAGTGGAGGCCTTGAGTGCTCTTCTTGAATTCTTTTGTTTAGGTTCTGAGACGGGTCTATTTTTGTTCCAGTCATTGTCACGGTTTTTGTTCGTTTTTTTGTCCTTGTTCAGGCAGTCATATGACAAGTGTCCAAGTTTCCTACATTCATAATGTCATACCCCGTAACTTTAAGTACGACTTTCAATAGTTAGAAGACAACTTTAAATATAATTTCATTAAATGCATAGGTTTACGAGGCTGAGTGAGATAAAATATAGGTGAGAAAATAAGCAAAATGGTGAGATTAAGAAATTATGCTAAATTACCCAAAGTACCCCTCCCCACTTGAATGATTGGGGAGTTACACAAAGGGGTATAACTCCCCATTAGCCTAGCCATCGGTTATAGCACAAAAAGGAGAGGGGAAACCGCCAGGGAGAAAAGAGAAGGAGAAAGAGGAAAGAAGAAGAAGAGAAGAAGAAGAAAAGGAAGGAAGAGCGTTCAATCTAAGTTTAATCCTTACCGAAATTCTGTAATACACTCGTAAGACTATCTAGATTCCAAGGAAAGTAATCTTTCGATACGCTTTATGCAAATTTTGATTCTATAGGCCCTATGTTCTTATAAAGAGAAAACTTGGATCACACATTAGTAGCTTTGGTTTGTTTATGTTAAATGCCTTACTATATGCAATTGTTGTTGTTGATGGTGTAAAGTCATGTTCTTTGGGCCAATATCTGAAAATGGTTATGTTGTGATCTTTGTTGTTAAATATGCCCATAAGAGTGTTATACGTAATGTGTTCATCATCTTGGTATAAGTTCTTAAGTTTGGTAATTACACCTTGGATGTTTGAGAGTATTTGCAAGGAGTTGTAGGGTGAATGTTGGCATTGTTGTAGACTTGTTGGGTTAGAAGGTTTGAAGATATCTATGGAAGTTTGTGGGTGATAGAAGGTTAGAGTGAATACTATTTTGCATGTTTGAGAATCAACTCATGCTAGATGGGTGTTAAGCATGATGAATCTAGGTGTTAAGATGGATCTTGAAGTGTTAAACATGAAAGGGGTGAAGGAGGAAGATGATGGGAAGAAGTTACTACAGAAAACTGCAGTTCTGGAACCGTCAGAACACTTCGAACACCTACTTTAGGCGCTTCAAGTCACATTAGGCGCCTAAAGTAGGCGTTCAATGTGTTCCAGTGCATCTCCGTACACTTCGAACACCTCCGTTGGCGCTTCATGTCCACATAAGGCGCTTCATGTAGGCGTTCGATGTATACAGCACATTCCCGAACACTTCAAACGCCTAGTATAGGCACCTCATGTCCACTTTAGGCGCCTCAAGTAGCGTTCCAAGTATACTGGAAGTCTTTTTGACCCATTAGGCGCCCTATGTATGTGTAATAACTCTATACTCTTCCTTTGAACATAAAATGCAAGGGTATTTGAGGTGTAATTGAGGAATAGATGTTAAGTTTGACTAAGTAAGAATAAGATTGAATCCCAAGTGAATTGGTGAGACGAACGGACTTAGAAAGATATGAACCTAGAGTGTTTGAGGTGCAAGACCATATACTTGATATGTAAGATGTGTGTGTGTGTGTTACATGTTTGATATGAAGTTGCATGAGCATCCTGCATCATGGCATGAGCACTTTGCATTTGACTTGAGAATTGCTTTGCGAAAGAACATATGTTTACAAGAAAAGATTAAAGTTTTCGAAAAGCAAACTATGGCTGCTGGTTGATCGCAGGGTATAAAAGTCATGCCTGCGAAAGCAGGGTATAAAAGCGTGACCTGTGAATCAATAGCAAGGTATAAAGTAATTTATGGGGCCGTAGACCTATCATCACGGATATATGATATATGTAATGGGGCCGTGGACCTTTCAGCACGGGGTATAAACTTATATGTTATGGGGCTGTGGATCTTTCAGCACGGGGTATAAAGTTATGTTTGCTGTGGACTGATCACCCACAGGGTATAAAGTTCTGCTACGCGAAGAATATGATAAGAAGAGTTATGAAACGTTTTGTGAAATGACACGCACGACATGTTTACGAAAGAAGACATATGCATGGGTGTTGTGTGTGGTTTTAAAGAGGTACATGCATCATGATACATGAAGCATAAGATTTGACATGCAAGAAATGTGACTAGCTTACGTTCTGTTTATGTGGTATGTTATTTTAGTTACATGTTGTTCTCGTATCCGCGTATCATTTATGTGATTTATCTGTTTTGAGGAATTGTTATAAAGATGCTATTTGTTAACCCCGAGCACCTTATTTTGGGCAATGACTTATACACTGGTGACTCTTCGTGTGTGATCCCGTAAGGTGTATAGACGGGTTACTTGCTGGCGATATTTTCGCTAAGAACAGATACTCCATTTCCTTTTCAGGTGAGCCAGAATTCGAAATGACATTTGTCGAAGACGATGGCGAGTGGGCTCAATGGGATGATGGTCATGGAAGTAGATAGATGTTTGATTACTTACTTTAAGTTGGAAAACTCGATGTTTATTATGTTGTACTGGAGGATGTGATAGACAGTTGATCGAACACCTTTTATTTCTGCTGTATTTTTCTAGTTATATTAATGTTGGTGAAGTTTTAATTTACGACGTTTCCGCTGATTTATGTTACGTCATGAATGATGTACGCTTGATCTGCTTTGACGCTTCGTAGTCTTCGTAGTAGACTATGGTGGGTGCACTGGTTCCAATGCCAGTATCGGACCGGAGCGCTACAGGTGGTATCAGAGCCTAGGCTTCAGATCTATCTCGGAAACTTAGGTTCATGATCTTTTAGCAATTTAAGATGTGATTATTCCTTAAGTTTGACCCTTAGTTATAAGTGTTGTTTTCTCTAGAGTTTAAGCATGATCAGGGTTGGGTGAGTGCAAGCGCGTTTATCATCTAATTTCGTATTAACATTTTTATTTCATACCCCAACCATTCTTACATATTCTAGCTTTCAGTAACATCTTGTATTTACTGAATGCTAATGGAACGCTGATCTTTCAGAGAAAATGCCTCCAAGAATAGATAACACAGGAAACTCTGACAATGGACAGGAGAACCATCCACCACAAGTGGTTTTACCCCAGGTGCTCACTGACGCACTAACGGTGATCGCACAAAGGTTTGCTCAGCAGCAACAGCCTCTGCCTCCTCCACCACCGCAGCATAATATCCGATTCTTCTATGGAGAGATGAGGAAGATGAGAGTTCTGGAGTTTGGAGGATGTACTGATCCTGAGGAGGCTCAGCACTGGTTGACTGAGGTGGAGAAATGTTTTCGGTTGGTGCAAGTGCCGGAAGAGATAAAGGTTGATGTGGCCACACTCCTTCTATGTGGCAAAGCAGACGAATGGTGGGCCGGAATGGTGTTGAGAATGACCCCACCTATCTCGTGGGCACAGTTCTGTGATGTTTTCCTGAAGTACTATGTGCCGGAGACTGTGATATTGGACAAGATAAGGGCATTTGAAAGGTTGGAGCAAGGGAGGATGACGGTGTCGGAGTATGCGGATCGTTTCCATGCCTTGGGTAAGTTTGCCCCTGCGATTATGTCTGATAATCGCCTTAAGATGACGATGTTCGAGAGGGGTTTGGACTCAAGGATACAGTCGGCAATAGTGAACGCGGGAATGAAAACTTACGAGGACATGTTAGATGCGTGTTTCCGCGTTGAGAGTGACTTTCGCAGGGTGGCAGCAAGAGCAGTTAGTGAGGGGTCGTCTGATAGAGGCAAGAGGTCAAGAGAGGAGGTTAGAGTTGGTGGCAGACCCGGACGTTGGGTCAAGATTCCGAAGAGGGGTCCAGTCGGGAATTTTCAGAGACCTCCAGTGCAGAATCCAGTGATTCAACAGGCTGTGGGAGTTTTCCCACACTGCAATAGGAATCATGTTGGCAAATGTAGAAAGCTTGCGGGAGCGTGTTATTAGTGTGGACAGGTGAGTCATATGATTAAGGACTATCCAGAGATGAAGAAAAATACCCCGGGAGAAGCGGTTCAGCAGTCGAGAGCAAAGCCACGAGAAAATGCCCGTGTACATCTCATGACGGACACTGATGTGCAGGGGGCTACCGATGTAGTAGCAGGTACCATTTAAATTAAGTTTAAATCCTTATTAAATTAAGTATTTACGTGCTTAACTTTCTGTGTAAAACTTGATATGGCCTTAGGTGTGGTTTTAGTAAATAAGATACCTGCGAACGTGCTCTTCGATAGCGGCGCAAGCCACTCCTTTGTAGCAAAGAGATTCACTAAGCACCTTGGTAGTTTGCGTGAATGGTTAGAAACTCCGAATCGTGTGCAAGCAGCCGGAGATCAAATTATGGTTTCGTACAAGCAGTACCGGGATTGCGAATTAGAGTTTGAGGGACAAACATTCTCCACCACACTGATCCCTATTCAGATGTACGACTTTGATGTTATATTAGGAATGGACTGGTTGGCCAAGTATCACGCCAATATTGATTATCGATTGAAGCAAGTGACAATCAATAACGCTAAGATGGAAGAGGTAACGTTTCAAGGGGAACCGGAACGAAAGAAAGTTCCCAAGAAGGAATATATATCAGTTGCACAAGCGTGCAAAGCCTTAAGGAAAGGTGCTGAGGGATTTATAGTGTATGCCATAGATGTTACTCAGGAAGTACCGTCTATTGAGCAAATTCCAGTGGTTAATGAGTTTCTGGATGTGTTTCCGGAAGATTTACCAGGAGTACCACCCCCGAGGAAGTCGAGTTCGAGATAAACTTGATTCCAGGAACTGAACCTATTTCTAAAGCTCCTTATAGAATGGCTCCGGCTGAGTTGAGAGAGTTGAAGGAACAACTGCATGAGTTGTTGGACAAGAAGTTTATCCACCCTAGTGTATCACCTTGGGGAGCACCTGTTTTGTTGGTGAAGAAAAAAGATGGTAGCATGAGACTTTGTATCGATTATAGAGAGTTGAATAAAGTTACCATCAAGAATAAGTATCCCCTTCCACAAATTGAGGATTTGTTTGACCAGCTTAAGGGTGCCAAAATCTTCTCTAAAATTGATCTCCGATCAGGGTATCATCAATTGCGAGTGAAGGCCGAGGACATCGCAAAGACAGCTTTCCGCACGAGATATGGCCATTATGAGTTTTTTGTGATGCCTTTTGGACTAACAAATGCCCCTGCAGCTTTTATGGATCTTATGAATACCGTCTTTCGGGAACAATTAGACAAGTTTGTAGTGGTATTCAAAGATGATATTCTAGTGTATTCTCCTGACGAGCAAACTCACGCTGAGCATTTGAGAAACGTTCTAAGTATTTTGAGGCAGAAACAACTATACGCTAAGTTTAGCAAGTGTGAGTTTTGGTTAAGAAGCGTGGGTTTTCTGGGTCACGTGATATCGGAGGAGGGGATTGTTGTGGATCCGAAGAAGGTGGAAGCTATCACTGAATGACCTAGACCTACTAATGTCACCGAAGTGCGAAGTTTCTTGGGTCTAGCGGGGTATTATAGAAAGTTTGTCGAGGGATTCTCAAGGATAGCAGTGCCTCTCAGTCGCCTTACTCAAAAGAAGTCTAAGTTTGAGTGGACGGCGGAATGCAAGCAAAGCTTCACGGAGCTTAAGAAGAGATTAACCACAGCTCCAGTATTGGCTCAACCCTCTGGAACTGATGGGTTTGTGATTTATAGCGATGCATCGAAAAATGGTTTAGGTACGTAAACTATAGCATAAGGTTATGCCTTTGGATACCAATTTAGTTTAGTCTAACATCTTTTTTTAGGTTGTGTTCTGATGCAAAACGAACGAGTCATCGCATATGCCTCATGACAACTAAAGCCTTATGAGCATAACTATCCGACACACGATCTTGAACTCGCCGCAGTTGTGTTCACCTTGAAGATCTGGCGGCATTATTTATATGGAGAAAAATGTGCAGTATTCATGGACCATAAGAGTTTAATGTATTTGTTCTCACAGAAGGAATTAAATATGAGGCAGCGGAGATGGTTGTAATTGCTAAAAGACTATGATTTGACCATCCATTATCACCCAGGAAAGGCTAATAAAGTGGCGGATGCATTAAGCAGGAAGTCCAGCCATGCGCGACAATCACCATTGGAAAGAGAAATGGAAGAATTCGGTTTAGATTTGATTGACTCCACAGTGAACGTATTGACAACGTTGACTATCACACCAAGTTTGATTGACCGGGTAAAAGAGGCTCAGAAGAAAGATAAGACCCTAAATGAGATAACGGAAAGAATGAAACATGATCAAGTTGAGGGATTTCAGATCAAAGAGGATGGGAGCCTATGGTTTAGAGGAAGATTGTGTGTACCTGATGTTGATGAACTTAGAAGGGAAATTTTGCAAGAAGCTCACAGCTCAAGGCTATCAATACACCCTGGTAGCACCAAGATGTACAGAGATCTCAAGCAATATTATTGGTGTCCGGGATGAAAAGACATATTGCGGAGTTTATAGAGAGGTGTTTAGTTTGTCAACAAGTCAAGGCAGAACACCAACGGCTTGGTGGACTATTGATGCCATTAGAGATCCTAGAATGAAAATGGAAACATGTCACGATGGATTTCATAGCGGGTTTACCAAAGACGAGGAGTGGTCATGACATGATTTGGGTCATTGTGGATCGATTAACCAAGTCTGCACATTTTCTACCCATCGCAAGTGAATCGTCTCTCAACAAGTTGGTAAGCCTATATATGGATAGTATTGTTAGCTTGCATAGAGTTCCCGTGAGTATAGTGTCCGACCGAGATCTACGATTTACTTCTAAGTTTTGGACAGCATTTCAGAAAACCATAGACACGGAATTAAGGTTGAGTACGGCGTATCATCCCCAAACCGATGGACAATCCAAGCGGACTATTCAGACCTTGGAAGATATGCTAAGGGCTTGCGTCTTGGATTTTAAAGGGATTTGGGATGGGATGGTGAAGCTAATGGAATTCTCATATAATAACAGTCACTATAGCGCTATTGATATGACTCCTTTCGAAGTGTTATATGGAAGAAAGTGTAGGTCCCCGGTTTACTGGGATAAAGTCGGCGTGAGGACCATCACCGGACCTGAGCTATTGGAGAAGACGCTAGAAAAGGTTAAAATCATTCGGGAAAGACTCAAGACGACTCAGGATCGTAACAAAAGTTAGGCAGATTCCAAGCGACGACCATTGGAATTTAATGTGGGTGAGAAAGTTTATTTGAGAGTATCACCTACGAAGGGCATTATGATGTTTGGAGTCAAAGGCAAGCTGAGTCCCCGTTTTATTGGTCCCTATGAAATACTGGAGAAAGTAGGAGCTTTAGCATATAGGTTGGCGTTACCTCCGGTGTTGGCGCAAGTTCACAATGTGTTCCACGTGTCACAATTAAGGAAGTACGTGACAGATCCAAGCCATGTACTTGAAGCCCAACCTTTGGAACTCAAGGGCGATGTTACATACAAAGAGATACTCGTGAGGATTGTAGATCGAAAGGACCAAGTGTTGTGGAAACGGGTGATCCCTTATGTGAAGGTCCAGTGGAGCAACCACTCGGAACGTGAGGCCACTTGGGAACTTGAAGAGCAGATGCAGGAGAAGTATCCTCAACTCTTCGACTAAGGTACGTAAGTTTTGAGGACGAAACTTTTTGTAAGAGGGGTGGAATGTCATACCCCGTAACTTTTAAGTACGGCATTCAATAGTTAGAAGTCAACTTTTAAAAATAATTTCATTAAATGCATAGGTTTACGAGGATGAGTTAGATAAAATATAGGTGAGAAAATAAGCAAAATGGTGAGATTAAGAAATTAAACTAAATTACCCAAAGTACCCCTCCCCACTTAAATGTGGAGAAGTTACACAAAGGGGTATAACTCCCCATTAGCCTAGCCATCGGTTATAGCACAAAAGGAGAGGGGAAACCGCCAGGCAAAAAAGAGAAGGAGAAAGAGGAAAGAAGAAGAAGAGAAGAAGAAGAAAAGGAAGGAAGAGCGTCCAATCTAGGTTCAATCCTTACCGAAATTCTGCAATACACTCGTAAGCCTATCTAGATTCCAAGACGCTTTACGCAAATTTTGATTCTATAGGCCCTATGTTCTTATAAAGAGAAAACTTGGATCATACATTAGTAGCTTTGGTTTGTTTATGTTAAATGCCTTACTATATGCAATTGTTGTTGTTGATGGTGTAAAGTCATGTTCTTTGGGCCAATATCTGAAAATGGTTATGTTGTGATCTTTGTTTAAATATACCCATAAGAGTGTTATACGTAATGTGTTCATCGTCTTGGTATAAGTTCTTAAGTTTGGTAATTACATCTTGGATGTTTGAGAGTATTTGCAAGGAGTTGAAGGGTGAATGTTGGCATTGTTGTAGACTTGTTGGGTTAAAAGGTTTGAAGATATCTATGGAAGTTTGTGGGTGATAGAAGGTCAGAGTGAATACTATTTTGCATGTTTGAGAATCAACTCATGCTAGATGGGTGTTAAGCATGATGAATCTAGGTGTTAAGATGGATCTTGAAGTGTTAAACATGAAAGGGGTGAAGGAGGAAGATGATGGGAAGAAGTTACTACAGAAAACTGCAGTTCTGGAACCGTCAGAACACTTCGAACACCTACTTTAGGCGCTTCAAGTCACATTAGGCGCCTAAAGTAGGCGTTCAATGTGTTCCAGTGCATCTCCGTACACTTCGAACACCTCCGTAGGCGCTTTATGTAGGCGTTAGATGTATACAGCACATTCCCGAACACTTCGAACGCCTAGTATAGGCGCCTCATGTCCACTTTAGGCGCCTCAAGTAGCGTTCCAAGTATACTGGAAGTCTTTTTGACCCATTAGGCGCCCTATGTATATGTAATAACTCTATGCTCTTCCTTTGAAAATAAAATGCAAGGGTATTTGAGGTGTAATTGAGGAATAGATGTTAAGTTTGACTAAGTAAGAATAAGATTGAATCCCAAGTGAATTGGTGAGACGAACGGACTTAGAAAGATACGAACATGGAGTGTTTGAGGTGCAAGACCATATAGTTGATATGGAAGATGTGTGTGTGTGTGTGTTACATGTTTGATATGAAGTTGCATGAGCATCATGCAACATGACATGAGCACTTTGCATGTGACTTGAGAATTGCTTTGCGAAAGAACATGTGTTTACAAGAAAAGATTAAACTTTTCGAAAAACAAACTATGGCTACTGGTTGATCGCAGGGTATAAAAGTCACGCCTGCGAAAGCATGGTATAAAAGCGTGACATATGAATCAACAGCAGGGTATAAAGTATTTTATGGGGCCGTGGACCTATCAGCACGGATATATGATATATGTAATGGGGACGTGGATCTTTCAGCACGGGGTATAAAGTTATATGTTATGGGGTCGTGGACCTTTCAGCACGGGATATAAAGTTATGTTTGCTGTGGACTGATCACCCACAGGGTATAAAGTTCTGCTATGCGAAGAATATGATAAGTAGATTTATGAAATGTTTTGTGAAATGACACGCACGACATATTTACGAAAGAAGACATATGCGTGGGTGTTGTGTGTGGTTTTAAAGAGGTACATGCATCATGATACATGAAGCATAATATTTTACATGCAAGAAATATGACTAGCTTACGTTCTGTTTATGTGGTATGTTATTTTAGTTACATGTTGTTCTCATATCCGCGTATCATTTATGTGATTTATCTGTTTTGAGGAATTGTTATAAAGATGCTATTTGTTAACCTGAGCACCTTATTTTGGTCAATGACTTATACACTGGTGACTCGTCGTGTATGATCCCGTAAGGTGTATAGACGGGTTATTTGCTGGCGATATTTTCGCTAAGAACAGATACTCCATTTTCTTTTCAGGTGAGCCAGAATTCGAAATGATATTTGTCGAAGACGATGGCGAGTGGGCTCAATGGGATGATGGTCATGGAAGTAGATAGATGTTTGATTACTTACTTTAAGTTGGAAAACTCGATGTTTATTATGTTGTACTGGAGGATGCGATAGATAGTTGATCAAACACCTTTTATTTCCGCTGTATTTTTCTGGTTACATTAATGTTGGTGAAGTTTTAAATTTTACGACGTTTCCGCTGATTTATGTTACGTCATGAATGATGTACGCTTGATCTGTTTTGACGCTTCGTAGTCCTCGTAGTAGACTGCGGCGGGTACACTGGTTCCGATGCCAGTATCGGACCGGGGCGCTACACATAGCACTTTATGTCTTTATCATTAATTTTATTTTTATTTCTTTTAGTCGAAACAGCCTTAGGTTTGTTCTTAAATGACTTTCTCATAAATTTTCTCAAACCTTTCGCCAATAATATTAGATCATCATTGTTCGATTCAGTATCACTATCACCTACGTGATCGGAAGAAGTAGAGACGTACTCATTTGATTTAAAAGCAATAGTCTTACCTTGTTTTGACGTTGATTCTGATTTCCTTAATGTAAGTTTGTTTTCGTATACCTTTAATGATCCTATCAATTCCTCTATTTTTATCGATTTTGTTTCCTTACTTTCCTCAATCGCCGTGACTTTGGGGTCCCATTCGGATGGAAGACTTGTTAGCACCTTTTGTACTTTTTTCTATGTAGAAAAAGCTTTCCAAGAGACTCAAGAGAATTATAGATGCTAGTCAAGCGTAAGTCCATATCAACAAAAGATTCATTTGGAAATAATTTAAAAGATCAAGAGTGGACATAAGCATATTTATTTTAGACTCTTTGACTTGACTAATCCCTTCGTGTTTCATTTCTAGAATTCTCCACATCTCTTGAGCACTAGAGCAATTAGACACGTAACTTGATTTACTTTTACTCAGTCCATTTAAAAGTAGTTGCATAGCTCTAGCATTCATACTCAATTTCTTTTTGTCATTACTAGTATATTCTTGTTTCGGTTTTAAAACCTCTAGTGTGACACCATCAATAGTAGATAACTTAGAAGGGACAAAAGGACCATCTTCTATAATTGGACACAATTCTATATCAATGGCCATAAGAAAAAGTTTCATTCTAAATTTCCATTGTATGAAATACTCACCGTCAAAAAGAGGAGGCATTTGACTCGACATACCTTCTTCTTCGGTCTTGTGACTAGTGGTTGCCATTCTCACAAATATCGTTGGATCTCTTAATCGTGAGTGTGCCTATGCTCTAATACCATTTGTAGGACCTGTATAGCACCACTAGAAAGGGGAGGGGGTTGAATAGTGGGTGCGGAAAATTTGGTTTTTAAAAACTTTTTAACCAAAAACATCACTTCTGAAAACAGTTTCTGTTTTTAGATTCTGATTTGAAACGATTTAAAAACTTAGTTACAGACCTCCAAAAATTATGAAATTTGGTGAGATTCTACTCTAAGATGTTTTGAGTATCTCATAAAAATTTCAAATTAAAATTCAACTCCTAACCCTTTGAAAATATGTTTTTGGTCAGATTGCGCAAATCTGCCAAAAACAGTACTCCGATTTGAAAATTTTATTCCAATTGATTTGCGGTCCCAAATGGTCTGAAAATTTAATGACAAGACCCTTAATATTTTTTTTATTTCAATGGGTTGAAACAGTTTTCAAAAATTCCTTTGGGAAGTATATCAATCACGTTGATGTTCTCAACCTTTGCAACTCTGGAAGTCATATTGCACTAGTCTCAGAACTATTCAAGTTTGATTGACTTATACTTCTCCAAGTGAGTTGAAACTTACGCCAAATAAAAACTAAGAGGTGTGGCTATGTTTCTGCAAAATTTTACGATTTTTGAAAGTCGTTTGCTATTTTTACTCTTGAAATGAATTTGATGCAAAATGGTGGACTGAAAGTAAAGTGCTGAAAGTAAAGACACCAAGGATTTTATACTGGTTTGGTTAAATCAACATACTCCAGTCTTCGAGGACACCTTCCTCAGTTATCACTAAACACAATATAACACCCTACCACAAGGGTTTCTTGAGTTACACACCAGTTCCATCCTTTTACAAACGATACAATTAAGCAAATGGATCACGAACACCACCACCGAACGAGTGAAGGTTTGATCACACCTTGATCAACCTTTTACAAGCAATGAAACGTGTATGGTGGTATAATGGAAGCCTATACATTATTTTGGATATATGAACAATAGGCTTGAGAGAAGAAGAAGAAGAAGAAAGAAATGTAGAAGAAGAGAGTAGAAGATCCTTTTGCACTTGATAGAAAAATGAGAGTTGCTATATCTCTTCTCCTTTTAATGTTGCTTGGCCACCCCCCTTAGGTCATCCTCCTCTCTTGAAAAATCTCTTTAATGCCCTTGGAAGATTACCTTGCGTAGATATGATACCATCTTGCTCACTTGGCACAACATGATTGGAGGGATGACTTGGCCTTGTTTACTTCGCACTTGATGATTGGTCCAACTTGTCATCATTTAGTGTGCTGTAAAATCTGAAAATAAATTGCAAAACATGTGCCAAAAAGAATTCAAAATGTTTCAAAATAATCATCATTCATCCCTTCAATTTTGGGATGGCAATTAACCACGATAATCAGCCCAAAATCGGCCGACACATGTTGAATTTTCAGCATGTGTTACATTTTCAAAATATTTGAATTGTTACCTTGTGTAGCTCCCTCTTTTATGTCACTAATCTTGTGGGGGCATATTCTCCACCAATTAGGATGCCAACTAAGCTCCACACAGGCTCCATCCAGGCTGAACATGGTGTGTAAGAAGTCTTACACATGCGCTGAATTTCATTTTGGTAAATTTTGTCAAATAATGCATAATAATTTCACATAAATGGTAAATTCCAATCAGCCCTTATTTGGATTTTCTAGAACACTTTAACATGTCTTGAATGTGTAAAAAGTGTCTAGATACATGTTACAAGTCATGCCAAAAATGTTCCATGTGTTATGTTCGTAGAAAACTGAATTTTCGACTTTTGTCAATTACGCAATTTTTCTTCATTAAATTCAAACTTTTTGCACATGTTATATATAGTATGTCACACATAATATACATAAAATAAATTAGATATTCAGCTCTAATGGCTGACATAAAGAGGTGCCCCTTGTGCCTTAAAACTTTGAATTTGAAATCTCCACAATTTGGCCTAAATTGTGGGTGATTTGTGTGTTCCAACGTGGAATGATTTCATGGCTGATTTGAACATGTGAGCCACAAAATTTTTGGCTATTTTTAAAGTATATGGGCTGGCCATCTTTATATGGCAAGTATGTGACATGTTGGCGAAGTTTTGGCAGTCACCCGATACGACAATTTTCAGTTATAACCTTGTAACGTGTCGTTATAATTTTGTCATCACCATGATTTATATCATATGATATAAGACCGGAATATACTCATAAATATGAGGTGTATATAGTGGTATGACATTGATGTACGTTTGTAATATATGTAACTTGTCGGTAGTACATCGGAATATATGTGTATTGTGTCTTTTTAGCAAAAAATATATATATATGGTATGTATAAATGGCTTGTGAGAGGAGTAGGAGGAAGACTTTCCATTTTCAAATTTGTTGCCATAAAGCTTTGTCCAAATAAATCTCTATTTAATGAACTAGTTAACTCATTAACTTAAGTACTTCACTTAATGAACTAGTTTAGTTTATTAATGGTGGCACCTGAAAATAGTTCAAAGACAACAAATGTTTGCCATATGATGTAAGGTTTAACGCTTCATGGTTTGTTAGTACGGCAACAATATTAAAGCATATGAGGCATGTATATCACAAAAATGTGTCAAGTAATAAATTTTGTCATGCATTTCATAAACACGTAGTATTTAAATAATGTATTTGCAAATCATTCAAACTCTTTTTCTCAACAACCAGAACATATCCCTAGCCCTAACCCTAACTCTAAACCTAACCTAACTTTAACCTTAAGACAAGCCTTATGAATCATTTGTGTTTGTGGGAAAACATCAATGCAGAAATCATTCCATGGACTGAACAAGAATGCAAAAATTAAGTTATTGATATGCTTATGATGCCTTGATTTAATGAGCTTATGATAATACTGAAGAATTTGGGTATAGTTTCCTTGTTCGACTTGTTAAATAAATCAAACTTTGAATCGTTGATGTTTGCCCTCCAGCCCCTAGGACGGCTTTGACAGTGTCGTCCATGGCTTAGGACGCATTTAGTAGTGTCATCTAAGCTTTGGACGGCTTGACAATGTCATCCTAGACCTGGGTGGTTTTTGCATCCCCAAAATAGCCTTTGTGCAAAACACTTACTCCTTTGATGCAATTAGCAGTATCGTGTTGAGGTGATTAACAGTCTCTTTGGATGACACTGACAACTACATGCTAGTTGTGTCGGGTATTTTTTCCAAACATACCATATTTTGAGTTTTTTTTAAACTATAATAATTTTTTCTAGTTGAAATTTCTCCCTTCTATTGCTTTGGACTACCTGACTCAACCGTGGGACAGTTTATTTCTCTCTCATTAGAGTCTGACCGCGTCATCTTTAATAAAACTCCCATTTGACCAGAACGGCATAACATTATCTTGCATAATATAAATATTCCCCCAGCCTGCTACTAAGCCTTCCCACCTTTTCAATTTTGACCACATACAACAATGTCCCGAGAAACCAGTAGACGGAGACACGAATTGTACATGAATCTAACGGTTCCCACTTTGTTCCGGTGTCCGATTTCCATGGACGTCATGATGTCTCCGGTCAGCCTCTGCACCGGCGTCACCTACGACCGTAGCTCCATTCAGACCTGGCTATCTCAAGGCCACAATACTTGTCCAGCCACCATGCAGGTCCTCCCTTCCACCGATGTCACCCCTAATCTCACTCTCCGTCGCCTCATCCACCACTATTTGAGCCAGCAACAACCTCTACCTGCGGAACTCGTCACTCCGTCATCGTCTTCGTCACCGGTATCTTCCTCTTCTCTTGCTATTCTATCTCAAAATAAGTGCGTCGAGGCCATCAGGAACCTTGCCGGCGCCACATGTGCCACTGCAGCTTTTTCTTTAGATAAAATATTGGAATTTGTTAGGTCGTCGGAGGAGAATCGGCGGTTTATTGCGAAATCCGATGAAGCGGTTTCTGGAGTCGTTGACTCTTTTTGGAGGTTTGAAGAAATTGAAATTTGCGAGCGAATTGTTTCGATTTTGTTGTCACTTTTGTCAGAAAATGGAATGAAGCAACTACTGCACGACAAGATTTTTGGCAGCGATTCCGATAAACTGTCAAAATTCGTGTCAATTTTGCGGAAAGGGAGCTTGAGCTCGAGAACATCATCGGCGAAGATTTTGGAATCCGCCGCTTTGGACTCCGAGTCTCGATGTAAAATCGCTGGATCTGAAGGATTATTATACGAACTCTACAGATTGATCGACGCCGAACAATCGGAGACAAAAGCGATCATCGGAGGCCTGTCAGCTATGATCATAGTATCATCCGCCTCAAAACCGGCGACGAAGAATCTTCTCCGGTTCGGTATAGTGCAAAACGTGGGTAGAATTCTGACCGGTTCAGAAACGAACCGGCGGGTTATCGAAAAGGCCCTAGAGATATTAGCTCTGATCTCCACGTGTACGGACGGGAGAGCAGCAATCCTCCAAGAACAAAATTGCATTACAGGAGTTGTTAACAAGTTAATGAAGTCTTCCAGTGCGGCGACGGAGCACGGAGTTACAGTACTCTGGAGTTTGTGTTGTTTGGCCCGTGATCGGACGGCTCTGGAAGCGGTGATGAAAGTCAACGGATTGACAAAAGTGTTGTTGGTGATGCAAAGTTGTTGTGGGGCCGAGGCGAGGCAGATGTGTGTAGACTTGGTCAAAGTTTTTAGGATTAAGAATTCTAAATCGTGTTTGGCTAGTTATGAAACTAAGACCACCCACATTATGCCTTTTTGAGTTTGAACGGTGATTGGGAGTTTGACTTAAAGAAAAATGTTAAATATGTCATATGAAAAAAGGAGAATTATTATTATTCTAATTTCCTCTCTCCTTATGGAGAATTGTTATACTAATGGTAGATTATTCAAAGTTGTAAATGGAAAGTTGCGGAAAGAATACTCGTTTGACATGACATGGAATTTACATGGAGACACTTAAAAGCATCTTACTTTGTTGGTCTCTTTTCTTTTTCCCTTTTTCTTTGTCTTTTTTGAGATGGCACAGCACAGACGGCTCATGTTTTGGTTTTTTAAGTTTTCGGTATCAAAGTACCTAACTTATAGATGATTTGTTTTCTTTGCGTATACGAAGTAAATAACTAAACTTGTACATGTTATATTTCATGTCGTATATCAGGTTTACTTATAAACTTGACAAGTACAAATATTTCAGGTCGTGTTTGGGTAATTTTGTGCATTTTTTTCAGGTTTTTTAGTTTTGTGTATTTTTTAGTTTTTTTTTTTTCAAATCTCCATATTCATGTCCTAAAGTCCTTTAGATTTTAGCATAAACATAAGGTGCAATTGACACCAGTTTTAGCCCCAAAAATACTAGGAAGAACCAAATGCAACTTACAAATAGTAGGAAAACAAAAGAATAAGCGAAGTTGAGGCTCAAAAAAAGTGTAAGAACCATACTTGATTTTTGCGTAAACAGAGAATTATATGCTTACCCTGCAAAACCTTTTAACTGTTTCCAAATTTTCAATGGTTAATAAAGTCGACAACAGTGTCAGTTGCAAAGAAGAAATAAAGAACATCAATATCAAATTTTAAAAGAAAAAGAAAAAGTAAAAAAGAACCCAAAAGAAGAGGATATGAAACTGTAGCGCCCCGCTCCCGAACCCTAGTACCGGGAACAGTACGTCCGCCGTATCTCACTAAGGAGAATACAAACCGTCGAATCAATTTCCAACATGTCCGAAAAGACGTAGAAATTTTTCTCGCGGAAACGTAATACCATAACACTAATTCATATGAATAAAGAACAATCCTCCATAAAAACAATAAATATGTCACGACAATAAGTCAACACGCTAGCATCTAGAGTCTATCGTACTAAACAAAGTGATGTCTGATGTGATCCCAATAAAACATAGACGAACAGTCGCAGGGTCTTCTAGTATCCTAGGCGCGACCATCAGTCTGCCCACTCCACCGTATCAGCCCCGTCCTCAACAAAGACGTAGTCATAAGTCTCTTCCTGCTCACCTGGTGGGGGGGAAGTAGGGGTGAGTGACTGGGAAATTACTCAGTAGGCACCTGCCTCCAAGTAGTACAAGACGAGCATCCAAAAATGATATAACACATAGCACGTAAAACATGATATCACATAAGCACATGAAAGAATGCGGAAAGTAATTCACTCCAGATAGAGAATACGCAACATCGTGATGCATGTCCTACCATGCATGTCACACGCAACAAAGTCATGTCACACAGAATGCCGATATCTCCACCGTGCAATGTATGAACCCGGGTCCTACTGAGTGGCTGCAGTTCGTACACCCCACAGTCACCATACTGAGTGTGTGTGGCCGCGCCACCGCACACCATCTTGAGTATCGTGGCCCCGCCACCGTACACCATCCTGAGCGCCCGTGACCCGTACGTCACGACCCGCCATCATGCAATGCACGTGCCATGAATGCAAACAACACAATCGTCTGAGGCCCCTGGTCCATCCTCACCATCCTTTGACACTCAAATCTAGGTTCATTTAATGATCGTGTGAGGCCCTTGGCCCATCCTCACCATCCTTCGGCTCTCAATTTTATTATCCGAGTAATGATTAATGTTGTTTGACGTTAAACTTATTTTTCCATGGCTTGTATATATTTATGGTGCATTTTATATATTTTTCCTCATTTTTCTCTAATTTATTTCTATTTATTACCCAATTATCCAATTTAAATGAATTATCACAATTAATGAACTTTAGCAAAAATAATTTAATCTCAGCATTTTATAATTTCTGGAATTTATATATAATTTTCTGATTTTATTTATATTTTTCCTATAATTATTACTATTTAAAATTAATTAAATAACCTTTCTAGAATTTCCAGAAATTTCAGAATTATATTATTATTATTATTATTATTATTATTTCGTTTAATTGGGCCAGCCAACTGGGCCCGGTCCATTGGCCATTCGGTCCGGCCCGTGGTCGGCTCAATAGAGTATTTTATTTTATCTTATTTTATTTTATATATATTAAGTAGTGAGTCAGACCTGCGCACAATCGGCCCGCTACACAGAAATTTGATGAAAATAATTTAATTTCAGTATTTTATAATTTCTGAAATTTATTTATAATTTTCCGATATTTACTTATATTTTTCCTATATTTAATACTTTTTTTAATCAATTAAATAACATTAATAAAATAAACCCTAGAAATTCTTTTGATATCAAATTCATCCCTAACATCAAATTACATAGACGCAGAGCATGCCATAGCCTTCTGCGCATTCCACAGGCTCAAAACAAAATTTATACTATTTTAATTATCAAATTTTTCCCTAAAATCAAAATGTTTTACTATTTTGATTATCAAATTTTTCCCTAAAATCAAAAATCCAATCCACGCAAAACCACAGAAATCACACGCATTCAACAGAAATCAAATACAGTAATCAAAAACTCATGCTTTTCACAGATTAAGCAACATAGTATAGATTTCAACAATTAAAAACAACAAAACACGTAATATATCACCAAAGCATGCTTGAATTTGTACCAATTGGAGGGAGAAAAAGGAACCTACCTGGATTGCAGACAAAAGTACGCGATTGAAATACCCGGTCGCCTTCTCTCCCTTTCCTTTCCTTCTCTCTTCTTCCTTCCTCTTCTCCCTTTCTCCTTCTTCTCCTCTTCCCTTCTACTGCCGCCTCCTCCTTCCTGCGCAATCGTTTTTATTTTAACCGATTGTTTTTCGCCACTTCCCCTTTTTATTATTAACTTGTGCGATACTGGGGGGGTTCGGTTATCCCCCCACGTTCTACTATTTTTTTTGTTATTTTTTTGTTTTATTTTTTTGTTTTATTTTATTTATTGTTATCATTATCTATATTTTTTTAAAAAAATTGTTTATTCTTATCCTCACTATTTCTTTAAATACCACTATTATCCTTATCTTTATTCTACATTTATTTTATGCCTAACTTCTATTCATACACTATACACTTTTAACATTTATACCATAGTTATAAAGTTCTTGTACATAACGAGTTGCTGCGATTAATCCAATTAACGAGTACTTAATTATTATTATTTTTTTTTTGTTTAACCCATAATGACTACTTCGAAAATTTCCGGATATAACATCCTACCCACCTTACAAGAAGTTTCGTCTTTGAAACTTGTCGTGCCTTATACGAAGAGTTAGGGTGTGCTCCCGCATCTGATCCTCCAATTCCCAAGTCGCTTCGTTCTCCCTATGATTGCTCCATTGCACTTTGACATACGGAATGATTTCTCCTCCACAGCTCTTGGTCTTGCGGTCTATGATCCGGATAGGGCTTCCTCGTATGACGCGTCTGATTGGACTCTCAAAGGAAACGCGTCCAGTACGTGAATCAAATCTTGAAAGTACCTTCTTAACTGAGAAACATGGAATATGTTTCGCACTTGGGACATAGTCGGAGGTAACGCCAATCGGTAAACTAACAAACCAATCCTTTTGAATATCTCTTAAGGCCCACTGTACTGCGGCCTCGGCTTACCCTATAAACTAAAACGTGCCACCCCTTCATAGATGACACTTTTCGATGGGCCTTTTCTCCGACAGTAAACTCCCGAGGACGCCTCTTCGAATCTGTCCAACTCTTATCTCTGTCTTTTTCAACCTTAAGCCTTTTCCGAATCAACTATATCTTCTCCTTGGTCTGCTCAACCAGTTCTGGACCGATATTAGTACGCTCTCCAACTTCTCCCCAGTGAACAAGGGTCCTGCACTTTCGCCCATAGAGCGCCTCGAATGGTGCCATGCTGATGGCGCTATGGTAACTTTTGTTGTAGGAGAACTCAATCAATTCGATCGTACCACCCCAATTCCTTCTGGAGTCCAGTGCGCGAGTCCTCAACCTGTCCACAAGAGTATCAACCGTCCTCTCTGACTGTCCATCGGGCTGAGGATGAAAATGCAGTGCTCAACTGTAGCTCCGTCTATTGTATATATCAGCATACACGAGTTTTAATATGTGTTCTCATTTTAATTATTACGTTGCTAAACATGTTTGGTATAGACATATAGTACGTTGTGTATCATTATTTTGAACACATGCATGACTTATGTATCATGTGTAGCTCATGAATTCACAACCGTTATCTGCAGTTTGTCACATGCATTATGTTTATTTTGTTTGTTAGTTGAATTTTAAGCAGTACACGCGCTAAGCGCGTTAATTCTAGTCTTTGTTTATCGTGATCTCTATTTTTGTACTTATGTTAGTCGTTAATATTTTTTTTGTTACATATACTATATATATATATATATATATATATATATATATTGTACTAGCTTATCTTATTGTTGTATAAATATCGTTATATATATTATTCAGAAGGAATGCAAAAGTGCATAGATTTTATTGTAATGTTACTATATATAATTTATTTGGGCGTTCAAATATGGATATATACTTTTTTTTGAATCATTTACACTTTAATCAATTATTAGGCTGTCGTGCAATACTATGTCGTTCTTAACTCGTAATTAGCAAGCTTTACTTCAATTGTGCTTATTAATGATTTGTTTTAAAACTGGTAAATATATGCCTATTTGTAACCCATGTCTTGTATGAAAATTATTTGTGTTGTTGTATTCTTTGTAATTGTATTGTTTGTTGTCATTATATATTATGATGTTTGTTACTGTTTGTTGTAGTAGTTATGTGGTGGGCTTATTGAAACAGTTGTGTGTATACTTGTGCATATGTACTTAGCATCGTGTAGTTACTTCTGTTTCGTGTATCTATTTGTATGGTTTTTTTTATCGTTTTATTTACGTTATATCATTGATGTTGTAACAAATTGTGTTTGTCTATTTGTTTTTTTTATTCTGTGGATTAGTAACCCACGATATATATTACCAACTTAACGTTTATAAATTTCTAAGTTGGTTATCTGGCATGGGTTTGTTTGTTTTTTTACAGTGATTATTTAGCACATATAATCCTCACTTATCGTATATCTTTTATATGTTCGCTACTCCTACGTTGTTATCGTATTCTATATATATTGTGAGCTTTTTCCAATTACTTCATATTTTATGTTGGTCGCTTTGTAGGTATATGTATATATTTACGTACATGTATGTATATGTGTGCGTGTGTGTGTATATATATATTGTTGACTAATGTCATTGTATATTTATAGTTCATTATGTTATGTGATATCTCTCTTTTTTGTACTGTTTTATATCTCTTGGCGTAATTATGTTGGACTTTGTATGTTAACGTTTTAGTACGTGGTTGATGTGTGGAAATATGTCGTTAAGGTATGTTGTATTGAGCGGTGCGTGTATATTTAGTTAATTAGCACAACTGTGTATTATGATCGTGTGTTTAAGTTTTTTTTTTCGACGAAGCGGTGTTGACATCAACTGCCCACTCGTTCTTCGCATTCTTATGCTTCCGCCTGCTCAGGGGCACCAGTGCCGACGAGAGTCTGGAACGAATTCCATGTAGCAGCTGGCCAAACCAAGAAAAACTCTTTACTTCAACCACATTGGTCGGTCCGTGCTACTTAGCGACATCCTTAATCTTCTTCGGATCCATTGAGGTTCACTCTTCTGAACTTACGTGAGTTAAGAAAGCCACGCTTCTGCTGCGCAAATCTGATAATTTATCTTTGACTGATATTCTACGTACTGATGATGAGTCATTGATACGTGATCGTCGGCGGTTGACTCTGGTATGACGTCGTCAGCCTTCCTTTTATGTTGTTCCTGATTCCGTTGTGATGGTGGCGCCGGCCTCCGCTCTATGCCCTCACTCGTAAAACGTTCTGGTTGTCACTCATACTTGCATAGTCCCCTCACACTGACCCTAGTGTGGCATCCACATTGAGCACTTGGTAGTGTAGCATCCACATCGAGCACCTGGTGGCGGCAGTGGCCCTGCACTACTTCGTGGTTGTACTTTCGTCACGAGCGGTCTTGTGATTATTAGCGGCCATGTCGCATATTTATGCCTCCCCGGTGAAGGATCCTTCTACACATTGGATTCCGGACGTCATGCGTTTCCTTGTAATACAACCTCATACCCGGTGGCGCCGGCGTCGGAAGACGCTAGTTCAACTGCTACTGACACTGCGCAGTCTATAGTTGCTGTTGCGCCAAAGTGGTGGCCATGGTGTTGGTCAATGCTTGGAGGCCGACCCCCTGATCCTGGTGGTCGTTACCCTAACCACCGTCGTCTCCTTTGTCAGATTTCTCTTTTTTTCCATGATGCAACGACATTTTCTTGGATTTCATGCAAACCTTGACGAGAATTTGGATTGACAGGAGTAATAGAGGAATTTGAGCATTTAGGGTGCTCAAGCGATGGTTCTGGGGTACAACGGTAGTGAAATAGAGAAAGCTCACCAACGGCACACACCTCCCCTAACCCGATCATAACTTAGGTCTACTTCATTTATTAGGGGTATAATTGTTATTCCTAGGTAAAGATCATAGCTTATGTCTAAGTGATCTAGTTAATCCTGAGTTCCCGAGGCGGATCTGAAGCCTCGGCTCTGATACCACCTGTAGCGCCCCGCTCCCGAACCCTAGTACCGGGAACAGTACGTCCGCTGTATCTCACTAAAGAGAATACAAAGCGTCGAATCAATTTCCAACATGTCCGAAAAGACGTAGAAATTTTTCTCGCAGAAACGTAATACCATAACACTAATTCATATGAATAAAGAACAATCCTCCATAAAAACAATAAATATGTCACGACAATAAGTCAACACGCTAGCATCTAGAGTCTATCGTACTAAACAAGGTGATGTCCGATGTGATCCCAATAAAACATAGACGAACAGTCGCAGGGTCTTCTAGTATCTTAGGCGCGACCATCAGTCTGCCCACTCCACCGTATCAGCCCCGTCCTCAACAAAGACGTAGTCATAAGTCTCTTCCTGCTCACCTGGTGGGGGGAGGAGTAGGGGTGAGTGACTGGGAAATCACTCAGTAGGCACCTGCCTCCAAGTAGTACAAGACGAGCATCCAAAAATGATATAACACATAGCACGTAAAACATGATATCACATAAGCACATGAAAGAATGCGGAAAGTAATTCACTCCAGATAGAGAATGCGCAACATCGTGATGCATGTCCTACTATGCATGTCACACGCAACAAAGTCATGTCACACAGAATGCCGATATCTCCACCGTGCAATGTATAAACCCGGGTCCTACTGAGTGGCTGCAGGTCGTACACCCCACAGTCACCATACTGAGTGTGTGTGGCCGCGCCACCGCACACCATCTTGAGTGTAGTGGCCCCGCCACCGTAAACCATCCTGAGCGCCCGTGACCCGTACGTCACGACCCACCATCATGTAATGCACGTGCCATGAATGCAAACAACACAATCGTCTGAGGCCCCTGGCCCATCCTCACCATCCTCCGACACTCAAATCTAGGTTCATTTAATGATCGTCTGAGGCCCTTGGCCCATCCTCACCATTCTTCGGCTCTCAATTTTATTATCCGAGTAATGATTTAATGTTGTTTGACGTTAAACTTATTTTTCCATGGCTTGTATATATTTATGGTGTATTTTCTATATTTTTCCTGATTTTTCTCTAATTTATTTCTATTTATTACCCAATTATCCAATTTAAATAAATTATCACAATTAATGAACTTTAGTAAAAATAATTTAATCTCAGCATTTTATAATTTCTGGAATTTATATATAATTTTCTGATTTTATTTATACTTTTCCTATAATTATTACTATTTAAAATTAATTAAATAACCTTTCTAGAATTTCCAGAAATTTCAGAATTATATTATTATTATTATTATTTCGTTTAATTGGGCCAGCCAACTGGGCCCGGTCCGTTGGCCATTCAGCCCGGCCCGCGGTCGGCTCAATAGATTATTTTATTTTATTTTATTTTATTTTATATATATTAAGTAGTGAGTCAGACCTGCGCACAATCGGCCCGCTACACAGAAATTTGATGAAAATAATTTAATTTCAGTATTTTATAATTTCTGAAATTTATTTATAATTTTCTGATATTTACTTATATTTTTCCTATATTTAATACTTTTTTTAATCAATTAAATAACATTAATAAAATAAACCCTAGAAATTCTTTTGATATCAAATTCATCCCTAACATCAAATTACATAGACGCAGAGCATGCCATAGCCTTTTGCGCATTCCACAGGCTCAAAACAAAATTTATACTATTTTAATTATCAAATTTTTCCCTAAAATCAAAATGTTTTACTATTTTGATTATCAAATTTTTCCCTAAAATCAAAAATCCAATCCACGCAAAACCACAGAAATCACACGCATTCAACAGAAATCAAATACAGTAATCAAAAACTCATGCTTTTCACAGATTAAGCAACATAGTATAGATTTCAACAATTAAAAAAAACAAAACACGTAATATATCACCAAAGCATGCTTGAATTTGTACCGATTGGAGGGGAGAAAAGGAACCTACCTGGATTGCAGACAAAAGTACGCGATTGAAATACCCGGTCGCCTTCTCTCCCTTTCCTTTCCTTCTCTCTTCTTCCTTCCTCTTCTCCCTTTCTCCTTCTTCTCCTCTTCCCTTCTACTGCCGCCTCCTCCTTCCTGCGCAATCGTTTTTATTTTAACCGATTGTTTTTCGCCGCTTCCCCTTTTTATTATTAACTTGTGCGATACTGGAGGGGTTCGGTTATCCCCCCACGTTCTACTATTTTTTTTTATTTTTTTTTGTTTTATTTTTTTGTTTTATTTTATTTATTGTTATCATTATCTATATTTTTTTAAAAAAATTGTTTATTCTTATCCTCACTATTTCTTTAAATACTACTATTATCCTTATCTTTATTCTACATTTATTTTATGCCTAACTTCTATTCATACACATACACTTTTAACATTTATACCATAGTTATAAAGTTCTTGTACATAACGAGTTGCTGCGATTAATCCAATTAACGAGTACTTAATTATTATTATTTTATTTTTTTGTTTAACCCATAGTGACTACTTCGAAAATTTCCGGGTATAACAGAAACATTCTGGCTTTTGAGCTTTGGGCCGAATTTTTGAATGTCTGGCAGGTGAACTATTTAGAGAAGAGAATGATGGGTAGCCAGAGGTACGAGCGACCGGGGGGGGGGGCAAACTGCAAAGAGTAAGGACAACGGCGGTTGTTATTAAAGACGGAAAAGGAGATGAGGAAGACCGAGGCCGGAGAGAGGCGGAGGGTGGCCGGGCGAAAGACAGGCCGAGAGTTCACAGTTTAGAGAGAAGAGAGAATGATGGGCAGTAAGGGGTAGGGGCGGCGGCAACAAAGGGCAAGGGTGGCCGGAGGGAGACGGAGGCTGGACTCTGAAGGGGCGGGAGATGAAGGCCGAGGTTCACAATTCAGATTAGAGAGAAGAGAGAATGATGGGTTATGAGTAGGGGCAGTCGGCGACGCAATTCAATTCAAAGAGAACAATGAGGAGAGAATGATTGGTAGCCAGGGGTACAGGTGGCGAGCGGGCAAACGTAAGGGCGACCGGCGGGAGACGGAGGCTGGACTCTCAAGGGGCAGGAGACGGAGACCATGGTTCACTATTCAATTCAGAGAGCGAGGAGAGAATGATGGGTTATGGGTAGGGGCCGGCGGTCGGCGATGCAGTTCAGTTGACAGAAAAGTCAGAAGAGTGAAGAGAGAATAATAGGTTATGGGATAGGGGCGGAGGGGGCAAAGGGTAACAAGGGATTAGGTATTTAGGGTTTAGAGTTTTTTTTCTATTTTGTAATTTTAACTTTAATAATTTATAATTTATATTTATAATATTTTTTATAAAAAAATCAAGTATGGTGGGTATAAATGGGTAACCTATGTGCGTACTTGGACACGACCCGCTTTTAGCAGATAAGTTTCAGGTCTTACCCGATTTGTACACGAAACCCGTCAAGGCTATACCTATACCCACGAGGAGACTGTCAGATTCGGATCGTATTTTTATGTCGTGTCTGAGATTACCACCCTGTGGGGAGGTATAGGGTGTCTGGTTTGGTCATAAATCTCTAAATTTGGAACTTGTAACTGATGAGTAATGTTGAATTTGCTACTTATTTAATTTTCTAAGTTGATCGAAGGCAAGATTGGCTTTTTGCTTTTTTTTTTTTTTTTTTGGGTTAAGGAAGTATAAGTTGGACTAATCTGAATTTTGTATGGCAATTGATTATAACATATTGGATTTAGCAAGGAAAAAGTCATGAATAAGTAACGTAGGCGATTTCATGTCTATTACTCAGTCCCTTCTAATAATATTGTCATATCTAGTCCAGCAAATGTTTTGCCAAACATCAATTACTATCAAATTTTCAAAATATTTAATACAATATTATGTAAAAATAGTGATTCACATCATTTAGTAATTTTCAAAAAATAATGTATTAAACAATTCAACAATTTGATATGAAGTAGCGTTTGATTAATAGCGAGTTTGACCAGATAAGATACTATTTTTGAGACATAAGGAGTATATGAAATAGGACAAAGTTGAAAACCAAACAGACTTATCTATGTTCTTTCCGGAAGATAATGTTTAGTAATATAAATAATATAGGTTGGATAAGCTTTTATTTGCTTTCACTCTCAAATCCGCTGTGGCATTGTCTCTTGCCATGTAGGTGAAAACACAATTTTAACTTCTACAAATGACAAAATGGTGGAAGATGGATTCAGGATTTTAATTATACTCATAGGTATTGTTTGTCTACCACTTACCCTGCTCAGACTCTAGAGATAGCTTTTGTTGTCGTTGGGATATACTGGATACGGATGATAAAGAATTATAGTCATGAATTTGTGTGGAAAAATAGGTTATACCACTTAGTGAGGGTGAGATTACATCTGCACAGGGAATCCATTTGTTGATGAATGCAACATGGGATGACAAACCATTGAAATTTCTTCTAGAAAGAACCATCCAAGTAGATTCAAGTAGAAACATATCTGCTGAATGTGAAAGGTGGCTCTTCCCCAGTTTTAATTTTGGAATCATCCACCCCAACTCTAGCAGTTGAAATGAAAGTACTAGTTTACACTTTCATCAAACTATCAGCAGCAACAACAACAACAATACCTCATTGTTTTAGAGTCTCCCGTCTATGGCGGGATATAGAGGGTCGGATATATGCAACCATACATATGTGTTAGAAACACACAGAGTTTGTTTTCCAATTGCCTATAATGAAAATTACGTCAAGCTGTGTCGATCAACTGCTACTTCACATTATAAGAAGCGCGGTTAATTCAGTGAGTCATTTTGCTTTATTCCATCATATTCCAAAGTCAAAAAAGAGTGTGTCCTTGACTCCATTGGAAATGGAAAGAACTTTCATCAAACTAGAACATAGTAAAATTGATAGAGGTATTGTCTGCCTACCACTTACCCTCCCCAGACTCTAACGATAGCTTTTGCCGTCGTTAGGATATACTGGGTCCGGATGATGATTATGATGAAAATCTATGCCAAGTGTGAATTGCCCAAACCATGCAATAGGGGTTCCAACTTGTGAGCCATAAGCAAATCCAAGAGATTTTACATATTTAGTAATGAATCCAAATGCATCCACCATGAAGTGCTCTCTTGGTAAGTTGTATCTTTTATGTCTCAGGACCAATTAACATACACCACGATGCAAGCCGACAACTTTACTGAAGCAAAGGCACATTCAGTTTCCTATCAGCTTCCTTCTTTATCTTTAGGTAGAAGCCCATGTTTTACAGAGACTTCGAGAAAAATCATATGAATGGTGTTAATGCTCACATTCTTTATCGGAAACATAAAACTTTCTGGTTGACCCTGTTTTAAGAAAACATCAAGAGACCATGGAAAGGAAGAAAAGAAACAGATATTTCAGAACAAGTGGCCTCAAGTGCATCTCATTTTTATAGCAATTCAGTTGTCACTTCAGGTTCAAAACTTCACCAATTCATTTACATGTAGATTGATCATATTGTATGTCATGCAAATTACCAACATTTCAATAAAGTGAAAAAAAAGGTATAAACAAGGGGTTACTTCAATCTGTTTGAGAGCTAGTTACCCTTTCCTTCTTCTAAGGATCAGAACCGTTGAGTGGCACTATGAGAAGGTAAAAAAAGGCTTGATTTTAGCTAGCCCTTGCTAAACTGAGTCCTAGGTGTAGCCCATGGAGAATCATCGATATCTGAATTCATAATTTCTGCACGTCCCTCTGGTACAACAGACTGAATCCTGACTGTTGGCTTCCTTGGGGGCAAAGGAGGAAGTGGTGATTCGCCTTTAAGCATCCGCGCAGCTGCACGCATGGTAGGCCTCATTTCATGATCAGAGTTCACACAGCAAAGTCCAAGCATTAGTGTCCTTTCCATTTCCTTCCTATTAAACCGGCCGTGCAGCTTAGGATCCGCGGCCTCAACCAATCTTCTCTTCTCCCACAATTCCCAAACCCAATCAGTAATGGTAACTCTATCATCATCCACAGGCCTCCTCCCTGATGCTACCTCCAGAACGACCACGCCAAAGCTATAGACATCTGTTTTAACTGTTGGAACACCAGAAAAAGCATACTCAGGAGCCAGATATCCCATAGTTCCAGCTGGTATTGTGGCATCCCTTGTGGTGGGACTATGTTCATAAACTTCTGCTAGACCGAAATCTCCAAGCTTCGCATTGAAATCAGCGTCAAGCATTATGTTGCAAGTCTTGATATCCCTATGGATTATCTGGTGTACGCATTCATCGTGCAGATACACAAGAGCAGAGGCAACCCCATGGAGAATGTTCAATCTTTTCTCCCATGTGAGGAACTTGGTATTGCTAGTTTGTCTATGTAGTATTCTGTCTAGGCTCCCGTTAGCCATGTACTCGTAAACTAGGACTAGCTCATTCCTCTCACAACACCAACCTTTGAGCTGAACTAAGTTTTTGTGCCTCAAACAACCCACCATTGTTCCAAATTCATTGTCAAACGGGAGCCTAGTTTCGAACATATTCTGTGAAGGACTAAGCCTGTTTCCCTGATGAAACCTTTTAACTGCAACGGGTCCACAAGAGGGAATAGCTCCTTCATACACTACTGCTGAGGCCCCTTCACCAATAATTCTATCCTGATTGAATCCCCTTGTAGCTTCTTTTATCTCAGCTAATGACAAGTTTTTTGGCCCTCTATCAATTCTATATCTTCCTGTTTGTCCAGCAGCGTGTTTTCCTCTTTGTCTCTTTATTAAACAAAAACAGAAAACCATAGAAACAGCAAGCAAGATGAGTACAACTGCAGCTGAAATTCCAATGATCGCAATCAAGCCACGGCTCAGTTTTCCTAAACCATCAGAACCATGACCCCCTCCAAGGTTTGTATCCGCGGGAAAACACATCAGACAATCCCCTTCTTCAAAATTATCCATAGCCATTGTAGAAGACTGAAACCAAAAAGACTTGAATCGCCATAGCTTCACTCTATGTATCGACGTTCCTCTTCCGTTAGAAGCAGTGAATCCCACATGCATCAACTCTTTCAATTGCATTGAAAGATCAACCTGAGCAACAAGAACAGGGTTCAAGGGCCTAACCTTAGTGTAACCAACCCATACCCTAATCAATTTCTCTGAATCCCTGTATTCAATCCAAGCACTCATCTCTTTCCCACTTTTCAAATCAATACCTCTTGAAACCACATCAACTGCAGCCAAAGATTTTATCTTATTCACATCAACCCCCACATGATTACCATTAACATCCTGAAAACTTGGGTTAAAACTTGTATCAAACTCAATAGCTACAAACGAATCTTGCTCCTTTTCCTCTTCTGGGAGACCCATACAACCATTAGTGGACCCTAAAGAATTCATATTTGAGGTGATTAAAAACGCAAGCCCATCTCCAAAAGGGCAAGAAGGGGATGAGATTATGCTAAAAGAGAAGCTACAAGAAAATGAAGCAGTGAGATTGGTTGAAACATCAAGAAACCGAACTGGGTTCACATAAAATGCTCTGCCAATGGTGGATGAAAATTGATTTCCATAAGAAGAGGAGGGGCAATTGTGATGCTGGGTGAGCCTAATGGCATTGTTCTCGAACGAAGCATCACCAAAGAGGGTAACATTGTTTGGCGGAGGACCGGAGAGTGATGGTGAAGTGAAGAGAAAGAGCAAAAGGAAGCGCGCCCAGAAAGTGTTTGAAGAAATTGATTTCATTTCTCCAGAGTAAAGAAATCAAGAATTCAAAGGGAATCGGCTCCTAAAATATCTTGGAATTTTCAATAGAGGTTCTGGTGGTTGTCTCCAACAGGAGGCGGAGAATGTGGAGAATAAGAACATGATAGAGTACAGAAGGAGCTTATTTGGCGGCGGAGAAGAGTGTTCCGGCGGTGTTTGTTGTTTTGCAACTAGTAGTGCGGGAAAATTCGTTTGCGTATTAAGTATTCAGAAAATTACCTTACGCTCTATGTAGACCGCTTTCATTCATAACATGTTTATAAATATTTTATATTTAGACTGAAGAATAACATTACTCATTGTTGTAAAGACTTTCGTCTATGACGGATATATAAATTTGGATGTACTTAATCATACTCGTGTGTTATAAACATATATATGTTGTTTTCCGAAGACTCATAATGAAAATACATAATCTGTGTCGATCAACGGTACTTCATGCGCAACCAATTTCATAATTCCTTTTAGTTTATTACATCCTATCTTAAAATCAAAGGTTGGTGTGTCCTTTACTATTTGGAAATGAAAACTATATTATGACTAAACGAATGTATCCATCCAAAATAACAGAATGTGAGGTAAAAGACATTTTAACTCTTGACTTCAATTAAAAGGTTGTTTTACTCTTAAAACAAAATGTCCAATGAAATGTCGTAAGGTGGCGTTTGGTTGTCACTTGAGTATCAGAATTAGAATCGTAACTGGTATGATAGGGAATGAGTTTGGAGGATATGTGTTTGGGGTTAAAAGTGATAGTTGTTTGGTATTAAAATGAGAATGAGAATAGTGACCGGTCGGAATAGTGGTCGCCGGCGGAGGCAAACCGGCGGTGGACGGCGGCTCCCTATTCTTCCATTCCCACATTTTGATAGATAGAGCCCTAATATATCAAAAACGATATCCATTATCCAATAATTGGATATCAAAATGAAACCCATTCTCCACATTTCTCCCAAACAAACAGCCAGAATGGGTTTGAATTCCTCTAAACCCATTCCCTTATTCCCATTTCCCCAACCAAACGCCACCTAATTTTCTCATATTTTCATCTTCTTTAATCAGCACCACCCAACAACCACGATCTCCGCTTCATCTTCGCTGCCGCCCCAACCCACCAGTGAGCCACGACTCTATCCCCCGCCAGTCCCTCTTTGCCAGAACTCTCCTGTTCCCCACGCCCAAAACCCCTCTCCTCCTGTCAGAACCCTTTCCTCTCTTTCCCTATATTTTTCTCTCTCTCTCTCTCTTCGTCTCCCACCCCCAAGTCATGAATACCATCAAAACCCAGGTTCGATTCTCCGCTCAAATGAATCAAATAATTGTTAGATGGCAATTTCCTCAACTTTGTAGAAGATTTGATTAACGAACATAGTCAGTGATAATGAAAATGTGCAATTTGCTAGTTTGGTCTAAAAGACAAGAATCAATAACAGAAATCCATAATTTATGTGTTTCTAGACATTCAGATTTTACCTTCCGCTACCGAAGTTCATGCGTTTTTGTGCAAAATTTACCTGGCTTTGTTTCTGCTTCTATGGGCAATTCACAGGTGAACCCAAACAATGAAAAAAATTGCTTTTTCATAATCTTTTAGCAACAAATTGAAGAAGGGGATGAGGGATGGCAGAGAGAATGGCATCAGGAGAGAAGCTAATGGTAGGGGAAGAGAGGGCCCGGGGCTCACCAATGTGGATAGGATCTCCTCACACATTTTTTCTCACAAGGGAGCTGGTGAGGCTAGATGAGGGTCACCCGCATCTAGTCTCACCACCTCACCTTGCTGCCACGTGTCGCGTGGTCATAAGTGGGGGTGAGGGGACTGAGGAGCAGGATATCTCATCCCTCACAAATGGTAGTTGAACAATAGATTCTTCAAATTTTCTTTTTTCTCGATAAAATGTTTGTCTATTTTTTACATATTTTGATCGATCGTGTTGAATTAGATTTTTAAAAATACTAATGGTTGTTTCATTATCACACAACAACCGAGTCGGAAGTGCAGGTGCACATTCGATTTCCATCATCAACTTCTGTACCTATAAAATCTCTATTAGTATGTTATCGATAATTGGAGCGCCGCATGGTAGCAGAATCTTGTTGAGAAATCGTGTTTGAGTGATTTGAAAATGCATGATTTAAATGGTACGTGTTTACGAAATGCATCAAATAAATGTTACTTGATATATGCACCTGAGAAAAATGCTTTACATATTTATATATCATGCTGTCGTACTATCGTGTCACGTTAACGCTTACATCATATGACAAACATTTGTTGTCTTTATACTATTTTCAGGTGTCATGATTAATGAACTAAACTAGTTCATTAAGTGAAGTGCTTAAGTTAATAAACTAATGTGTTTATAAATGAAAACATATTTGGAGAGAGCTATATGGCAACAAACTTGAAATGGAAAGTCTTCTCATCTCCAACCCACACGTCACATACTTATATATATTTCATATACAATTTTTTTTATAAAGACACACTATATACTTATGTTCCGACGTACTACCGACGCGTCATACACATCATAACCGTACGTCGACGTCAAACCACTATATGCACCTCATATTTATGAGTATATATAGGTCTCATATCATATATTACAAGTCACAGTGCCATCAAAATTATAACGACATGTCACAAGGTCATAAACCGAAAATTATCGTATTGGGTGACTACCGAAACTTCACCGACATGTCACGTACTTACCATATAAAGATGGTCAGCCTATATACATCAAATATATTCAGAAATTTCGTTGCTCCACATGTCATAATCATCCCCAAAGTCATACCATGTGTACACACACAACTCACCCACAATTTAGCCTAAATTTGTGGAGAATTCAAATTGAAGGTTATTTTGTCACATGGGGCATTTTTCATCAGCCATTAGAGCTGAATATACACCTTATTTTATGTATATTATGTGTGACATAATATATATTATATGTCTAAGAAGTTTGATTTTAATCGGAGAAAAATCGTGTAATCGACGAAAGTCGAAAATTCAGTTTTCTACACTTCTACATGCTTGGACGTTTTTGGCCTTGATGTCATATGTATCTAGACATTTTTTACATATTAAAGACATATTAGAGTGTTCTAAAAAATAAATTTAAGGCTGATTGCAATCTACCATGTGTGTGAAGATTGTGCATTATTATGTGACAAAGTTTACCAAAAGACTATTTCATCACATGTAGCTGAATATCACACGCCATTTATAACTTGTTGGAGCCTAGGTGGAGCTTATTTGAAACTTTAATTGGTGGTGAATAAGCCACACATGATTGATGACATTGAAGAAGGCAACACACACGGAAACAATTCAAATAAACCACATGCTGAAAATTTCAGCACATGGACAAAGAGCTGGTCGAAATTTTAACCTTGTTTGTCTTCAATTTTATTTCAAAATTTAAGGGGATCATATCATGATTATTTGGAAGTTAATCACCTTGATTTTAAGCACATGTTTCAGATTTTTGAGAAGAAATTCCAGCTCATTTAAGGAGTGCCAATATGAATTAAAGATGGCCTATCAAGAAGTGACAACTAGGCAAAGACAAGTCATTCGTCCAATTGTGTTGCGCCAAGTAAGCAAGACTGTGTCACCATCTATACAAAGTAATCTTCCAATGGTATTCAAGACAATTCTACAAAAAAAAAACTAACCCTAGGGGGCGGTCAACATATTATAAAAAGTGTTGAAAAAAAGTGTTTGAATGATTTACAAATGCATGATTTAAATAGTACGAGTTTACGAAATGCATGACAAAATTAATAATATTTGACATGTTTTATGTGATATACATGTCTCATATGTTTATATATATTGTTGCCGTACTAACAAGTCATGAAGCGTTAAAGCTTACATCATATGACAAACATTTGTTGTCTTTGAACTATTTTCAGGGTCCACAATTAATGAACTAAACTAGTTCATTAAATAAAGTACTTAAGTTAATGAACTAACTAGTTCATTAAATGAAGACATATTTGGAAAAGGCTTGATGACAACAAATTTGGAAAATGAAAGTCTCCTCCCCATTTGGATATACACGCCTACATATATATATATATATATATATATATATATATATATATATATATATATATATTCATATTTTTTAAAAATGCACAATACACATATATTTCAACGTACTACCGACACGTTATATATATTACAAACGTACGTCAACGTCACACCACTATATAAACCTCATATTTATGAGTATATTCAGGTCTTATATCATATGATATAAGTCATGGTGATGACAAAATTATTACGACACGTTACAAGGTTATAAACCGAAAATTGTCGTATTAGGTGACTACCGAAACTTCACCAACGTGTCACGCACTTGCCATATAAAGATAGCCAGCTCGTATACTTTAAAAATAGCCAAAAATTTCGTAGCTCACATGTTCAAATCAGCCATGAAATCATTCCATGTTGGCACACACAAATCACCCACAATTTAGGTCAAATTATGGTGATTTCAAATTCAAATTATTAAGCACATGGGGCGCCTATCTTAATCAGCCATTAGAGCTGAATATCTAATTTATTTTACGTATATTATGTATGATATAATATATATAACATGTGCAAAAATTCTGAATTTAATCGGAGGAAAATCGCATAATCGACGAAAGTCAAAAATTCGGTTTTCTACGAACATAACACATGGAACGTTTTTGGCATGACTTGTAACATGTATCTAGACAATTTTTACACATTCAAGACATGTTAAAGTGTTCTAGAAAATTCAAATTAAGGCTGATTGCAATTTACCATATATGTGTAAATATTGTGCATTATTTGGCACAACTTACTAAAGTGAAATTTCAGCACATGCCTAGCTATATCACACGTCATTTGCAGCCATGATGGAGCTTTGGTGGAGCTTATTTGACAATTATTTGGTACTTCAATTGGTGGAAACTAAGCCAGACATGATTAATGACGTTGAAGAAGGCAATACACAAGGAAACAATTCAAAATACAACACATGATGAAATTTCAGCATATGTTGTTTATTATGGACGAATTTCGGAGCATTTTTGTCTTCAATTTTATTCCAAAATTGAAGGAGATTAATATGTGATTGTATGGTATTTGACTACTATTTGGCACATATTTTATGAGTTTTATTCAGAGTTTTACAGCACATTAAATGATGCCAAGTTGGATCAATCATTAAGTGACAAGTAAGCAAGGTCAAGTCATCCTTCCAATCATAGTGTGCCAAGTGAGCAAGATGGTGGCATTCCTACACAAGGCAATCTTCCAAGGGCATTAAAGAGAATTCTCAAGAAAGGAAGAAAGCCCTAGGGGGCGGCCACACATGGTTAAAAAGAAGAGGATAGTGCAAACAAAGATAAGAACACAACTCTCATTCTCTCAAGATCAAGAAGCTCTACCACTTTCTTTTTCTCTTTTTCTTTCTTCTTCTTCTCTCAAGCCTATTGTTCATATATTCAAAATATTGTATAGACTTTGATTATACCACCCACACTCATACATTGTTGTAAAAGGTTGATCAAGGCATGATCAAACCTTCATTCGATTGGTGGTGGTGTACGTGATCGGTTTGTTTGGTTGTTTTGGTTGTATTGGTTTTAAAAGGGTGGAGTTGGTGTATAACTCCAGTAACCATTGTGTTAAGGTGTTTTTGGTGTTTAGTGATAACCGAGGAAGGTGTCCTCAAAGACTGGAGTAGGTTGTTTTAACCGAACTAGTATAAAATTCTTGGTGTTCTTATTTTCAGCACTTTATTTTCAGTTTTCAGCATTTTGTATCAATTTCGTTGCGACTGAAAAAATAGTAAACGCTTTTCAAAAATTACAAAACTTTCCAGAAATACGGCCACATATCTTAGCTTTCATTTGGCACAAGTTTCAACTCATTTGGTTAAGTATAAGTCAGTCAAACTTGATCAGTTCTGAGACTAGTGCCCAAGAAATATGGAGAATCCTTGAAATGAAACATGAAGGTACTAGGCAAGTTAAAGAGTCCAAAATAAACATGCTTATGTCTAATCTTGAATCTTTCAAGTTATTACCGAACGAGTCTATTGTTGATATGGATTTACGCTTGACTAACATTTACAACTCCCTTGAGTCTCTTGGAAAAGTATTTTCTTCATAGGAAAATGTACAAAAGGTACTAAGAAGTCTTCCATCCGAATGGGATCCCAAAGTCATGACGACCGAAGAAAGTAAGGAAACAAAATCGATAAAGATGGAGGAACTAATCGGATCGTTAATGGTATACGAAAACAAACTCACACTAAGGAAATTGGAATCAACGTCAAAACAAGGTAAGACTATTGCTTTTAAATCAAATGAATACGCCTCTATCTCTTCTGATCACGTAGATGATAGTGACACAGATTGGACAACGAAGATCTAATATTATTGGCTAAAGGTTTAAGAAAATTTATGAGAAAATCATTAAAGAATAAACTTAAGGCTGTTTCAACTAAGAGAAATAAAAATAAAAATAACGATAAAGATATAAAGTGCTATGAATGTGGAAAACTTGGACATCTATCATATGACTGCCCGAACAATGACAAATAGACAAACAAAAACCGTGACAAGGATTGGAACAAAAATAGACCCGTCTCAGAATCTAAAAAAAAGGAATACAAGAAGAGATCTCAAGGCCTCCACTTGGAGTGACTCATCTGACTCTGAGACTGATGAAACTGAAGAAGAAAGGACACAAGTATGCTTTGCATCCAAAGCATCAAACGAGGTATGTTCTGACTCTGATTCGGATTCCGAACCCTCTTATGATGATTTATTTAGTCAATATCTTGAAGTGCACAAATTCACAAAGACTCTTGCAAAAGAAAAGAAACGATTAATTGAAGACAAGGAGTTGTTAGAATCTTCTAACACGAACCTTGTATCTCAATTAAACGATTCAAGAGAAGAGTCATCGTGCACGTTTAATGCATTAAAATCAGAGATTTCATCACTAACATCCGAAAATAATAAAATGAAAGCCGAGATTTCAAATTTGACATCAAGAAATGCGGATTTAGAAAGAATGGTAAAACAGTTCAATACGGGTACGAACATGTTAGATCGTCTCATTTCCTTCCAAAAGCATGAAAGTGATAAAACTGTATTACGTTGAAGATAATAAAATACAAAATAAGTCGACAAATTTTATTCTATCTTCATCTAAGAAACTGCATGCATTTAGACAATTATACAACCTAAGAAAATATCTAGTACATTACACATCATATCTCATCGTACTCCTTCTTTTCATCACATACAAAATACAATGATGTACCGTATAGATATGAAAGGAAACCATTGATGCATACACGATATTCATACAATACAAATACATCTAGACCACGCACCATGTACACTAACACAAATGCAAATCAAAAACGAAAATCTTATTCTGTTCATAATGACACTCTCGGCCATACGCCAAATAGACATGCCCCTAACATTTATTATATTGCTTCTTCATATTTTTTCTCACCTTTTGTAAGACCGAGAAATGTCACCCAAGTTTGGATACCAAAAGGTACTCTTGCAAAGGGTTGAAGGACTAACTCTTAAGGACCCAAAATAAAGGGTACCTAAATCGTTGTTACACATTGCAGGGAACTCATAAATCAAAAGACACATCAATCAAATGGTTCTTTCAGTGGTTTCTTGAGGCACATGATGGATGACCCGCGCTTGTTCTCAAAATTGAAGAAGGTTACAAAGATGGATCGTTAACCTTTGGAGACAACAACGAAAGAAGAATTATCAGAAAAGGAAAAATTGGAAGCTCAAGCACTCTTTAAATCTCCAACTGTAGGACCTGTATAGCACCACTAAAAGGAGGGATTGAATAGTAGGTACGGAAAATTTAGTTTTTAAAAACTTTTGAACCAAAAACCTAACTTCTGAAAACAGCTTCTATTTTCAGATTCTGATTTGCAACATTTAAAAGACCTAATTACAGACCTTCAAAAATTCTGAAATTTGGAGAGATTCTACTCTCAGATATTATGAGTATCTCCTAAAAATTTCCGATTTAAATTCAACCTCTAACCCTTTGAAAACACGTTTGTGGTCAGATTGCGCGAATCTGACAGAAACAATACTCCGATTTGAAAAATTTATTCCAATTAATTTGTAACTTCGAATGGTCTGAAAATTAAATGAAAACCCCTTAAGGTATGTATTTTAATGGGTTGAAACAATTTTGAAATATTCCTTTGGCAAGTATGTCAAACACATTGATGTTCTCAACCTTTGCAAGTCTGAAAATCAGATTGCACTAGTATCAGAACTATTAACGTTTGATTGACTTAAGAGTTGTGGAAATGTTTCTGAAAAATTTTACGATTTTTGAAATTCGTTTGATATTTTTACGATTGCAATGAAAACAATACAAAGTGCTGGAAACTGAAAGTAAAGTGCTGAAAGTAATAACACCGAGAATTTTATACTGGTTCGGTTAACACAACCTACTTCAGTCTTCGAGGACACCTTCCTCGGTTATCACTAATCACAAAATAACACCTTACTACAAGGGTTTCTGGAGTTACACACCAACTCTACCCTTAGACAAACGATACAAGCAATCACACCGATCACAAACACCACCACCAAACGGATGAAGGTTTGATCACACCTTGATCAACCTTTTAAAATTTAAATGTTTATGGTGGTCTAACCAAAGCCTATTCAATATAATGAATATAAGAACAATAGGCTTGAGAGAAGAATAAGAAGAAAGAAATGTAGAAGAAGAGAATAGAAGACACTTTTTGCATGTGAGATTATGAGAATTGTCTTGCTTTTGTTTGGCTCTCTTCTCTTCTTTATATCACAACATGGCCGCCCCCTAGGGATTTTCTTCACCTTGACAATTCTCTTTTATGTCATTGAAAGAACGCCTTTGTGTAAATGTGACACCATCTTGCTTACTTGGCACAACTTGATTGGATGAATGTCTAGACTTTGCTTACTTGGCACATAATTGGTCCAACCTTGTCACCATTTTGTAGCATTAAAAATCTGAGATTAACATCTAAAATATGTGACAAATAAGGTTTAAAACATTGACAAATATTCAACAATTAATCCCCACAAATTTGGAAGCAAATTAGTCTCCATTCAAGACTCAAAATCGGCCAACTAATTGTCTCACATGGCGAATTTTTAGCATGTGTTTCATTTGCTAAAAGGTTTGAATTGTTACCGTGTGTAGGTCCCTCCATTATTTCACTAAACTTGTGTGACTTATTCTCTACCAATTAAGATGACAACTAAGCTCCACATAAGCTCATTTAAGGCTGAGATAGGCGTGTGATATGTCTTGAGCATGTGCTGAATTTCACTTTTGTAAACTTTGTCAAATATTACACAATAATTACACATATATGGTATATTCCAATCAGCCCTAATTTGAATATTCTAGAACACTTTAATATTTCTTGAATATGTAAAAAGTGTCTAGATACATGTTACATGTCATGCCAAAAACGTTACATGTGCTGTGTTCGTAGAAAACCGAATCTTCGACTTTTGTTGATTACGCGATTTTTCTCCGATTAAATTCAAACTTTTTGCACATGTTATATATATATTATGTCACACATAATATACATAAAATAAATTGAATATTCAGCTCTAATGTCTGGTAAAGTAGGCGCCCCATGTTCTTAAAAATTGAATTTGAAATCTCCACAATTTGGCCTTAATTGGGGGTGATTTGTGTGTGCCAACATGGAATAATTTTATGACTGAATGTAACCTGTTAGCCACAAAAGTTCTGGCCATTTTTGAAGTGTAGGGGCTGGCCATCTATATATGGCAAGTACGTGACAGTTGGCGAAGTTTCGGTGTCACCCGATACGACAATTTTCGGTTTACAACCTTGTAACGTGTCGCAATTATTTTGTCATCACCATGACTTATATCATATGATATAAGACCTGAATATACTCATAAATATTAGGTAAGTATAGTGGTGTGACGTTGACGTACGTTTGTAATATATGTAACGTATCGGTAGTACGTCAGAATATATGTGTATTATGCCTTTTTAAAAAAACGAATATATAATATATATATATAAACGTTTGAATGAGATGGAGAGGAGAATTTCCATGTTTCAATTTGCCATCATGCCTTCTCCAAATATATCTCCATTTAATGAACTACTTAGTTCATTTAACTAAGTACTTCGCTTAATGAACTAGTTTAGTTTGTTAATAGTGGCACCTGAAAATAGTTCAAACACAACAAATGTTTGCCATTTGATGTAAGCTTTAAAGTTTTATGGCTTGTTAGTACGGCAACAATATATATAAAGCATATAAGGCATGTATATCAGAAAAACGTGTCAAGTAATAAATTTATCATGCATTTCGTGAACTTGTACTATTTAAATCATGCGTTTGTAAATCACTCAAACTCTTTTTCTCAACAATATTCCCCTTTTGATGATTTACAAAATAACCTTAGTTCATGATTTAAATATAACCGCTCCCCCTCCATTCGAGCACAAATTCGATTTAAATATTTTTAATTGTCACTCCCTTGAATTTTGCAATCATGCTCTTTCTCCCCCTTAAATCACTCTCTCTCCCCCCTTAAATCATGCACTTTCTCTCCCCCTTTATTTTGTAAATAATATCAAATGTACATGTAAGAAAGAAATAGTAGTTTATAGTATATCAACAAAACTCATGCATTTCAAGTACACTCTTAAGGGTTATTTATTCATCCCTTTGCAAAATCCCTTTTGGTACCCAAATTTGGGTGACCCTCCTAGGTCTTCCAAAAGGTGAGAAAAGAGATGAAGATGCAACATGATAGACATTATGTGGGTATGTGTTTGGCCTTTTGCTGAGAATCCCTTCATGCACATGTATGATCTTTGTTGTTGATTTATTCTTATGTTGGTGTGCATACAGTGTGATCTAGATGCATTTACGGTAAATGAATGCCGTGTATGCATTAATAGTTTCTTTTTATATTTGTACGGTACAAAATTATATCTCGTATGATATGAAGATGAAGCACGATAAGATGACATAGGGAGGGATCTATTCGTCTTCTCAGGCACCACATATGTCTTAGACGCATCTATTTTCTTAGATGGAATGTATTTGGTTGATTTATTTAGTGTCTTGTTTTTCTCAACGTATCCTAATCCGTTTTTGTCGGTATCATGCTTTTGTGAAGAGATAATGAGATCTAGCATGTTTGTACCTGTGTCAAACTGTTTCACCATTTTTTCTAGATCTATATTCCTTGATTTTAAATTTGAAATCTCAGATTTCATTTCATTATTTTCTGTTGTCAATGATGAGATCTCTGATTTCAATGCATTAATTGTGCATGACGACTCTTTGTTTAAATCGTTTAATTGAGATACAAGATTTATGTTAGAGGATTCTAACAATTTCTTGTCTTCAATTAAGCGTTCCTTTTCTTTTGCAAGAGTCTTAGCAAACTTATGTAATTTAAGATATTCAACATAAAAATCATCATAAGAAAGCTCAGAATCAGAATCAGAGTCAGAAGATACCTCATTCGATGCCTTAAATGTAAAGCATACTTTTGCTGTTTGTTCTTATGTATCGTCAGTCTCAGAGTCGGATGAATCACTCCAAGTGGAGGCTTTGAAGGCTCTTCTCCTTTGTTTAGGTTCTGAGACGAGTCTAGTTTTGATCCGATCCTTGTCAAGGTGTTTGTTCGTTTGTTTGTCCTTGTTAGAGAAATCATATGACAAGTGTCTAAGTTTCCCTCATTCATAACATTTTATTTCCTCATTATTTTTATTTCTATGGTTCTTAGATGAAGTAGGCTTGCGTTTGCTTTTAATTGATTTTCTCATGATCTTTCTTAATCTTCTAGCCATCGTGATTAGATCTTCATCATCGGAATCTGTGTCACTATCATTTACGTGATCATAAGAAGTAGAGACGTATTCATTTGATTTAAACGCTACAACCTTATCTTGTTTAGAAGTAGATTCGGAGTTTCTTAAAGTGAGTTTGTTTTCATATACCTTTAATGATCCGATCAATTCCTCTATTTTTATCGATTTAGTGTCCTTAATTTCTTCGATTGCAGTGACTTTTGAGTCCCATTCGGATGGGAGACTCCTTAACACCTTTGGACTTTTTCCTCGGTATAAAAAACTTTGCCAAGAGACTCAAGAGAATTATAGATGTTAGTCAATCGTAAATCCATATCAACAATAGATTCATTTGGCAATAATTTAAAAGACTCAAAAGTGGACATAAGCATATTTATTTTAGACTCCTTAACTTGGCTAGTCCCTTCATATTTCATTTCAAGGATTCTCCACATCTCTTGGGCACTAGAGCAATTAGACACGTAACTTGATTCACTTTTACTTAGTCTGTTTAAAAGTAGTTGCGTGGTCTAGCATTCATACTTAATCTCTTTTTGTCATCACTAGTATATTCTTGTTTCGTTTTTATAACCTCTAGTGTGACACCATCAACAATAGATAACTTAGAAGTGATAAAAGGATCATCTTCTATAATGGACCATAGGCCTATATTAATGGCCATAAAGAAAAGTTTCATTATAAGTTTTCATTGAATAAAAGACTCACCATCGAAAAGAGGAGGCCTTACGGTTGACATTCCTTCTTACTCGGTTTTGTAGCTAGTGGTTGCCATCTCACTAAGATCGTTGGATCTCCTTGTCGTGAGTGTGCCTGTTCTCTGATACCACTTGTAGCACCTGTATAGCACCACTAGAAGGAGGGAGGGGTTAATAGTAAGTGCGAAAAATTTGGTTTTTAAAAACTTTTGAACCAAAAACCTAACTTGTGAAAACAATTTCTGTTTTTAGATTCTTATTAGCAACGTTTGAAAGATCTAGTTACAGGCCTTCAAAAATTCTGAAATTTGGAGAGATTCTACTCTCCGATGTTATGAGTATCTCCTAAAAATTTCAGATTAAAGTTCAACCTCTAACCCTTTCAAAACACGTTTGTGGTCAGATTGCGCGAATCTGCCAGAAACAGTACTCCGATTTGAAAAATTTATTCCAATTAATTCCTAACTTCAAATGGTCTGAAAATTTAATGACAGAACCCTTAAGATATTTATTTTAATGGGTTGAAACAGTTTTGAAAATTTCCTTTGGGAAGTATGTCAAATACATTGATGTTCTCAACCTTTGCAAGTCTGAAAATCAGATTACACTAGTCTCAGAACTATTAACGTTTAGTTGATTTATACTTATCCAAATGGGTTGAAATTTGCGCCATATGAAACTTAAGAGGTGTGGCTATGTTTCTAGAAAAAATTACGATTTTTGAAATTCGTTTGATATATTTACTATTACAATGAAAACGATACAAAGTGCTGAAAGTAATAACACCCAGAATTTTATACTAGTTCGGTTAACACAACCTACTCCAGTCTTCTTTCTCGGTTATCACTAATCGCAAAATAACACCTTACCGCAAGGGTTTCTGGAGTTATACACCAACTCCATCCTTAAACAAACGATACAAGCAATCACACTGATCACAAACACCACCACCGAACAGATAAAGGTTTGATCACACCTTGATCAACCTTTTACAATTTAAACGTGTATGTTGGTCTAATCAAATCCTATTCAATGTAATGAATATAAGAACAATAGGCTTGAGAGAAGAAGAAGAAGAAAGAAATGTAGAAGAAGAGAATAGAAGACACTTTTTGCACTTGTGAGATTATGAGAATTGTCTTGCTTTTGTTTGGCTCTCTTCTCTTTTTTATCACAACATGGCCACCCCCTAGGGCTTTTCTTCACCTTGAGAATTCTCTTTTATGTCCTTGGAAGAATATTTTGTGTAAATGTGACACCATCTTGATTACTTGGCACAACTTGATTGGATGAATGTCTAGACTTTGCTTACTTGGCACTTCATAATTGGTCCAACCTTGTCACCATTTAGTAGCTTTAAAAATATGAGATTAACATCTAAAACATGTGACAAATAAGGTTTAAAACATTGCCGAATATTCAACAATTAAACCCCACAAATTTGGAAGCAAATTAGTCTCCATTCAAGACTCAAAATCGGCCAACTAATTGTCTCACATGGTGAATTTTCAGCATGTGTTTCATTTGCTAAAAGGTTAGAATTGTTACCGTGTGTAGCTCCCTCCATTATATCACTAACCTTTTGTGGCTTTTTCTCCACCAATTGAGATACCAACTATGCTCCACATAAGCTCCACCAAGGCTGAGATAGACGTGTGATATGTCTTGAGCATGTGCTGAATTTCACTTTTGTAAACTTTGTCAAATATTGCACAATAATTACATATATATGGTATGTTCCAATCAGCCCTAATTTGAATATTATAGAACACTTTAGTAAGTCTTGAATATGTAAAAAATGTCTAGATACATGTTACATGTCATGCCAAAAACGTTCCATGTGTTGTGTTCGTAGAAAACCGAATTTTCGACTTTTGTCGATTACGCGATTTTTCTCCGATTAAATCAAAAATTTTTGCACATGTTATATATATATCATGTCACACATAATATATATAAAATAAATTGAATATTCAGCTCTAATGGCTGATTAAAGTAGGTGCCCCATGTGATTAAAAATTGAATTTGGATTCTCCACAATTTGGCCTTAATTGGGAGTGATTTGTGTGTGCCAACATTGAATGATTTTATGACTGAATGTAACCTATTAGCCACGAAATTTCTGCCTATTTTTGAAGTGTAGGGACTGACCATCTATATATGGCAAGTACGTGACACGTTGGCAAAGTTTCGGTAGTCACCTGATACATGAATTTGTGGCATAGGCGATTAGGACACATTGGCATCTCAACTCTTGAAAAACTTCAACGAAAAATTCTAGTACGAGGATTGCCTACACTTGATTTAGACAACTTTAAGTTGTGTGAATCTTGTATTAAAGGCAAACAAACACGTGAATCACTTAAGTCTAAGAATGAAATTAGCACATCTAGAGTCTTAGAATTATTACACATTGATTTGTTTGGTCCTAGTCATGCTAGAATTCTTGGTGGGCGACATTATGCATGTGTCATTGTTGACGATTTTTCTTGCTATTAATGAACTTTATTTCTTGCAAATAAAGATGATAGTGGCGTTGAGATTGCTAAATTAATAAAACAACTTGAAAATGAATATGGTTTAAATGTGAAAAAGATTAGAAGCGATAGAGGCGGCAAATTTAAAAATAAGGACATGATTGCATTTTGTGAAGAAAAAGGTATTAAACACGAGTTTTCACCACCTAGAACATCACAATTAAACAGTATAGTAGAAAGAAAGAATAGAACATTACAAGAAATTGCAAGAACCATATTATGTGAAAATAAGTTTTGTGGGAGGAAGCTGTAAATTGTGCATGCTACATAGTTAACCGATTATCGATTAGAAAGAAAATAACAAAACCCTTTATGACATTTTGAATGATCGCATGTCTAAAATTGATTATTTTCGTCTGTTTGGGTGTAAATGCTTTGTCTTAAATACAAAAGATAATCTAGATAAATTTGAGTCTAAATCCATTGAATGCATCTTTGTTGGATATTCTGTGAATTCTAAGGCATATAGATGTTTCGATCCTATCACTAGACAGATTTTAGAATCTATTCATGTGAAATTTAATGAATTTGGTGAATATAAAATAAATAAAGAATATGATGATGATTTTGAACTAAAGCCCATGTTAGATGATGTAGAAGAAAATATCATACATGATGAACACAACACACTACAAATGCATGAACACGTAGAAATGCATGAAAACTTAGAAAATAATCAACCAAGATGGCATAGGGATAACTCACACGACCTCATCATAGGCGACATAACACAAGGTATTCTAGAAAAATAAATTTAGTGCTGATTGCAATTTACCATATGTGTGAAGATTGTACATCATTATGTGACAAAGTTTACTAAAAGACAATTTCAGTACATGCAGATTAATATCACACGCCATTTACAACTTGTTGGAGCCTAGGTGGAGCTTATTTTGCCCTTTAATTGGTAGAGAATAAGCCACACATGATTAGTGACATTGAAAAGGGCAACACACAAGGAAACAATTCAAATAAACCACATGCTGAAAATTTCAGCATATGGACAAAGAGCTGGCCAAAATTTTAACATTGTTTGTCTTCAATTTTATTCCAAAATTTAAGGGGATCATATCATGATTGTTTGAAAGTTAATCACCTTGATTTTAAGTACATGTTTCAAATTTTTGAGAAGAAAATCTAGCTAATTTAAGGAGTGCCAAGATGGATTAAAGATGACCTATCAAGAAGTGACAACTAGGCGAAGACAAGTCATTTGTCTAATCGTGTTGCGCCAAGTAAGCAAGGTTATGTCACCATCTACACAAAGTAATCTTCCAAGGGTATTTAAGACAATTCTAAAAGAAAACAAACCCTAGGGGGCGGCCAACACATTATACAAAGGAGAAAGATGGTGCAAGACAATGCTAAGCAAAAGTGCATATTCTTACAAGTTCAAAGCAAGACTACTTTCTTCTTGTTCCATTCTTTTCTCTTGCTCTTAGGCTTAAGCCTATCATACATATCTTCCATATACTATATAGGCTTTGAATAAACCACCCACATATGTTCATCTCGTGTAAAAGGTTGATCAAGGTGTGATCAAGCCTGCATTCGATCAGTGGTGGTGTTTATGTTGTTGTGTTTGTTTGTTTGTTTGTAAAAGGGTGGAGTTGGTGTTTAACTCTAGTCACCCTTGTGTCAAGGTGTCATTTTTGATTAGTGAATACCGATGAAGGTGTCTTCGAAGTCTGGAGCAGGTTGTTTTAACCGAACTAGTATAAAAATCTTGGTGTTATTTACTTTCAGCACTTTTACTTTCAGTTTTCAGTTTTCTGCACCGTTTTCATACTCACGGAAACAATAGCAAACGTTTTTCAAAAATTACAAACTTTTGTAAAAACATAGCCACATGTCTTATATTTCATTTGGCACAAGTTTCATCACATTTGGATAAGTATAAGTAAGTCAAACGTTAATAGTTATGAGACTAGTGCAATCTGATTCTCAGATTTGAAAGGTTGAGAAGATCAACATGGTTGACGTACTTACCAATTGAATTTTTGAAAAACTGTTTTAACCTATTAAAGTACACATCCTGAGGGTCATATCATAAAATTTTCAGTTCATTCAGAGTTCCAAATTAATAGGAATAAAATTTTCATTTCGGAGAACAGTTTCTGGCAGATTGACACAATTTGTACAAAAACGTGTTTTCATAGGGTTAGGCTTGGAATTTTAATCTGAAATTTTTATGAGGCACTAATAACATCTGAGAGCATATCTTCACCAAATGTTATAATTTTTGGAGGTCTACAACCAGGTCATCTAGATAAATCAAATCAGGATCTGAAAACCGAAACTGTTTTCAGAAGTGAGTTATTTGGTCCAAAAAGTTTTAAAAACCAAATTTTCCACACTCACTATTCAACCCCCCTTCTAGTGGCGCTATACAGGTCCTATAAATCTAAGGAGGTTGATGACATGAGCATATAATATGTTTCTTTATGGGCCGAGTGTAAAACCTTATCTGGGACAAGGGATCTTCGACATATCAAGTCACCGTTAGTATATGTACTTATGATGTAACACCATGTTTGGAACATGGAGATTCATACTTATACATGTGACATATGGGCGATTATTCCGCTACTAAGACGATATCATTCGCATGCAAGGTAAAGTGCTATAGCTTGTTGGACCTGTAGAGCACCACTAGAAGGGGGGGTTGAATAGTGAGTGCGGAAAAAAATTGGTTTATAAAACTTTTAAGGACCAATTACTAACTTCTGAAAACAGAGACTGCTTTCAGGACCCGTTTTTAGACACTTGGTTGACTGAGTTGTAGACCTCCAAAAATAGTGAAATTTTGTGAAAATGTACTCTCAGGTGTTATGAAGGTTTCATAAAAATTTCAGATTAAAACTCAATGTTTAAGTCACTCAAATGTGGCACGTGATCTGACTGTGTCAGTTTGGACAGAAACTGTACCTTAGAATGAAAAATTTATTCCTATTTGATGACAGCTCCAAATGATCTGAAACTTTTATGAGATGACCCTTAGGATGTGTATTATACTTAGTTAAAACAGTTTTGAAAAATTCCCTTGGAAAGTATGTCAACCAAGTTGATGTTCTCAACCTCTGCCAATCTGAAAAACAGATTTGCACTAGTCTCAGAACTATGAACGTTTGAATGACTTATACTTATCCAAATTCAATGAAACCAGTGGAAAATGAACCCTAAGACACAAGGATATGTTTTTGAAAATTTTTATGATTTTTAAAAATGATTTGCTATTTTTACCGAGACCATAAAGATGATGCAGAAATAGAAAATGAGAGTAAAAATGCTGAAAGTAAGAACACCAAGAATTTTATACTGGTTCGGCCAACGTGACCTACTCCAGTCTTCAAGGAAACCTTTCTTGGTTTTGACTAGTCACCAAAGTCACCTTAGAACAAGGGTGGATAGAGTTATACACCAACTCCTTCAATCCAAACCCGTTCACAATGTTCTACACAAAGAACAACACCGAATGATCATCAATCAGCACCACCTCACCGAATGAAGGTTTGATCGCACCTTGATCAACCTTGTACACCAATGAATCTTGTTTTGGGTGATGTGTATGAAGCCTATTCTGAATATGACATGTAAGAATGATAGGATTTGGCTATATACAAGAGATGAATATGGAAAATGAAGTGAAGTCTTGCAAACACTAAACAGAATTTTGCACTTGTTGTTCTTGTTTTGTGTTGATCATCTCTTGGCCTTTTATAGATGGTTGGGGCGCCTAAGAGGGTTGAGAGGAGCCTCCCAAATCTGATTTGAATTGTCTTGTAATGCCTTTGAATAAATTTGAATGCTTTAGGTCATTAATTCCCCCCAAAACTTCAGCCACCAATCTGAAATTTCAGATTCAAAAACAGAATTTTCAGCTTTGTTTGGTCTTGTCTTTGACTCCTTAATTTGTGTATCTTTGTCTTCCATCATTGCTTGGTCTTTCTTCATCAATTATATTATAATATGAACTCCTCCAAGGCTCCCAACATGCTGTCCCAGCCGCCCCATCTGGTCAGCCAATGTGCTGAATTCAAATCTGAATTTCGCATGGTAACAATGTAGAATTCTTCATGAACATGGTAAATTTCTTTTACCATTTTACCTTGCCTTCTAGAACCTTTCAAGATATGTCTTTGGCTGTGTAATTCATGTATAATACATGTATAAATACATGTGGCATCATGTAGCAAATAAACGTTCCATGTACGATGATGTAGTAACTTCAAATTTCAACTTCCGTCGATTGCTCGGTTTTTCTCCGTTTTGTCTCAAACCTCTTCAACATATAAAATGTGTAACGTAACATGTAATATACATATAAATATGTATAATCTCAGCTCCAATGTGTATAAGATATTCGGCCAAGGGGTATATCAATTTTGAATTTGATTTTCAGAGAAATAAGGAAGATGATGGAGAATTGATATATGTATTTGTTTTGTGACTTTAGTATTGATCTCTCCATGTAGTGCACGAAATTTTTGAGTATTGGAAATGTATATTGGCTGGCCATCTTTGTATGATAAGTATATGATGTGTCGGAGATGGCTCGGTAGTCATATAATATGATACATTTCAGTTTATGCACTTTTGTCATGTCGATGTAATTTTGGAAGTTTGATGACATGAAATATATGTATTGAGAGTATCATGGATGTGTATATGATGTATATATGACTCTCTTGCCGTTGACATGTGTTGATGGCATATTGACAAAGTGTCGAGATAGAAAGATATAGCTTGTCGTCTCGGAGATAGAAATATATGTCGAATGTATATCCATGAAATGTATATATGCCGTGTGACTCCAAGAATTATATGATGTGTGTATCCATAAAATATATATGCCGAGTATGTCCAAGATATATATATGCCATATCCAAGAGATGTATATATGCCGTGTATATCACCTGAGAATATTATCAATGTGTGCCATATGATTTAAGCCTTAACGCTTCATGGCTCGTTAGTACAACAGTGATAGATACAGACATATAAGACATACGCATTTTGAAATCTCATAACATCATGTAATCATATAAATCATGCACTTGTAAATCATTCAAACCATGATTTCTCAACATAGCTATCATATGAAATGTCATGTTTTGAATGTTTATGAATAGATTATGTTCGACATGTTGATGGAAAATGGATATGGATATCATGATTTATATTTTATCTTTGTGGAAATTTTTATGGCACCATTTTAAAGACATCGCATTGTAAGAACATAACATTTACATGGTTCATTGAGTGACTTGATGCATATAGAGATTAAGAATAAGTGTGATAATTATCTTAGACCTTGATTTGAGACATTAAGGATGAACATATATAGGTGGCCTTTTTATGGACCCTGATACTAGAAAAATGATGTCAAGTATATATGTGTTAAATGTTGTATGATTACACATGTATTATGCCACTTTACTTGTTAAAAATGGAGTTGTGACATGTTCTTCATTTACGCATCATTATTTTATCACCCCGTCTCCCATGTATGATGCACATGACATATCCAAACAGACTACTTGCTAGGCCATTAGTGTTATCGCTTATACTTTCCTTTAATCACATTGTAGAGAACAGGGATTGCGATACGGGATTATAGAGGACGAAACCCAGATAGATTATCTGTGAACGAGGAAGTACGCCGGAGTTATCTTTTGGATATGTTAGATATTTTGATCATGATGTACTTAGAATAATTTGGGACATTTGTACATTATGACTTGTATGGATTTATGACGATTTGTATTGATATGCACGTCGTATGTTTATCTTTATGTTGCTTCTGCTATATCGACATACACATATATGGTATCTATGCTTTGTACTTCTCGTATCATAGTACGACGGATGCACTGTGTTGAGACCCTAATCTTGGATGGAGCGCTATAGCCTACTCACAAAAAAAAGACATGTGCCATCATATGTCCCGTAGGGATTTTCAATAGCTGGTATTCATTCTGAGTGTGGAAGTTAATTAGGTCTAGACATAGAAAAGTTAAAAAGGCTCCGAAATTTCATCCTGTGCTAAGTGCATGTGAACTTACGAGTTTCGTCGGGTCTGAACCTGAGTTAACCAGACAAGAAACCGGAGACTCATGAGGATGTTGCTTTTCCTTTCTTTGTAGAATTTTAACCTTTCTTATACATAAAAAGTGAAATATCTGTTAGGGTTCTAAATGCTAGACAAGACCTAGCACTTGCCCAACTTGAGGCTATTGAGGATAGTTCAAACCCACAAACTATCCAGAGAGAAGCCTCTGCACTCCAGGAGTACATAAGACATTCATCCTTTGAGGAATCCTTTTTCAAAGAAAAGGCAAGAATCAAATGGATGAAAGAGGGTGATAGAAATACCCAATTTTTTCATAGATCTGTCAAAGCACATAAAACCAGAAAAAAAACCTCAAGATTGCAAACAGCTGATGACACTTGGACAAAGGATTATTAGGAAATCAACAACTTAGCACTGAATTTTTTGACTCATTATTTACGAGACAAATCCTCATTAAAATGCCCCTTTACCTCGGCAAGGCAAAAAAATCAATCCTTCCCAAGCTACCTCTCTGGAGGTCAGTATAACCCAAAAAGAGATAAAGGACACTCTCTTTTCCATGAAAAATGACAGTGCCCCAGGTCCAGATGGGTTTACAGTTGAATTCTTTAAATCCAATTGGGACTTGGTGGGTGACAACTTTATAGCTGCCATCACGTACTTCTTCACTCAAGACTACCTATACTACCCTCTAAACTCCACAGCCATCACACTCATCCCCAAAGTTGAAAGCCCATCAAAAATGAAAGAATTCAGACTCATTTCCTGCTGTAATGTCAGCTACAAAGTCATCTCCAAAATCATTGCTAACCAAATCAAACATTTTCTTCCCCATCTGGTTGATGAAAATCAATCAGCTTTTATCTAAGTAGATGTATCCAGGATAATATCCTGCTCATGCATAACCTTGTGAAAAGCTACCAAAAAAATGATGGCCCAAGCTGCTGTGCCCTAAAAGTGGACATAATGAAAGCTTTTGACATAGTAAAATGGGACTACCTAATGACAATGTTATCTCAAAATGAACTTCCCACAAAGATTTAGAGATTGGATTTACACATATATATCCACGTCCTGCTTCTCCATAAATCTGAATGGTTCCCTTACAGGAAACTTCAAATCCTCCAGAGGTCTGCGTCAAGGGGATCCCCTATCCCCTACACTTTTCATCCTTGTCATGGAAGGGTTTACTCAGAGCCTCAAAACAAACATTCAACACCTCTCTTTCAAATATCACCCCAAATATGACACCACTAAACTCAGTGCGCTGACCTTTGCTGATGATCTCTTTATCCTGTCCAGTGCATACATTCCCTCTATCAAAACAATCAAATTCACACTGGACACCTTCAGTGAGGCTTCTGGTTTAACCCCAAACCTAGACAAGAGTGAGATCTTCATCTCAGGCGTCTTCCCTGATAAGGAAACTAAAATTACAAAAATTCTAGAGATGCCACTTGGTTCTCTTCCCCCATCAAATACCTTGGTCTTCCCCTCTTGAATAGGAAGCTATCCTTCTCAGTCTGTCTCCCTCTTCTAGATAAGCTCAAAGCCAGGATTGATAGCTGGACTTCATCCAAGCTATTATATGGTGGCATACTCTAATTGATTAATTCTGTCTTGATTGCCATTGTGAGATACTGGACTGCTGCCCTACTTTCTCCCTAGGAAAGTTATAAAAGAAATCGAAAAGCTCCTTAGATCTTTTCTATGGGGGAGCCAGAAAAGCAAAGATCAAATGGAAAGATCTTTGTAAACCCAAAGAGGATGGAGGCTTAGGCCTTCCAAACCTTGCCCAGGTCAACAATGGATACTTAATGTAACATGTATGGCACATTTATGAAAATAAAGAATCTCTTTTGGTCAAATGGGTTCATTCATTGATACTTAAAGGAAAATCCTTATGGGAGGTTGAGTCTAAGCCTCAGGACACTTGGCTTTGGAAAAAGCTTCTCTGGGTTACAGACCATTATGAACAATACACCAAACGTATCATTGGCAATGGTACAAATACCTCTTTCTGGTTTGACCCATGGCATCCATGGGGAAGACTATTGGTTCACTACCTAGAGTTAAAACCAAAATTGAACATTTTCTTAGGAGCCAAAGTTTCTAAAGTCATATGTCAAGGTCAATGGAACCTACCTTATGGTAGAAATTGGGACTCACAAGTCATCAATTTCCAAAATGTTTGCGGGAACATTCCTATCTTAGATAGGGAAGATTACTGAAAATGTACCCCCTCCCGTAAATTTACAATCAGTAGTGCCACCAATGTAAATAACACAACATCTTCAACCATTCCATGGACTAAAATTGTCTGTAATAGGAGACTTCCTCCCAGATACGCACTTATCCTCTAATGGCATTTTGGGAGAGATTGCCTACTCTAGATAAACTCGCACAATGGGGCATCGTGGACAACAACCAATGTCTCCTTTGCCAATCAAATTAGAAAGATCAAGAACACTTGTTTTTTAATTGTCCATTCTCAAGGAAAGTCTGGCTTGACATCACATCAAAACTCAACTGCCGTACCTCCACACTTTCTTGGAGGAACATTCAGGATTGGACACTCACTACTCGTTGGTCTCAAAGTTTCAAAAACAATTAATTTACTTAGACTCGTTTCCACGGTTTACTCAATTTGGAATGAAAGAAACCAAAGATACCACAAGAAAATAAGGAAAAACAGCCAAACAATCATCAATGAAATCCTTCAAAATATCAGATTCGGTGCCTTCTCTTGGAACAAAATTCAAAAATCACAAAGAAATTGGAAAATCGCAGTGAACCTAAGTCTTCCAATCTGTATTTTTGCGTTATAATATCTCAGCAAGATTCATGTCATACATTCATTGCATATTCCTTCCATGGGTACTGTTGATTGTTTTACGTGCAGACTCCTGTCCCATTGGTCAAGAAACCACCAACACAAGCAATCTGCCGTCTCGGTACTGGAACTGTGCTCAAACGTATTTGAAGAGGATGAAGAAAAGAAGCTCCAAAGGGTGGATTTTTACAAAGATGGAAAGTCATATACGCCGCGACCATGGAAAGGATCGTGTACAATTAAATTCTCGTATCCGGGGAATCAATATCTCATTCTATGAATCGACAATCTTGCGCTACTTTGTCTTGCGCTTCTTTGTTTTGACGGATTGCAACCTGGTGCCTGTTGTGATGATTTTAAAATGGTTGCAGTTGTATTATAATAGTAGTAGGACTTGTGGTTTACTAAACCATTTTTTGACTAAGGCTGGCACTAGATTAGAATGCATATTGTAAGCCACCTTTGATGCCTCCATAGGCTCAAACTATGGGCACCTTTGTAAATTTGCCTTTTCGGCACCTTTATAAAATTTTAAATTACAAAAAAAAATGTTCCCTTTATGTTGTGGGTTGTATTTCTGTGAAGAGTATTTCTGCAAGTGCAGATTTGTTAAAGACCTAGAGCTGCAAATGCTTGTAGTAGGAATTGTGAAAATAATGGTATTTTATCGGCGGGAATATGAATGAACTCTCTTACTAATAAAGTCTATTGAGGGGTTCTTTTACAGTAGCGAAAATTTGCAAATGTGTGAATTAAGGATCTTCGCTTTTAGCGTGATTACATGTGCAACATAGATTGTTGTCTTTTGGGTTTTTCTTTGTTTTGCCATTAAGTTTATGGTTATTAAATTGGCCTTATGAATTTGCCTTTTGAAATTTTCCTTCTCATGTGGTTTCACTAAAATTTTGGAGTGCCATAAAAAAAATTGGGTTGGATTTCGTTTGGGCCGAGGGGATTCAGGATTGGGCTCTTCCAATTAGTCTCATGGTCAAATTTTGTAAAGGGTCCAGTTGTGGGCTTTTTCCATTCCGACTTTGGCACATTTTCGTTTAACACCCTTGGACGTGTTTTGGGCTTTGCCCGTCTGGACTGAATCTGGACCCAATTCAGATTAATAATTTGGCGGCAATTAGATCCAACCCACAACTACACTCGCTTGGCTGACCCGGTTGACCATTGACTGAATTTTATTTATTTTTATTTTTTTCTGTAACTGTCTATAATCTGATCAATATGACTTAGACCTAGATCTCTGTGAGGAGAAACCACCAAATCGCACAAAATCAATCATCCCATTTGAGAGGTCTAACTATAGCAGTGACAATGATCAAGTCACCTGAACATTATGCTCGTAAAGTCTCGCATAAATCCAAGCATTAGTGGTTCTATCCCTAATTTTGATAATATCAAAGTTTATATGAAACCAGTTTAAGAACAATTTGTAACTCTGACAAGGCTACAGCCAACACCCTTATGAAGAGGCTTTCAAATATAATAATTGAAAAAAGTCATGGTGTGCATGAGCGTATCATGGAGATAAGGGATGTTGCTGCTAAACTGATCTCCCTTAAAGTTGAAATTTCGAACCCATTCCTATTGCATTTTACACTCAACTCTCTCCCTTTAGAGTATACTCCATTTAATATCTCGTAAAACACACACCAAGAAAACTGATCAATTAATGAACTTATGATCATACGTGTTCAATAAGAGCAGATGTTGAAGAATGAGTCTATCAAAGCTGTGCATCTTACGACTCATTTTAAAGAAAAGCAATTTTTCATTTGTATACCATGAATCTAATTTTAATGAGGTTTCTGATAATACATGGTGGATTGACTATGGTTTTAAAATTCACATTGTAAAACCATGTAGGGCTTTCTAAACCTAAGAAAACCAAAAGAAAGTGAGCAATGCATGTATTCTAGAAATTGAATATGCTTTACTGTTGAAGGAGTGTGATCTTATAGGCTCATTTTGAAGGCCAGTGTTCAAATAGATTCCGAAAATACTTTTAGTGTTCTATCTTTTTCAAAAAATTTAGTTTCTCTTTCTAGAGTTCCAATGATTGGATATGACTCCGATTCTCATCTTTTTGTTATAAACCTTTTAAAAGATAATAAAATCATTCACTCTACCAGACTGAATGGTTTTTATTTAAACTTAAGTTAGATCCCATATATGAGCATACTGTTTTAACAGAAAATCAACGTGGTATAAAGCGTTGCATTATCAATAAGAACTCATCAAGGCTTTTGCACAAAAGATTGAGACATATCTTAATCGATAGAATGAAAATATTGGTGAATGAAGGAGTTTTACAAACTCTAGATATTAGAGATGTGGGCACTTGTGTGGAATGCATAAAAAGTAAGCAAACCAAGAAGACCATTAAGGGTGCCAAAAGAAGTTCTCAACCTCTTGAAATTATACACACGGGTATCTATGTACTGTTTCACACGCTATATTTGAATTGTAACAAATACTTTATTTCATTTATTGACGATTATTCAAGTTTCATGTATCTCTATCTTCTATTTGATAAATCCGAAGCGCTCGATACGTTCAAAATCTTAAAATTAGAAGTAAAAAATAAAAGAAGAAGACAATTATTTGGATTTTCTGATCTGATAGAGATGGTGAATACTATGGACGTTGCACAGAAAAAGGACAAATGATTGGTCCACTTGCCAAATTCTTTCAGGAGAAAGGCACTGTTGCCTAAAATGCATTGCACACTATAACAAAATGGTGTTGCTGAAAGAAAGAATCGGGCTCTTATAGACATGGTTAGGAGAATGACTAACACAAGAAATTTACTTGTTTCCTTTTGGAGTGAAGCTTTAAAAACCGTTGTGTATGTTTTAAATAGGGTTCCATCTAAGGTCGTTCCTAAAACACCTTTTGAATTATGGAATGGTTGAAATCCAAGTATGAAATATTTACACATATGGGACTGTCAGGTCGAAGTTAGGGCATACAACCCAAACCTAAAGAAACAGGATACACGAGCAGAAAGTGCTTATTTTATTGGATACTCAATTAAGTCCAAAGGATTTAGATTATCAATCAATCAATCAATCGAACCCAGTATTTCCCAACGACAGAAAGTGCTTATTATATTGTCCTCAAATACTCCAAGAGTGATTGAAAGTAGAATTGCTAAATTTTCTTGAAATAAGTGGGAGTGATTCAAATAGTCAATTCAAATTTCAAGAAGAAATGGATGCACATGCTATAACCTCTACATGTAGACAATTCGGTTACTATTCAATATAATGAAGAGCCACCAATTGTGCAAACTCAAATTGAAGAATCACATCAGGAACCATATAAGCCCACTAATCTCATATCTACTAAACTAGTGAGAGTCTGAAGATCCTCAAGAAATAAAAGTTAATAAATTTTTAATGACCATTTTACATACCTTCAAGATTCTGATTATGACATTAGACAGAATCATGACCCTATATCATTTTCACAAGCCAAGTGTTACAACCCGGATAGAATAAAAGAGAAAAATAGTAATGAATTTTATATTAAAAAAGAAAAAATTTTCATGTAACCCACCATTAAATTGTCATTATCCTTTGTTAAAAAAAGTAAATTGCCTTTAATACTTCTCCTCAGCCGTTTAATTCCCCCCCCATTTTTCCTTTCAGTTATCCATCTCAAAAAAAACATCTTAAGCTACCTCAAATTTCCCCTCCCTATCCAATTACTTCCAATCCACCATTTCTGCCGTCCTCTTCAGCAACCAAAGGAATCTGCAGCTTATAAACTTTCTTTCCACAAATCGGTTTAGAAAGCAACAACAACAACTTTTGTTTTTTCTTCCTCCATTCATTCATCTGAAAACAGTTAAGTGGAGAAGGAGATTAGTTTCGGTCTTCAACAAGCCTTAATCCAATCGTACGGTATAGGATATTGAGACATGTAAGTAATCTCCCTATACTTGCTATGTTTTACGAAATCCTGTACGTTATGTTCATAATAAAATTGGATCATGCATGAGTATTCTGGAATGCATAGTTGTATGGTTTATTTGTATATATGTATATGTGTGACACAAATTGTACATGTTATGCCTAATATTTGTGTTTGTATAAAAAAATATATACATATATATTTAACGGTGATGGCCGAATTGATCTGAGAAGCCAGCGACCCTAGGTGTGCGATGAAGTATTTTATGTGATATTATATATATGTAAAGATTTTTGTTTTGAAATCTCTGATTTGGGGTTTCTGAAATTTTTAGGGGTGAGGTTTCGAAAAAAAATTGTGGGGCAGGCCATGTAACTTTTTTTAAAAAAAGAGTTTGGTTTTGAAACTATATTTTATGAATACAATATATATATATGTGTATATCCATCTACCATTTCAAATTTATAAAATATAAGAATAGTAAATTATAAATGTGTTGTGGTGTGTATGTACTTGGTTTAACGAGTGGTAGGCGTTGCACCATTTAGGTGGAGCACGCTAGAGGGTGCTGAAACTATTTTGTTATTTTTGATATTATATGTATATAGTACCAGACAAAGAATCAAAACTATGTTTCATATAGTATGCATGTGAAATTGTGTGAATTGTCCTTTATGTGTATCGCTGAAAGTTTGAATTGCAAAGGGAAAAAAACACTAGCCGAATGTATTTTTCAAATTGAATAATTCAATTCATTGCAAATTCACAAAATTTCATGTTAAAGGCATGGACAACCGATGTGGGGCAATTACTTATTGCAGTTGCCTTGCTTTTAGGTTCATTTCGAATGAAATGTATAAGCGACCATGCTGTACCTTCTATTTTATTATCCATATATATACATATATATATATATATATATATATATATATATATATATATATATATATATATAAAAGATAAGTATGTGATTTATAACATATGGTATAAGGTAATGATTTTTATACTACAATTGTTTAGATTCGAGTATAGAAGAGAAAGAAGTGAATACCGGATTCAAGGTAAGTGGTCTATTTGTGCTCATTATGTTGTGATGCATCAGTAGTAGGTGGTCTATCTGCGCTCGTTATGCTATCATGCATCAGAGTAAGTGGTCTATTTGTGCCTGTTGTGTTTTTCATGCATCAGTGAGTTATTTGTTGCATGTCTGCAATTGGATTTTCTCTATATGCGGGTTGTGCGTATATGTGAGGTATGTAAGTATATATGAACTGGGTGTATGTATGGTTGTACGATTTCAATGCGTATCGCATATGTATATGGATGTGTGGGGTATACATGCATGTATATATGCACGTGTATGGGCACGATCATATATATGAGTATGGATGCACCAGATTATGAGAGATTATGCATTTGCATTCATGGCACGAGCATTGCATTGGCCTATGTGCCGTGTAGCCCTATAAGGCGTGTGGTCCTACGAGATGTGTGGCCCTATAAGGCGTATGGTCCTACGGGACGTGTGACCCTATGAGGCGTGTGGTCCTATGGGACGTGTGGCCCTATGAGGCGTGTGGTCCTACGGGACGTGTGGCCCTATGAGGCGTGTGGTCCTATGGGACATGTGGCCCTATGAGGCGTGTGGCCAGACAAGGCGTGTGGTAGGATCACCTCGAGGTTCATGCATTGCATGGCAGAGATACATGCATTCGTGTATTGAGATTTCGTTGCATGTGACACGTAGAGAAAGGCATGCATCATGAAGTTGCGCATTATTATGTGGAGTGACTTACTTTCTGCAGTTTCTTTATTCCATTGGCATGTATTGCTCTCTTCTTCGTTTATGTGATTATTTTTTTGTCGTGTATGTCATATTTGAGAAGAGCATGCATCACGATAATGTAGATTGAATGATGGATCTTGTTTGACTAATCTCGATGTGTCAGCTGTTAAAGATATTTGAGTGAGTTTAATTGAGTACTAGAGACATGTATATTGATTTGTAAATGTTTTCTGTAATTGTCTCTACATGTATGATTTCTATAATGGGTATAGATAGGTTACTTAGTGAGTCCGTTGATTTGGCTCACACCATTACTCACCAGTTTTATAGGTAGGAGAAGTTAGGGTATCCTTACACAGGAGTTAGTGTACCGTGGAAGATCAAGATGAGAGATTTCGAGACTAAGGATATTCAGAAAAGACTTTCGAGGGTTGGTTGAGACAGTTATTTCGATATTCGAGGTTTGTTATTTCGAGATTAGTGTTTATATACATTTGGCTATTGTATTTATTTAGAAATTCTTAGGCATTTTATTGATGATGACAATTATTTTATCGAGGATTTTAGTAATGATTTCTGCTGGCATCGATTTACGTTATTATGATGATGTGTAGTTGATTTGTATCGACCCCTTGTATTCTCCTTAGCGAGATACGGCGTGTGAGTCGTTTCGAGTATTAGGGCTCGGAACGGGTCGCTATAGGTGGTATCAGAGTATGACTCTAGATCCACGGCGGAAACATAGATTTAGGCCATGATCTTAGCAACTAAGATAAATTTTGCCCTTAAGTCACAGTCTTAGAAAGAAGTATCAATTTTTTGGTTGTAAGCAATGATTATATATTGGGCATGTTATTTGAAATAAAACGTAATATTAGAAATTAAGAGATGATCCTACCCATAAGTCACGACTTTAGACATAAGCGACGATCTTGATTAAGAGTTGATCTTCAACTTAAGCATTGATTTTAGTCATAAATGCTGATTATATACTAAGTATGATATGGAAATAAGAAGTGATCTTAGACATAAGTAGTGACCTGAACATCAGGTGATGATTTGAGCATAAGTACTGATCTTAGTCATAAGCTGCGACTATATTCTAAGCATTGAACTTAGAAATAAGTAATGATTTTAGACGTAAGAAATGATGGTACCAATTATTGATTCTTGAAATAAGTCATGACGCTAGACCCAAGTGATGATTGGATAAGGGATACACCCACATATACCTAGGGAACCCCATACGATTTTGAATTACTTGTCTTGCTTAAGTGTTAATTATAATCTTTTACATAACCCCTTATATCCAATCCCTGTAAACCCGAGCCATTTGATTAATATACAATATGTAAATCGCAATGTTAACCAGGATGCCCTACCACAGACACTGGTTGATGTATAATTATAGAGGGTCCTGGCAGTCAATAGGGCTGCATCCCTGTAGCACCAGCATAGGACTCGGTACCCCTATGGTAAATAAAGCGGGTTCATGCCTCTATTTTTGATATTAGCGTCGGAACGTGACTAGGTCTAAGTTGGGTCGTAGTTCCATAGAAATGAGTTATAGTAAAATGAATTACTAAGAAAACGATTTATTAGCGTTATGATCAGTAGAGTCATCAAAGAATATCGTACAAAGGGGTGTATAGTCATGATTAAGATATTGAATTTTAGAATTATCAAAATAATCTGGAAACATTAGTTTTGTTAGGAATATTGATAGATAATGAGAAACCAGCATTACTAAAATGAGTACAGTGGAAAAACAAGTATTACAAATCAGGGTTAAGTGTTGATTCCTAGGAATACATAAGTACTGATGTATCGAGTAGGCTTGAACTGAAATAGAGTAAGCATGAACAAGTAGTAGGTGCTTTCCAAGTGAGATAGAACTAAATTAGAATTAGCGGCTGAAATAACCAAGTAAAGAAGTACGGTAGATCAGTGTGGCGCGCGGAAGCATGGTGCAATAGAATGCCTTAAGTCGATCAATATTTAGTGTACTAGGATTAGACAATTTAAGTTAAAGGTTTATAAGAAATTGTACATAGATGGATTTTTCATTTGACATTAAGGGGTGACTTGGAGAAATTATACGAAGTATTGGACTATTATTATTTTTTAATTAACTAAACATTTCTTATAAGCACGTACGCCAAGATATATCCTATATTTCAAAGGTATTTCAAAGATTTTGCTACTAAATATTTTAATCTGTTTTTTTATAGTCTATGAACTTTACAAGTCTATACTCCTTTCTGGATTCATACAACCACCTAATGGAATTTTGACTACCCTTGACAAATCAGATATATTTTAGAATAACGATGTTTTGAAGAACAATATGCTTATATATTTCTAAAATTTCCTAAACTTTTTTAGCCATATTGATTTGGCTAAAATAATTTTATTTGTTAACTATAAATTTTGCAATCATTTTACCCATTTTGAAGTAATGTATCGGTTTGCAATGAACTTATTTTGTGAAGCAGGAATAGTTTCGAAATATATATACTTCTTTTTGAAAAAAAGAGAGGTACCTTATTCAAATTTTTTTATGAAACTTTACAATTGTTGACTTTTCAGTTGTTGTATTTCACAAGACAAAACATATATTCCAAAATATATACATTTCTTTGGAAAGAAAAAAAAAGACACTATGTTCAAATCGTTTTGTAAAAAAAAAAGAAATTTTACGATTGTTGTGTCTCAATTTTTTTAAAGTGGTTTTATCCGTAATACTTTTGCAAACCAGTTATGTGATTGTTTTATAAATGGTCATTTGAGACACAACGTTACAAAGACAAATATAATACTTTGACTATTGTGGTTACAAAATTAGAATGGATAGTATTTTAAACAATCAAAGCTATATTCTAAACTATAGCTACGTAAGCTACTTTTCTTTAAAATTGAAAAAAAAATATACATACACATACTTAGTGTACTATGTTGTTGATGATATCTCGAAAAAAGTAAGAACATGATCATGGAAATATTTCGTAGGTATCAGAATTGATTTCAAGAATTTGGTTCCATGATAAAGGAGAGATGATGGTTAGTGTATTGGAAGATTCGATGGATATTTTGGATGGTTATGTAACTAGGAGATGAATCATATATGACGAGTTAAGAATTCGGAATTGTAGACTACAATAAATTGAATGATACGCGTCAAATGGTATAAATGAAGGTTTATAAGTTGTCATTATGCAGAATTAAGGTAAAGATTATAGTAAATCTAATATCTGATTTTAGAGAGCTGCTGATGGCCGCAGATACAAGTACGTTATACACCAGCGATTGGGTTATAGAACCCCGGTATGATGACAATACCCTTAAGTTGATTCGATAATCATAGGTAGATTGGTTATGATCGTAAATAAGTGAAGGGAAATGGATTAGAAGTCACTTGTATGTGTACAAGGAATGATTCAGAGGATTTAGCCCTATGTCAATAAAGTGTAATGTGAACATATTAACGTTTGCAATGGATGCATATTTTGATCATTATATAGATGGATGAATCAAGTAGAACCATACTAAGTCATTGATTACACTATATGCAAGTTTTGAGGACGAAACTTATTGTAAGGGGGGTATGTAGGACCTTCAAGGCACCACTAGAAGAGGGGGGAGGGGGGTTGAATAGTGGGTGCGTAAAATTTGGTTTTTAAAATAGTTTTAACCAAAAACCCAACTTCAGAAAACAGTTTCTGTTTTCAGGACCTGTCTTGCAACGTTTTAAAAACTAGGTTACAGGTCTTCACAAATTCTGAAATTTGGAAAGATCTTAGTCTCAGATGTTTTGAATATCTCCTAAAAATTTCAGATTAAAATTCAACATTTAACCCTTTCAAAAATCGTTGATGGTCAGATTGCACAAATCTGCCAGAAACGGTAATCTGACTTCAAAAATTTATTCCGATTAAATGGTTGCTTCAAATGGTATGAAACTTTAATGACAAACCCCTTATTATGTTTATTTAATTGAGTTGAAACAGTTTTGAAAAATTCGTTTGGAAAGGTAGTCAAATACGTTCAAAGTCTCAACCTTTGCAAGCCTGAAAATCAGACTGCACTAGTCTCAGAACTTTTGATGTTTAGATAACTTATACTTGTTCAAAAGGGTTGAAACTTATGCCAAAGAACCTTAAAACGTGTGGCTATGTTTCTGGAAAGTTTGGTGATTTTTGAAGTTCGTTTGCTATTTCTAAAAACGTGATGAAAATGATGCACTGTGCTGGAAACTGAAAGTAAATGCTGAAGATTAAAGAACACAAAGAATTTTATACTAGATCGGTTAAATCAACCTACTACAGTCTTCGAGGACACCTTCCTCCGTTATCACTAATCACAAAACAACAAACAACACCTTACCACACAGGGTTGATGGAGTTACACACCAACTCCAACCCTTTACAAACCTTGTAAGAGATTACAATGATCACGAACACCACCACCGAGCGGATGCATGATTGATCACACCTTGATCAATCTTCTACAACAATATAGCGTGTATGGTGGTATATATGAAGCCTATTCAATATGTATGAATATGAATACAATAGGCTTTGAGAGAGAAGAAGAAAGAAATGTAGAAGAAGGAGATGTAGCACACGTTTTTGCTCTTAGGGTTTGTGAAACTTGTCTTGTGTTTTGTTTGCTCTCCTTCTTTCTTTTTATCAAGATGTGGCCGCCCCCTTTTGCCTTTTTCTTTTCCTTTGAAATTATCTTTTAATTCCTTGGAAAAATATCTTGCATCATTGTGACATTCACTTGCTTACTTGACAACTTCTCATTTGATGATCATTTTGGCCTTGCTTACTTGGCACTCATTGATTGGATGAAAGTTGCCATCATTTGATGACTGTATAAATCTGAAAATATCACTTAAGAAACATGTGCCAATTAGTCATAAAATGTTGCCATAAGTCTCATAATAAATTCCATAAAATTTGCAAGATAATTCATCACCATTAACCTCCATAAAATCGGCCATATGATTCTTTCACATGCTGAAATTTCAGCATGTGTGATATTCACACCATATTCAGAACATTGCCATGTTGGTTTTAGATTAATTCCTTGAAAATGAAGAATCAAATATGCTTAATTTCAAGACCAAATTTTGGCCATATACATTCAACACATGCTGAAATTTTCAGCATGTGTGATATTTCAAATATCATCACAATATTTCCTTAACATATTTAAATCAATCCATTAATATTGAAGAGGCAAATGAATCATCATTTATGTTAAGAATTTCGCCCAACTCAAGTGTACACATGCTGAAATTTTCAGCATGTGTTACAAATGTGACATAGTTTGAAATATTACCTTGTGTAGCTCCTTCCTTTATGTCACCAACCTTGTGTACTTCATTCTTGGCCAATCAAGATGCCAACTAGGCTCTACATATGCTCCATTAAGCTGATCTAGGCGTGTGATGTAGCTTGTACATGTGCTGAATATTATTTTTGCAAACTTTGTAAAATAGTGCATAATAATTATACACATATGGTATATTCCAATCAGCCATAAATTAATTTTTCTAGAACAATTTAGAATGTATAGAATATGTAAAAAGTGTCTAGATACATGTTATATGTCATGCCAAAAACGTTCCATGTGTAATGTTCGTAAAAAACCGAATTTTTGACTTTTGACGATTACACGATTTTTCTCCGATTGAATTCAAACTTTTTGCACATGTTATATATATTATGTCACACATAATATACATAGAATAACTTGAATATTCAGCTCTAATGGCTGAAATAAGTGGCGCCCCATGTGCTTAAAATGTTGAATTTGAAATCTCCACAATTTGGCCTTAATTGAGGGTAATTTGTGTGTGCCAACATGGAATGATTTCATGGATGAATATAACATGTAGACCACGAAATTTATGGTCATTTGTGAAGTGTGTAGGGGCTGGCCATCTATATATGGCAAGTACGTGACACGTTGGCGAAGTTTTGGTATTCACCCAATACGACAATTTTTGGTTTAGAACCTTGTAACGTGTCGTAATAATTTTGTCATCACCATGAATTATATCATATGATATAAGATTTGAATGTACTCATAAATATGAGGTACATATAGTGGTGTGACGTTAACGTACGTTCGTAAAATATATAACGTGTCGGTAGTATATTGGAATATATGTGTATAGTGCCTTTTTAAAAAATCTAAATATATATATATATATATATATATATATATATATATATGTATCTGTGTGTGTCTGTAAAAGGCGTGTGATAAGGAGAGAATAAAACTTTCCATTCTTCAATTTGTTGCCTTTGTGCCTTCTCCAAATATATCACCATTTAATGAACTACTTAGTTCATTTAACTAAGTACTTCACTTAGTGAACTAGTTTGGTTCATTAATGGTGGCACCTGAAAATAGTTCAAATACAACAAATGTTCGCCATTTGATGTAAGCTTTAAAGCTTCATGGCTCGTTAGTACGGCAACGTTATATATGAACTATATAAGGCAGGTTTCATGCAAAAATGTGTCAAGTCATAAAACATGTCATGCATTTCTTTAGTACACGTTATTTAAATCATGCATTTTGTAATCACTCAAACCCTTTTTTCTCTATAGGGTAGACTGTTACAACCGGATAGAATAAAAGAAAAAAATAATAATAAATTTTATATTAAAAAAAAGAAAAACTTTTCATGTAACCCACCATTAAATTGTCGTTATCCTTTGTTAAAAAAAAGTTAATTGCCTTTAATACTTCTCTTCGGCCGTTTAATTCCCCCCCACTTTTCCTTTCAGTTATCACTCTAAAAAAAACATCCTTAGCTACCTTAAATTTCCCCTCCCCAGCCGATTACTTCCACCCTACTATTTCTGCCGTCCTCTTCAACAACCAAAGAAATCTGCATCTTATACACTTTCTTTCCACAAATCGGTTTAGCAAGCAACAACAACAGTTTTTGTTTTTTCTTCCTCCATTCATTCATCCGAAAATAATTAAGTGGAGAAGGAGATTAGTTTCGGTCTTCAACAAGCCTTAATCCAATTGTACAGTATAGGCTATTGAGACATGTAAGTAATCTCCCTATACTTGTTATGTTTTACGAAATCCTATACGTTATGTTCATAATAAAATTGGATCATGCATGAGTATTCTGTAATGCATAGTTGTATGGTTTATTTTTATACATGTATATGTGTGACACAAATTGTACATGTTATGCTTAATATTTGTGTTTGTATAATATATATATATTTAATGGTGATGGCCGAATTGATCTGAGAAGACAGCGGCCCTAGGTGTGCGATGAAGTATTTTATGTGATATTATATATATGTAAAGTTTTTTGTTTTGAAACCTGTGATTTGGGGTTTCTGAAATTTTTAGGGGTGAGATTTCGAAAAAAAAAATTGTGGGGCTGACTGTGTATTTTTTTTAAAAAAAAGAGTTTGGTTTTGAAACTATATTTTATGAATACAATATATGTATTTTTTGATGAAACGTATTTTATTAAAAGAAGGAAACCTCACTTTGGTGGAGGAAAACCATATTATAGAGTAGAGTCATCGTATGAAAAAAGCGAATGCAATGAAGAAATAATTGTCAACCTCCAGTCATATATGATATGCCGCATTAAATCCTTGCCAAGTAAAACCACCCTTGTGGATAAAACCTTGGCGAAGGAAAAAGCGTACATATTTATATGATTGTAGTGTTGAGACATTACAAAATACATAAAACAATGTCGCCTAAACCATTATCATGCTATAGCCGCCCATAGTCGATGTAGACAGTGCCATAACCAATAGTCAATCAAATGTATTAGCACTAATGGCAATCCTCTCTTGCAACAACGAGTGTCCTCGAACGGTGATATCAGAGACAACGAATGACAAAACAAAAAGTCAGTGTCACTCATATAGGTAATACATAGAAAATCCAGGATGCATGTGAGAAACATACCGACGTTGCCTGTATTCATCCGGAATACAGGAAACCACCAAAAAGCTACATCCAAAACAGCGATAGACCACTCCGTAAGAACGCATGTTGGACTACGCATGGACTCCCACCAATTTGCGAACATGCTCATTAATAACACCAATCGGATGTTGCCTGTAATCAGTATGAACACAAGCAACCAAAAGTAGATGAAAACCCTGGCATCGATGCAGCAATATTCAAGGAAGCGTAGCCGTTCCAGCAGGCGATACTCACATTCTTCAGCAGTTTGAGAGAGAAGAAAAACATGATCCATATTGTAAGCATTTATAAATGAAATAGTGAAAAGATTAGCAATTAAGAAAAGGACATACCAACGTTGCCTATACCAATATGTGACATAGGCAACAGCATCAGTAGTTCGCCAACCCATGGGGAGACATTTAAATGATCAAAACCGGAAGTTGGGTATCGTAGTATCCAAAGTTATCACACCACGTACTTCACATGGTAAGGAAGCTAAACTTGTAAAATAGACGGCTCCTGCCGCCCTCAATCCATAGCGCGATAGAGCATGGGGTGGCACATTAGCTTCCCGTGGACAATATGTTAAGGTAGTAGCATTCAACCTCAAAAATTATACTGTGCGCTGCAAATCTGTAGCATAATCTCCGATAAATGATTCAGATTTAGCGATATGTCTTAGCAATACCTGACAATCCGTTTCTATGATGAGTTAATCGTAATCCCTGGAGTAAAATATAAGAGAGTACTGTAGTGCCATGAGTTCGGCTCGCAAAGGCGACATAGCCGGCAAGTAAAAGCAAATAGCAGAAACTAAAGCACCTTGTGAATCTCGTAAGACAGCACCTGCAGCTGCATGTGTGCGTCTCACCGCTGCATCGACATTTAATTTGAGCTTCCCAACCGGTGGTTGTAGCCACGTAACTATTGTGGGTCTGCGATGCCTGACAACTGGAGAGAAACAGATGGCGGATAAATGTGGAATGTGTTGTGAAAATTTCCTGCCCTGAATGGCTGCACACCAAGTATACACATTGTCCCTAACTTGCTCAAAAAGCTGTCTGAATGAGAAATGATCTTCCCCAAATTCAACTAATGTATATTCCTTCCGAATCACCCATGCTACTAGTGATGGAACTACAACTCGTAATTGACCTGTCATGGTACTGGGCGTAGACGTTTGCCACCAACGAATCAGGTATGCCCAAATGGTTGTTTGAGAAGGCATTGGGCCTGAAAAGAGTATCGCGATTTCCTACCAAAGAGGCATTATTGCAGGACAATGAAGAAAAGTGTGATCCAAATTATCTGACTGCAATCTGTAAAAAACACATTGTGTAGGATATATAGTCTGCCATGATCGCAGATTATCAGCCATGGGCAACGAGCGAGGCCACAATTTCCATAAAAATGGTCGTCCTCCCAACGGCAAAGTCGACCACCAAATATATCTATGATACGGGTGTTGGGTTAAGTCAGCGAAGAGTAGCTTATATTTCGACCTTAATGAGAATTGTCCAGTATTGTCAGCGGTCCAATTAAGTCCATCATTCGTAATATGCACTAGTGAGACCATGTAATCATTAATACGGCAAAGGCGCTTCCAGGTGGACGAATCATATATATTAGCATATATTGTGTGCCGTCTACCATATTTAACCCGGAAAAGTTTCGCCCACAATGAGGAAGATTGATGATAGTTCCACCATAAGCGACAGTCATATGCTTGTTGCACTACTGCCAAGGAGCGAATGTTCAGACCACCAAATTCTTTAGGTCGGCATATATTTTCCCAAGATTTCCAGTGATGTCAAGAATTCCATAAAAAGGTAGACATTTTCCTGTTAAGCACAACAATCAAACTCTTGGATAATCTAGAGCTGGCAATAATATGTAGCGGCATTGAGCAAAGTACATGCCTCAAGAGTATAACCCGACCAGCAATGGAGAGGAGTTTAGAAGCCCAAGATGTGAGAACAACATCAAAATGATTAATCAAGGACGTACAGTAAGCAGCACGATTTATACCTCAATACAGATATGATCCCAGATATTTAATCGGTAGCGCAGCATGTCGCATACCTAAAGTATGTGCTACTCGAGTGCCAGAGACTCCTGCAACAGTCACAAATTGACTTTTGTTGAGATTCACTTACTAACATGAAGCTCATTGATAAGTATCCGAAAATCGTCGGAAATGATGTAAATTTGATATAGAGCCATTCAAGAAGATGACTAAGTCATCCGCAAATCCCAGATGTGAGACTCTAGGAACTTTTCCTGCCTGAAAGGGGCGAATTACCCCTTCGTCCATGAGTTGATTTAGTCCTCGAGAGAATCCTTCAGAAGCCAATATAAATAAAAGCGGTGAAAGAGGGTCACCTTGCTTAACTCCCTGAGACACCGGAAAAACCCAGCCGGTTCCCATTTATTAAGATAAAGCAACAGTCGCTGCTAAATTATTGATAAGAATGCGAACCAACCAAGTATGAAATCCCAATTTTGACAAAAGCGCAGCCAAGTAAGACCAACTCACCCTGTCGAAAGCTTTCGCCATGTCCAGCTTAATAATCACATGACCACCCCTTACTGGCTTATCCAATACATGTACCATCTCCTGCGCGAACAATATTTGTTCCGTGATGTCACGACTTTTTAAAAAACCTGTTTGTTCTCACGATATCAGACAGGTTAATAAAGGAGATAGCCGTGTAGCTATTAACCGCGTTATTATTTTGGCTAAAAAGTTAGTCAAGCAAATTGGTCGGAATTCTGAAAAGGTTGATGGATTGGCCACTTTAGGAATCAACGTAATAAGTGCTGCAGCCATTTGACAATGCGGTCGAACCTTAAGAAAATATTCCTGCGCTGCTTTATGTACATCTGTAGAAATTACCTGCCAAAAATGTCTATAAAATGACCCTAGAAATCCATCAGGACCTGCTGCGCTTGAGGGACTCAAATCCCACACTGCCTGCTTAACTTCATCCAATGATTGCAAGGCTAGAAGGTGGCGATTTTCATCATCAGATACCATAGTAGGAATATACTGCAAAATGTCGGCATGATCTGCAGTTTTCTCCCCCGTGAAAAGTGCCTGGTAGTATCGACAATCATCCTGTGAATATGGCTGCAGTAGCTTATGAATTGGCGGTATTGCTTTGAAGTCAAACCATTGCACCTCAGAAAAAGATATAAAAGGAATCATTAGCAATGCCAGATGAAGACAAGTGAATACAAATAGAAATGTAGCAAACATACCCATGCCACCTCGATTCAAATAGAACCAAGGCGGCTTCCAAGAGATGTGTGCCAAAAGACTGTGTGAAGCAGAACGATGTTTGCGATGTTGCAGATGCAGATTCTCCAGTTTCCCAGCAGACCATCGTGAAGGAAATGTAAACCACAGAAAAGCATAATTGTAAACAAAATTCATATATGGAGATAATCATGTATAATGCCCAAAAAAGAGATTGAGTACGCACCCGCGTTGCCTGTATATTGTAACACATGCAACCATAACAATTTAACGCCAACTCTAAATGAGACATCTTAGCGACGGAAAGTGGGAAGCTGTAGGTCCATGTGAATTGCTCCACGCATCTCACAAGGAAGCTCTTGTAGGCAGGCATAGGTGCGAACCCCCTACGAATTATAGCCATGTCGCGCTAAAAAATGTGCTGCTGTTAGCCTCTCGAGGACAATATTGCAAGGTGACTTGGTTGAGCGTCAAAAAAACAACCAGTCGAGCAACCTCAGCAGCAAATGTTCCCGTTATGGTATCTCTATTCATTAGGAGCGAGAGTATCGATTGATAATCCGTCTCCACAATGAGATGTGAATAAGCCGTCACATAGTAAATTAGAGAGAATGACATCGCTTGTAATTCAGCTCACAATGGAGTCAGTGGCGGAAGGGCAAAGCATATAGAGGAAATCATTTGTCTGCGATCATCCCTCAACACAGCACTACCTGCAGGTGATTTCTTGCCCACAGCCGTATCTATATTGAGTTTGAATCGACCAGGTGGAGGAAGCGCCCACTTTATCAGACGTAACTAATTGCGCCGTATTGATGGCAAAAAATTTAAAGCCTGTAGCTGTGGTACAGGATGTGCAAACTTCTTGCCACTCATCGTTGCGCACCTTGTGTAGATTGCTCAACGCACTTGTTCATACAGAGTTCTATATATAAATGTGTCATCCCCAAATCGAATGGCGGCATACGTTTTCCATATTTCCCACGTAACTATAGATGGCACCACTGACTTGAGCTGGCCAGACATAGTGGAGACCGACAAAAGACGCCACTATCGGCGAAGGAATTGCTTGAGAGTTTCTTGTCTAGGGAACAGACCAGAGAAGAGTATCGAAACTTCAATCCATATTGGGCAAATTTGCATGCAACCAAGAAATATATGATCTGTAGTATCTGAGTATTGGCGACAAAAAGCACATTGTGTGGGGTATATAGTTTGCCACAATGAAATGTTATCCACCAAAGGCAACGAGTGTGTCCAAAGGATTCAAAGGAACAGCCTCATACCTGGATAAGCATTTGGCCACCATATGTAACGATGATCCAGAAGAATGTTTCCAATTGTATTTATAGCTAAGTAGGCTGATTTGAGGGAGAACTGGCCGTTGGCATTTGATAGCCAGTTAATCATATTCTGCATGTACACCATATTTTCTTGCATGAAACCATTGATACGACATAACCTCTTCCACGCTGAAGAATCATATATATGCGAATACATGCTTGGAGGACTTCCGTATTTTGCTCTACAATACTCAGCCCAAAGCGTATTTGAGTGATGATAGTTCCACCAAAGCCGACAGTCATATGTCTTTTGTATATGCAAGAGATGTCTAATGCCTCATCCTCCTTCATCTTGTGATTTACAGACCGACATCCAGGACCGCCAATGATGGCCGTCACTCCACAGGAAGTTCGCCATCTTTTGATTTAAAATGTCAATGACACCTTTGGGCAACCTAGAGCTAGCAATAATATGTGATGGCATGGAATTTAGCACATGTTTGATGAGGACCACCGACTCGCCATTGACAACAGTTTAGCAGACCAAGAATGAAGTTTATTATCGAAGTGCTGTATAAGTGATAAGCAATACCGGGCTCTATTAATGCCTTTATATAAGAAGGAACCCAAATATTTAATATGCAGCAATGTCAGACGCATACCCAAAGCCTGCAATGCAGCCACGCCTGAAACACCTTTCCCCACGACTACTTGGCTCTTGTGATAGTTAACTAACTGACCAGAAGCATTGTTTGATATGCGGATAAGAACCTTCGAAATCTTTCCAGATTATGTGTTGAGCCATTTAGAAACATCAACAAATCATCTGCAAAACCTAAATGTGAAACACATGGTGTACGCCCTACATGAAAACCCTTAATTGCCCCCTGTGAGATCATAGCCTTAAGACCACGAGAGAAACCTTCAGATGCAACAATAAACAAAAGTGGCGATAATGAATCACCTTGCTTAACCCCACATCCAACAAAAAAGAAACCGACCTGTTTACCATTTAATAATATTGAACAACGAGTTGCCTGTAAATTATTTATCAACATGCGAACTAACCGTGAGTGAAAGCCCATCTTCTGTAAGAGAAGTTCTAAGTAACGGCAACTGACGCGATCAAATGCCTTTGTCACGTCTAATTTAACCAGGACATGACCCCCCTTGTCTTCTTATCCATCACGTGGACCATTTCTTGCGCTAATAGGATTTGCTCTGTAATGCTTCTGCCTTTCATAAAACCTCCTTGTTCTGCTGAGATAATCTTGGGCCGAATGGGAGATAGTCTGGTAGATATAAGACGTGTGATCACCTTAGAGATAAAATTCGTCAAACAGATTGGTCTAAAATCTGCAAATGTCAGAGGTGTTTTCACTTTAGGAATGAGGACAATGGTTGCCGAAGCCATTTGTTTTGGCATCATCGCACCCAGAAAAAATTCTTGGACTACTTTTTGCACATCCAGATGTATAAGATGCCAGAATCTTCTATAAAATGAGCCTGGATATCCGTCAGGCCCTGCTGCACTAGTGGCACTAAGGTCCCACACCACTGACTGAATCTCTTGTAAAGAAGGCATATGTTGTAAATTTATGTTATCTTCCACCGTTAGGATCGTTGGAACAAACTATAAGTTAGAATATGTGTCATGCACAGGCTCAGCCACAAATAACTTGGAGAAATAATTAACTGCTTCCGTCTCAATATATGCAGATAATCTACACTCTACACCGTCGGCTCTCTGAATCTTGCGGATGAGCTGACGCATGCGTTTGTCTTTAACAGTTTGGTGATAAAATGAAGCATTAGCGTCCCCTTCTTTTAACCACTTGACGTTTGCCTTTTGCTTCCAATAGAGAAAATCTCTATTTTGTGCAATTTTCAACTGGGCTTGGCTTCGGTGATATTGTTCCCGAGTTACATCTGACGGTGAAATATCATAAGCCTTTTCAAGCTTAATCACATCCTCCTCCGCTTGAGCCATTGCGTCAAAAATATTTCCAAACACTTCCTTATTCCATTTCCTTAACTGCTGCTTTAATAGATGAAGTTTGTCATATAAACCCCACATGCCACCTACTATTGGGAAAGATTTCCAGTGATGTTGAACAACCAAATCGAAGTCCGGATGTGTGTCCCAGACATCCAGATATCTAAAACTAGCTGGCACCCGAGTTGTTTCTAGATCGCATTGAAGGAAAATACGAGAATGGTCTGACGTCACCCTAGATAGATGTTGACAGAGAATGGATGGAAACAAGTCTGTAAATGTAGAAGTACAAAGAAACCGATCTAGACGACGCCAAACCCGCACTAGACCACGACCATCGCACCATGTATATGGAGATCCTTGAAAAGAAATTTCTTGTAGGGCACACTCTGCCATACAAGTATTGAAATCCTGCAACTGACGAAGTGTAGGCGAAGAACGTCCGCGATGTTCATCAAGAGTACGAAATGCATTAACATCTCCCCCACCAACCAAGGTAGCTGAAGACCATCACAGATCACCTTTAAATCCTCCCATAATGGTTTTCTTGCAATTACTGTGTGAAATCCATAAAAAGCAATAAACCAAAATTGATCACCAGAAGCCAACCACGATAATTTGAAAGAATAATTTTGTTGGCCTAACCGTGTATCTTCCAACGAAATCATAGAGTCCTTCCAAAAAAACCAAATATGATCATCACATACTGATAATGCTTTGAAAAAACCAAAACGCAAATGATACGATACCAAAGTAGACACTCTTGCTTTAGGTTCAATAATTACTAAACCATGCAAATTGTATCGTCGAATTAAAGAGAGAACCCTAGTTTCCGAGGTACAAATACCTCTCACATTCCAAATCATCAATTTCATTGTGCTAATGGATCAAAAGAGTTAGAGAGTTGCGCTGCATGTAACCTGGTTAATCTCGGAGAAACTGCGGCAACTTGAGGCGGGCGACGTAATATTCTCGGCGGAGAAGCTGTAGTTGCTACGTCAGTCGATGTAACATCTGCTTGTTCTCTACTAGTGTCCAGAAAAAATGCTTGAAAAACATTTGCCATGGTTTCATATATGTCACTGTCTGTGCATTCAAACGGTTTACATTCAAGGGCACTGTCAGATTCGCTATCCGATAAGGATGAAAAATCCTGCTGTTGCGATAAATCTTGAATAATGCAATCATCAACACCTTTGAGATGTGAGATATCCTGTGTAGAAGATACCACATGATTTTGGCAAATATCTAGGGACGGAAGATTGGCCACCGACGGTGAGGCGCAGATGGAGTAGACTTGGTAGGGTTTGTCCGATAAAGATCTGGTTGGTTCAAAGGCATTGTTGTGCTATGAATTTCTTGCACAGCGGCTGGAGCAGGCAAATTTTTCTTGGGTGTCCATCGTTGTTTGTGGTCCTTGCCAGCTTGATGTTGCGTCCTGGGCATTGATTGTTTCACAGGTGCCTCTATAGGGACTTTGGCACAGTCATCAGTCACATGTCCTAACCAAAAACAACTGCTACAATAGGAAGGTAAATCCTCATATTCAACAGTCTGCGTAATAATCCGTGTTTTAAACTATAATTGTTTAGATTATAGAGGCACACACATATATACATTATCCATATATGTATATATGTGTGTGCCATTTAAGTATGTGATTTATGGCATATGGTATAAGGTATTGAGTTTTATACTATAATTGTTTAGATTCGAGCATAGAAAACCAAACAGTGCATATGTGGTGGAATGCAAATGGGTTTTGAAAACCAAAAGATACTCGCTTGGTAACATTGAACTTATAAAACCAGATTTGTAGCCAAAGTTTTAACTTAAGAAGAAGACATTGATTACCATAGAACCTTCTCTCCAATCTCAAAGAAAGATTCATTTGATAATCATGGCATTAATAGCTCATTTTAATCTCGAGTTACATCAAATAGATGTGCAAACTGCGTTTCTTAATAAGGTTCTTGATGAAGAGGTATGCACGCGTTTATCAGAAAGCTTGTCAATTTTGATAATAATCAGTTGGTTTGCAAATTGAAGAAATTCATATATGGGCTTAAACAGACTTTCTGTCAATGGAACCTTATGTTTCATCACATAATCTCTTCATTTGGTTTTGTAAAGAACATTGTTGATCAATGTATATACCTCAAGATCAGTGGGAGCAAATATATTTCCTAGTCCTATATGCAGATGATATTATGCCAGCAAGCAATGATCTTGGGTTATTGCATAAGACTAAACAATTTCTCACTTTGAAATTTGATATAAAGGATATGGGTGAAGCCTCTTATGTACTCGGCGTAGAAATTCACTGAGATAGAACAAGTAAAGTACTTGGTCTTTCACATAAAGTCTATATTAACAAAGTACTTGAGAGACTTGGTATGCATAATTCACCTATTGTCATAGGAGAAAAATTTATTTTGGACCAGTGTCCTACGAAAAAGGCTATGACGCTAATTCACAAGTTTTAGTGGTCTGAAATTTGCCTATACTATTGATAGATCCATGAAGAGTTTCTGCGACAATTCAACTATTGTGTTCTTTGCAAATAATAATGAGAGTGGGGTCACAGTAAACATATCGACATCAAGTATTTGAAGGTTAGAGATCATGTCAAACAATGAGAAGTAAAAATTGAACACATTAGTACGAAGTCAATGATTTCTGATCCTATGAGTAAAGGAGTGCCAGTTAAAGTTTTTCTAGGTCATACTACTAATATAGGACTCTATAGATCTCTTTGATTTTGTTTTACTTTGATCTTATATTTTGTCTAGACATTTGTAAATTTCGAGTATGCGCATTTAAAGTTGTTGTGATCTATTTGATCTATAGACATGGACCCTTTGAGGTGATTTATATTACATCATTCATTTTGTTTGATTGAATGCATGATGCATTGTAATTCTTAGAAGGGAATGCTTGATATCTAAGCATGAAATCTTGATTCGTGTGTTGTATTTTCTATCTAAAGTTTGATAGTCAATACATTCAAGTGACAATCAAGTTAATGGCCATGTAGTTTTGTCGGTTATAATGTGTTATCTGACATTCACATGCGATCCAAGTTGGAGAATATAAGAATCAATTTGATTAATTATGATTGATTCTTGAATCTCGCAATCTATTTATAAGTTACTAAGGTGAATTATATGGGTAAATAGATTTATACATTTTATTAGCCAGATACGGTATTATTATTGTCTGTATTAATTAGACGATTTGATTCTGGTTGATTGACGATCAATATAATTCTTTAATTAAAAAAATTAACTATCAGTTAAATATGGAAAGAGTCCCTAGCCTACCCTATAAATGCAGAGTCTGTGATACTCTATCCATCCAAACAATCAAGCATTCTTATAGGCCTCTATCCATCCAAACAATCAAGCATTTTTACAGGCATAGGGTGAGAGACTCTCTTTCCTAAAGTTCGTCTCTCCTGCAGGCTTCCATATTGAAGGCGTCAACTAAACGATCACGAGGGAAGTAACTTTTATGCTTTCGCATGTTATTTCGGTCTCACAGTAAGTCATCTGAATCCTTGTTTAAACCAATCCATCGTTAATGAAAATAAGGCTTTCATGTTGCAATCGTTAGATGTGTTATTTTACTCCACAACACTGGAATTTGTATACTGAGCCATTGTAATGCTATATTCATGGAAAACACCTTTAAGCATACGTTGAAATATCCTATTTAATTAACTCTTAGCCATGACAATATGCGTATAAAAATTTACCTTATACGTAGGCTAGAAAATTCTGTCCGTAGATATATAAGTACATATACATATCAGATAGTCATTCTTTTGTTTCAAGGAATTTCATGCCTAATGCTTCGAGAAATTTATCCATGGGAGATAACTTATTCTAAATTTTCAAAGATTATTACACAAATTTAAGAGCACTTTATCCATGGAAATAAACTCACATTAGTTAGCATTTATTAGCACATAAGTCTAAAAAACTTATTCTCGGTCACAAGGAATAGCATACCATTCACGGAAAAAACTAACTCATACACACATTCCTTTGGAGAACTTTGTCGATGGAAATCACTCGTTAATAACAATTTATTACTCTCCGTGTTTGAATAACTACAACTTTTATTATCTTGACTAAAAACAGAACAGGTCCCTGTGAGGGCCAAAATACTATATCTAAATGCAAGTAAGAAGAATAGATGATGTATAGCTAGGTATTTGTGCCTTGAAGTTGCAGGATATATTAAGGGCTAGCATGCTTTGTTTATGTGATTTCTTGGATTTCATGATTTTATGCTTGTATGATCACGGCATAATATGGCTTGCGAAGGAAACCCGTGATATTATGATTAACGATTTACGATCTCCAAGCCTTTGGACATCGAGTAAGCATACGCAATCTATCACGACTCACAAAACCATTATGATACTATGATATACGATCTATGATTTCTATGAGCATGACATGTGAGGAAGCTGTTAATGAATTATATACCCACGATTGGTACCAAATGATGTCATTATGATTAAAAGATATAAAATAAGCCCATGGTTACGAATAATGACAAGATGATATGATAGAGATGTACAATATGGAAAGATGTAGACTTTTCCTAGGATGTGTATTATATTGATATAAGTGTGTCGATCCTCTTTAGTGTCATGTCCCGAGTTACTAAGAAGGACATAAGTATGCCATTTGTTTTTGGTATGATGATTTCTCATATGGAGCAAGTTGGCATTCATCTCTATTGTCATGCTTTTGAATGAATGAACTTGAGAACAAATACTTTCATTATTGAATAATGTTGTTTATTGACGACATATCTTGGACTAGTTCTTTTGTTATGTTGAGATTTTATGTTGAATTTGTTGGAGAATTAAAAGTTTGGGCTTTGGCCCATTAAGAAAGGTTACAAAACTTGGTTGAGCAACATACTTTGAGCTTAATTATGATTAGTTTCTGATAATGAAAATCGAAAACTAATGGGTCTTTAATTATCTACGTAACGAGTAGTTAATTTTAGGCTTTGAAATCACTCAATTACGATACCGGGTGAATGAGAAATTAATGCTCAAAATGGATAGAAAACATTGTTAATGGGTGACTTGTCCTATTCTTAGGAAGCCACATCACCCTTATGAAGGAATACCACATTGGACACCTTAGATGTGCCCTTGGGGCGTGAGAAGTTTTTGACCGGAGGGAAGACATAGATTGTTGTATGTAAAGTACATCGATCGGTCGATGTCACTTCGATCGATCGATGTAATCGATCGAAGCCTGACAGAAAGCTTCAAGATCATTGTGCCTTACATCGATCGATCACTTCGATCGATCGATGTAATCGATCGAAGCTGGACAGAAAGTTTCGTAATCGTTCTGTCGTACATCGATCGATGTCACTTCGATCGATCGATGTAATCGATCGAAGCTGGACAACGGACAGAACTTTTCAAACGGTATGCGATAAGATCAATCGGTTTTGATCTAATGGTGGCGGAAAAGGCAGCTTTGATCCAATGGCTGAGATTTAAACTGACCTAACCGCCCAACCGAATGTGGTTTCCATCTAACGCTCCAGGTTTAATCCTACGAATCGGTTTTCAATCTAAAGGCTGAAATTTAAACCTTCCATAACCGCTGGAGGTTTTAATCTGACGGCTCTAATCGATCTACGGTTATGATCCTACGGTCAAGATTCCATCTACATAACCGATTCTCCAACCGATTCCCCTATATAAATAGGGCAAGGGGTGTGCATTCTACACACTTGCTCTTGGCATTCGTAGCATACAACATTCATAGCATTCGAGTTTTTGCATCACGTCCAAGAGAAGTCAGGACACTCGAAGGTTTGCAGCAGTTCAAGTTCAGGAGTGCCGCTCAACTAAACAAGTACCCGTTGTATCCTGGGAGACGGTTGCTAACGCCGGTTGTGCACAGTATACCGGAGCAATATGTCTTAAAGACAGAGTCCTCGACTCGCCCCGAGTTTGATTTACTGTTTACTGTTTTCATACGCACACATTGTACGATTGCGTCTTGGTACAGGATTGATTGTTTCCAAAAATCTTAAGACGTAATCCGATTCAATTACTTCATGTACTGTTTTTTTATTTACGCAAAGCAGTGTTTATACTGATTTGCAGTCTACTTCTACTCATTTCTTAAATCTGATTCTGTTCTGATCTGTACGTTTTGATCGAACTGAACAGGAATGGAAAACGAAAGCTCGAACTCTGTTCAAGGCTTTAATGGTGCTCACTCCGTGTCTGCACCTGACGGGGTAAATAAAGTTGTTACCGGTGCGCCGTTCAACACGGTTCTGTTGGCACCTACCGGAGGGCCTCAGATGAATCCGGCTGCCACAGCTGCACACGTGGAGAAGCCGGAGAAGTTTGCTGGCAGTTTTTTCAAGAGATGGCAGCAAAAGATGCTGTTCTATCTCACAGCACTGGGATTGGCCAAGATGCTGAGTGAAGATCCACCAGTGGTAGAACCTGTGGAGGATCAACATCAGAACATGCAGAACGCCTTGGGGGCTGAGGCATGGGCATATACAAATTTTTGTTGTTTGAATTTGATTCTGAGTTGCCTAGATAATACTATCTATTGCGTGTTTTGTACTTATAAAACTGCAAAAGCTTTGTGGTCGGCTTTAGATAAAAAGTATCGCACAGAAGATGCTGGCATGAAAAAGATAATAGTTGGAAAATTTCTCGACTATAAAATGCTAGATTCCAAAACTGTCATTTTGCAGGTTGAGGAAATACATATGTTGGTATCTGAGATGGAAGAGGAGGGCATGACGCTCAGTGAATCTTTCCAGGTTGCGGCTGTGATTGAGAAGTTGTCTCCTTCGTGGAGGGAATTTAAGAGCTATCTCAAACACAAACGAAAGGAAATGAAGATGGAGGGTTTGATTGTCCGGCTTCGAATTGAAGAGGACAATCGTTGTGCCGAGAGAAAGCCAACCACTCCGTCGGGTCAAGCCAAAGCTCATGTTGCTGAGGCGAAAAACAAAAAGAAGAATAACACTTTGGGCGTGAACGTCAAGGGCAAGGAGATTGTAAAATTCACAGGTAAGTGTTATAACTGTGGAAAACCAGGGCACCGGAGCAGTGACTGCCGTAAGCCTAAAAATGAGCTATTAATCGCCATTTATTATCCATATATGTATATATGTGTGTGCCATTTAAGTATGTGATTTATGGCATATGGTATAAGGTATTGAGTTTTATACTATAATTGTTTAGATTCGAGCATAGAAGAGAAAGAAGTAAATACCGGATTCAAGGTAAGTGGTCTATTTGTGCTCGTTATGTTGTCATGCATCAGGGGTAGGTGGTCTATCCGCGCTCGTTATACTGTCATGCATTAGAGTAAGTGGTCTATTTGTGCTTGTTGTGTTTATCATGCTGAGTGAGTTATTTGTTGCATATCTGCAATTGGATTTTCTATATATGCGGGTTGTGTGTGAGGTATGTAAGTATATATGAACTGGGTGTATGTATGGTTGTACGATTTCAATGCGTATCGCATATGTATATGGATGTGTGGGAGTATATATGCACATGTATGGGCACGAGCATATGTATGAGTATGGGTGCACCAGATTATGAGTGATTACGCATTTGCATTCATGGCACGAGCATTGCACTGGCCTATGTGCCGTGTGGCCCTATGAGGCGTGTGGTCATACGAGATGTGCGGCCCTATGAGGCGTGTGGTCTTACGGGATGTGTGGCCCTATGAGGCGTGTGATCCTACGAGACGTGTGGCCCTATGAGGCGTGTGGTCCTAGTGGACGTGTGGCCCTATGAGGCGTGTGGTCCTACAGGACATGTGGCCCTATGAGGCGTGTGGCCCGACGGGTGTGTGGCTTGACGAGGCATGTGATAGGATCACCTCGAGGTTCATGCATTGCATGATAGAGAGACAGACATTCGTGTGTTGAGGTTTCGCTGCGTGTGACACGTAGAGAAAGGCATGCATCATGAAGTTGCGCATTATTCTGTGGAGTGACTTACTTTCCACCGTTTATTTATTCCATTGGCATGTATTGCTTTATTCTTCGTTTATGTGATTATTTGTTTGTTGTGTATGTCATATTTGAGAAGAGCATGCATTACGGTAATGTAGATTGAATGATGGATCTTGTTTGACTATTCTCGATGTGTCAGCTGTTAGAGATATTTGAGTGAATTTAACTTAGTACTAGAGACATGTATGTTGATTTGTAAATGTTTTCTGTAATTGTCTCTACATGTATGATTTCCATAATAGGTATAGATAGGTTGCTTACTGAGCCCGTTGATTTGGCTCACACCACTACTCACCAGTTTTGCAGGTAGGAGAAGTTAGGGTATGCTTACACAGGAGTTAGTGTACCATGGAAGATTGAGACGAGAGATTTCGAGACTAAGGATATTCAGAAAAGACTTTCGAGGGTTGGTTGAGACAATTATTTCGATATTCGAGGTTTATGTATTTTTGAGATTAGTGTTATATACATTTGACTATTGTATTTATTTAGAAATTCTTAGACATTGCATTGACCATGACGATTATTTTATCGAGGATTTTAGTAACGACTTTTACTGGCATCGATTTACGTTATTATGATGACGTGTAGTTGATTTTTTATCGACGCCTTGTATTCTCCTTAGCGAGATACGACGCTTGAGTCATTTCGAGTATTAGGGCTCGGAACGGGTCGCTACACTAAGGGTAGTGACAAATTGTTTCTATGGTCGATGTCATGAAATCAATGGCCAAAAACAATGTCTGAAAGCTTGTTCTGTTACCAAACAGTGCATATGTGGTGGAATGCAAATGGGTTTTGAAAACCAAAAGAGACTCGCTTGGTAACATTAAACTTATAAAACAAGATTTGTAGCCAAAGTTTTCACTTAAGAAGAAGACATTGATTACCATAGAACCTTCTCTCCAATCTCAAAGAAAGATTCATTTGATAATCATGGCATTAATAGCTCATTTTAATCTGGAGTTACATCAAATAGATGTGCAAACTGTGTTTCTTAATGAGGTTCTTGATGAAGAGGTATGCACGCATTTATCAGAAAGCTTGTCAATTTTGATAATAATCAGTTGGTTTGCAAATTGAAGAAATGCATATATGGGCTTAAACAGACTTTCTGTCAATGGAACCTTATGTTTCATCACATAATCTCTTCATTTGGTTTTGTAAAGAACATTGTTGATCAATGTATATACCTCAAGATCAGTGGGAGCAAATATATTTCCTAGTCCTATATGCAGATGATATTCTGCCAGCAAGCAATGATCTTGGGTTATTGCATAAGACTAAACAATTTCTCACTTTGAACTTTGATATAAAGGATATGGGTGAAGCCTCTTATGTACTCAGCGTAGAAATTCACTGAGATAGAACAAGTAAAGTACTTGGTCTTTCACATAAAGTCTATATTAACAAAGTACTTGAGAGACTTGGTATGCATAATTCACCTATTGTCATAGGAGAAAAATTTATTTTGGACCAGTGTCCTACAAAAAAAGGCTATGACGGTAATTCACAAGTTTTAGTGGTCTGAAATTTGCCTATACTATTGATAGATCCATGAAGAGTTTCTGCGACAATTCAACTATTATGTTCTTTGAAAATAATAATGAGAGTGGGGTCACAGTAAACATATCGACATCAAGTATTTGAAGGTTAGAGATCATGTCAAACAATGAGAAGTAAAAATTGAACACATTAGTACGAAGTCAATGATTTCTGATTCTATGAGTAAAGGAGTGCCAGTTAAAGTTTTTCTAGGTCATACTACTAATATAGGACTCTATAGATCTCTTTGATTTTGTTTTACTTTGATCTTATATTTTGTCTAGACATTTGTAAATTTCGAGTATGCGCATTTAAAGTTGTTGTGATCTATTTGATCTATAGACATGGACCCTTTGAGGTGATTTATATTACATCATTCATTTTGTTTGATTGAATGCATGATGCATTGTAATTCTTAGAAGGGAATGCTTGATATCTAAGCATGAAATCTTGATTCGCGTGTTGTATTTTCTATCTAAAGTTTGGTAGTCAATACATTCAAGTGACAATCAAGTTAATGGCCATGTAGTTTTGTCGGTTATAATGTGTTATCTGACATTCACATGCAATCCAAGTTGGAGAATATAAGAATCAATTTGATTAATTATGATTGATTCTTGAATCTCGCAATCTATTTATAAGTTACTAAGGTGAATTATATGGGTAAATAGATTTATACATTTTATTAGCCAGATACGGTATTATTATTGACTGTATTAATTAGACGATTTGATTCTGGTCCATTGACGATCAATATAATTCTTTGATAAAAAAAATTAACTATCAGTTAAATATGGAAAGAGTCCCTAGCCTGCCCCATAAATGCAGAGCCAGTGATACTCTACCCATCCAAACAATCAAGCATTCTTATTGGCCTCTATCCATCCAAACAATCAAGCATTCTTACAGGCATTGGGTGAGAGACTCTCTTTCCTAAAGTTCGTCTCTCCAGCAGGCTTCCATATTGAAGGCGTCAACTAAACGATCATGAGGGAAGTAACTTTTATGCTTTCGCATGTTATTTCGGTCTCACAGTAAGTCATCGGAATCCTTGTTTAAACCTATCCATCGTTAATGAAAATAAGGCTTTCATGTTGCAATCATTAGATGTGTTATTTTACTCCACAACAATGGAATTTGTATACTGAGCCATTGTAATGCTATTATTCATGGAAAACACCTTTAAGCATACGTTGAAATATCCTATTTAATTAACTCTTAGCCATGACAATATGCGTATAAAAATTTACCTTATACGTAGGCTAGAAAATTCTGTCCGTAGCTATATAAGTACATATACATATCAGATAGTCATTCTTTTGTTTCAAGGAATTTCATGCCTAATGCTTCGAGAAATTTATCCATGGGAGATAACTTATTCTAAATTTTCAAAGATTATTACACAAATTTAAGAGCACTTTATCCATGGAAATAAACTCACATTAGTTAGCATTTATTAGCACATAAGTCTAAAAAACTTATTCTCGGTCACAAGGAATAGCATACCATTCACGGAAAAAACTAACTCATACACACATTCCTTTGGAGAACTTTGTCGATGGAAATCACTCGTTAATAACAATTTATTACTCTCCGTGTTTGAATAACTACAACTTTTATTATCTTGACTAAAGACAGAACAGGTCCCTATGAGGGCCAAAATACTATATCTAAATGCAAGTAAGAAGAATAGATGATGTATAGCTAGGTATTTGTGCCTTGAAGTTGCAGGATATATTAAGGGCTAGCATGCTTTGTTTATGTGATTTCTTGGATTTCATGATTTTATGCTTGTATGATCACGGCATAATATGGCTTGCGAAGGAAACCCGTGATATTATGATTAACGATTTACGATCTCCAAGCCTTTGGACATCGAGTAAGCATACGCAATCTATCACGACTCACAAAACCATTATGATACTATGATATACGATCTATGATTTCTATGAGCATGACATGTGAGGAAGCTGTTAATGAATTATATACCCACGATTGGTACCAAATGATGTCATTATGATTAAAAGATATAAAATAAGCCCATGGTTACGAATAATGACAAGATGATATGATAGAGATGTACAATATGGAAAGATGTAGACTTTTCCTAGGATGTGTATTATATTGATATAAGTGTGTCGATCCTCTTTAGTGTCATGTCCCGAGTTACTAAGAAGGACATAAGTATGCCATTTGTTTTTGGTATGATGATTTCTCATATGGAGCAAGTTGGCATTCATCTCTATTGTCATGCTTTTGAATGAATGAACTTGAGAACAAATACTTTCATTATTGAATAATGTTGTTTATTGACGACATATCTTAGACTAGTTCTTTTGTTATGTTGAGATTTTATGTTGAATTTGTTGGAGAATTAAAAGTTTGGGCTTTGGCCCATTAAGAAAGGTTACAAAACTTGGTTGAGCAACATACTTTGAGCTTAATTATGATTAGTTTCTGATAATGAAAATCGAAAACTAATGTGTCTTTAATTATCTACGTAACGAGTAGTTAATTTTAGGCTTTGGAATCACTCAATTACGATACCGGGTGAATGAGAAATTAATGCTCAAAATGGATAGAAAACATTGTTAATGGGTGACTTGTCCTATTCTTAGGAAGCCACATCACCCTTATGAAGGAATACCACATTGGACACTTTAGATGTGCCCTTGGGGCGTGAGAAGTTTTTGACCGGAGGGAAGACATAGATTGTTGTATGTAGAGTACATCGATCGGTCGATGTCACTTCGATCGATCGATGTAATCGATCGAAGCCTGACAGAAAGCTTCAAGATCATTGTGCCTTACATCGATCGATCACTTCGATCGATCGATGTAATCGATCGAAGCTGGACAGAAAGTTTCGTAATCGTTCTGTCGTACATCGATCGATGTCACTTCGATCGATCGATGTAATCGATCGAAGCTGGACAACGGACAGAACTTTTCAAACGGTATGCGATAAGATCAATCGGTTTTGATCTAATGGTGGCGGAAAAGGCAGCTTTGATCCAATGGCTGAGATTTAAACTGACCTAACCGCCCAACCGAATGTGGTTTCCATCTAACGCTCCAGGTTTAATCCTACGAATCGGTTTTCAATCTAAAGGCTGAAATTTAAACCTTCCATAACCGCTGGAGGTTTTAATCTGACGGCTCTAATCGATCTACGGTTATGATCCTACGGTCAAGATTCTATCTACATAACCGATTCTCCAACCGATTCCCCTATATAAATAGGGCAAGGGGTGTGCATTCTACACACTTGCTCTCGGCATTCGTAGCATACAACATTCATAGCATTCGAGTTTTTGCATCACGTCCAAGAGAAGTCAGGACACTCGAAGGTTCGCAGCAGTTCAAGTTCAGGAGTGCCGCTCAACTGAACAAGTACCCGTTGTATCCTGGGAGACGGTTGCTAACGCCGGTTGTGCACAGTATACCGGAGCAATACGTCTTAAAGACAGAGTCCTCGACTCGCCCCGGGTTTGATTTACTGTTTACTGTTTTCATACGCACACATTGTACGATTGCGTCTTGGTACAGGATTGATTGTTTCCAACAATCTTAAGACGTAATCCGATTCAATTACTTCATGTACTGTTTTTTTATTTACGCAAAGCAGTGTTTATACTGATTTGCAGTCTACTTCTACTCAATTCTTAAATCTGATTCTGTTCTGATCTGTACGTTTTGATCGAACTGAACAGGAATGGAAAACGAAAGCTCGAACTCTGTTCAAGGCTTTAATGGTGCTCACTCCGTGTCTGCACCTGACAGGGTAAATAAAGTTGTTACCGGTGCGCCGTTCAACACGGTTCCGTTGGCACCTACCGGAGGGCCTCAGATGAATCCGGCTGCCACAGCTGCACACGTGGAGAAGCCGGAGAAGTTTGCTGGCAGTTTTTTCAAGAGATGGCAGCAAAAGATGCTGTTCTATCTCACAGAACTGGGATTGGCCAAGATGCTGAGTGAAGATCCACCAGTGGTAGAACCTGTGGAGGATCAACATCAGAACATGCAGAACGCCTTGGGGGCTGAGGCATGGGCATATACAAATTTTTGTTGTTTGAATTTGATTCTGAGTTTCCTAGATAATACTATCTATTGCGTGTTTTGTACTTATAAAACTGCAAAAGCTTTGTGGTCGGCTTTAGATAAAAAGTATCGCACAGAAGATGCTGGCATGAAAAAGATAATAGTTGGAAAATTTCTCGACTATAAAATGCTAGATTCCAAAACTGTCATTTTGCAGGTTGAGGAAATACATATGTTGGTATCTGAGATGGAAGAGGAGGGCATGACGCTCAGTGAATCTTTCCAGGTTGCGGCTGTGATTGAGAAGTTGTCTCCTTCGTGGAGGGAATTTAAGAGCTATCTCAAACACAAACGAAAGGAAATGAAGATGGAGAGTTTGATTGTCCGGCTTCGAATTGAAGAGGACAATCGTTGTGCCGAGAGAAAGCCAACCACTCCGTCGGGTCAAGCCAAAGCTCATGTTGCTGAGGCGAAAAACAAAAAGAAGAATAACACTTTGGGCGTGAACGTCAAGGGCAAGGAGATTGTAAAGTTCACAGGTAAGTGTTATAACTGTAGAAAACCAGGGCACCAGAGCAGTGACTGCCGTAAGCCTAAAAATGAGCTATTAATCACCATTTATTATCCATATATGTATATATGTGTGTGCCATTTAAGTATGTGATTTATGGCATATGGTATAAGGTATTGAGTTTTATACTATAATTGTTTAGATTCGAGCATAGAAGAGAAAGAAGTAAATACCGGATTCAAGGTAAGTGGTCTATTTGTGCTCGTTATATTGTCATGCATCAGGGGTAGGTGGTCTATCCGCGCTCGTTATACTGTCATGCATTAGAGTAAGTGGTCTATTTGTGCTTGTTGTGTTTATCATGCTGAGTGAGTTATTTGTTGCATATCTGCAATTGGATTTTCTATATATGCGGGTTGTGTGTGAGGTATGTAAGTATATATGAACTGGGTGTATGTATGGTTGTACGATTTCAATGCGTATCGCATATGTATATGGATGTGTGGGAGTATATATGCACATGTATGGGCACGAGCATATGTATGAGTATGGGTGCACCAGATTATGAGTGATTACGCATTTGCATTCATGGCACGAGCATTGCACTGGCCTATGTGCCGTGTGGCCCTATGAGGCGTGTGGTCATACGAGATGTGCGGCCCTATGAGGCGTGTGGTCTTACGGGATGTGTGGCCCTATGAGGCGTGTGATCCTACGAGACGTGTGGCCCTATGATGCGTGTGGTCCTAGGGGACGTGTGGCCCTATGAGGCGTGTGGTCCTACAGGACATGTGGCCCTATGAGGCGTGTGGCCCGACGGGTGTGTGGCTTGACGAGGCATGTGATAGGATCACCTCGAGGTTCATGCATTGCATGATAGAGAGACAGACATTCGTGTGTTGAGGTTTCGCTGCGTGTGACACGTAGAGAAAGACATGCATCATGAAGTTGCGCATTATTCTGTGGAGTGACTTACTTTCCACCGTTTATTTATTCCATTGGCATGTATTGCTTTATTCTTCGTTTATGTGATTATTTGTTTGTTGTGTATGTCATATTTGAGAAGAGCATGCATTACGGTAATGTAGATTGAATGATGGATCTTGTTTGACTATTCTCGATGTGTCAGCTGTTAGAGATATTTGAGTGAATTTAACTTAGTACTAGAGACATGTATGTTGATTTGTAAATGTTTTCTGTAATTGTCTCTACATGTATGATTTCCATAATAGGTATAGATAGGTTGCTTACTGAGCCCGTTGATTTGGCTCACACCACTACTCACCAGTTTTGCAGGTAGAAGAAGTTAGGGTATGCTTACACAGGAGTTAGTGTACCATGGAAGATTGAGACGAGAGATTTCGAGACTAAGGATATTCAGAAAAGACTTTCGAGGGTTGGTTGAGACAATTATTTCGATATTCGAGGTTTATGTATTTTTGAGATTAGTGTTATATACATTTGACTATTGTATTTATTTAGAAATTCTTAGACATTGTATTGACCATGACGATTATTTTATCGAGGATTTTAGTAACGACTTTTACTGGCATCGATTTACGTTATTATGATGACGTGTAGTTGATTTTTTATCGACGCCTTGTATTCTCCTTAGCGAGATACGACGCTTGAGTCGTTTCGAGTATTAGGGCTCGGAACGGGTCGCTACACTAAGGGTAGTGACAAATTGTTTCTATGGTCGATGTCATGAAATCAATGGCCAAAAACAATGTCTGAAAGCTTGTTCTGTTACCAAACAGTGCATATGTGGTGGAATGCAAATGGGTTTTGAAAACCAAAAGAGACTCGCTTGGTAACATTAAACTTATAAAACCAGATTTGTAGCCAAAGTTTTCACTTAAGAAGAAGACATTGATTACCATAGAACCTTCTCTCCAATCTCAAAGAAAGATTCATTTGATAATCATGGCATTAATAGCTCATTTTAATCTGGAGTTACATCAAATAGATGTGCAAACTGTGTTTCTTAATGAGGTTCTTGATGAAGAGGTATGCACGCATTTATCAGAAAGCTTGTCAATTTTGATAATAATCAGTTGGTTTGCAAATTGAAGAAATGCATATATGGGCTTAAACAGACTTTCTGTCAACGGAACCTTATGTTTCATCACATAATCTCTTCATTTGGTTTTGTAAAGAACATTGTTGATCAATGTATATACCTCAAGATCAGTGGGAGCAAATATATTTCCTAGTCCTATATGCAAATGATATTCTGCCAGCAAGCAATGATCTTGGGTTATTGCATAAGACTAAACAATTTTTCACTTTGAACTTTGATATAAAGGATATGGGTGAAGCCTCTTATGTACTCGGCGTAGAAATTCACTGAGATAGAACAAGTAAAGTACTTGGTCTTTCACATAAAGTCTATATTAACAAAGTATTTGAGAGACTTGGTATGCATAATTCACCTATTGTCATAGGAGAAAAATTTATTTTGGACCAGTGTCCTACAAAAAAAGGCTATGACGCTAATTCACAAGTTTTAGTGGTCTGAAATTTGCCTATACTATTGATAGATCCATGAAGAGTTTCTGCGACAATTCAACTATTATGTTCTTTGAAAATAATAATGAGAGTGGGGTCACAGTAAACATATCGACATCAAGTATTTGAAGGTTAGAGATCATGTCAAACAATGAGAAGTAAAAATTGAACACATTAGTACGAAGTCAATGATTTCTGATTCTATGAGTAAAGGAGTGCCAGTTAAAGTTTTTCTAGGTCATACTACTAATATAAGACTCTATAGATCTCTTTGATTTTGTTTTACTTTGATCTTATATTTTGTCTAGACATTTGTAAATTTCGAGTATGCGCATTTAAAGTTGTTGTGATCTATTTGATCTATAGACATGGACCCTTTGAGGTGATTTATATTACATCATTCATTTTGTTTGATTGAATGCATGATGCATTGTAATTCTTAGAAGGGAATGCTTGATATCTAAGCATGAAATCTTGATTCGCGTGTTGTATTTTCTATCTAAAGTTTGGTAGTCAATACATTCAAGTGACAATCAAGTTAATGGCCATGTAGTTTTGTCGGTTATAATGTGTTATCTGACATTCACATGCGATCCAAGTTGGAGAATATAAGAATCAATTTGATTAATTATGATTGATTCTTGAATCTCGCAATCTATTTATAAGTTACTAAGGTGAATTATATGGGTAAATAGATTTATACATTTTATTAGCCAGATACGGTATTATTATTGACTGTATTAATTAGACGATTTGATTCTGGTCCATTGAAGATCAATATAATTCTTTGATAAAAAAAATTAACTATCAGTTAAATATGGAAAGAGTCCCTAGCCTGCCCCATAAATGCAGAGCCAGTGATACTCTATCCATCCAAACAATCAAGCATTCTTATTGGCCTCTATCCATCCAAACAATCAAGCATTCTTACAGGCATTGGGTGAGAGACTCTCTTTCCTAAAGTTCGTCTCTCCAGCAGGCTTCCATATTGAAGGCGTCAACTAAACGATCATGAGGGAAGTAACTTTTATGCTTTCGCATGTTATTTCGGTCTCACAGTAAGTCATCGGAATCCTTGTTTAAACCTATCCATCGTTAATGAAAATAAGGCTTTCATGTTGCAATCATTAGATGTGTTATTTTACTCCACAACAATGGAATTTGTATACTGAGCCATTGTAATGCTATTATTCATGGAAAACACCTTTAAGCATACGTTGAAATATCCTATTTAATTAACTCTTAGCCATGACAATATGCGTATAAAAATTTACCTTATACGTAGGCTAGAAAATTCTGTCCGTAGCTATATAAGTACATATACATATCAGATAGTCATTCTTTTGTTTCAAGGAATTTCATGCCTAATGCTTCGAGAAATTTATCCATGGGAGATAACTTATTCTAAATTTTCAAAGATTATTACACAAATTTAAGAGCACTTTATCCATGGAAATAAACTCACATTAGTTAGCATTTATTAGCACATAAGTCTAAAAAACTTATTCTCGGTCACAAGGAATAGCATACCATTCACGGAAAAAACTAACTCATACACACATTCCTTTGGAGAACTTTGTCGATGGAAATCACTCGTTAATAACAATTTATTACTCTCCGTGTTTGAATAACTACAACTTTTATTATCTTGACTAAAGACAGAACAGGTCCCTATGAGGGCCAAAATACTATATCTAAATGCAAGTAAGAAGAATAGATGATGTATAGCTAGGTATTTGTGCCTTGAAGTTGCAGGATATATTAAGGGCTAGCATGCTTTGTTTATGTGATTTCTTGGATTTCATGATTTTATGCTTGTATGATCACGGCATAATATGGCTTGCGAAGGAAACCCGTGATATTATGATTAACGATTTACGATCTCCAAGCCTTTGGACATCGAGTAAGCATACGCAATCTATCACGACTCACAAAACCATTATGATACTATGATATACGATCTATGATTTCTATGAGCATGACATGTGAGGAAGCTGTTAATGAATTATATACCCACGATTGGTACCAAATGATGTCATTATGATTAAAAGATATAAAATAAGCCCATGGTTACGAATAATGACAAGATGATATGATAGAGATGTACAATATGGAAAGATGTAGACTTTTCCTAGGATGTGTATTATATTGATATAAGTGTGTCGATCCTCTTTAGTGTCATGTCCCGAGTTACTAAGAAGGACATAAGTATGCCATTTGTTTTTGGTATGATGATTTCTCATATGGAGCAAGTTGGCATTCATCTCTATTGTCATGCTTTTGAATGAATGAACTTGAGAACAAATACTTTCATTATTGAATAATGTTGTTTATTGACGACATATCTTAGACTAGTTCTTTTGTTATGTTGAGATTTTATGTTGAATTTGTTGGAGAATTAAAAGTTTGGGCTTTGGCCCATTAAGAAAGGTTACAAAACTTGGTTGAGCAACATACTTTGAGCTTAATTATGATTAGTTTCTGATAATGAAAATCGAAAACTAATGGGTCTTTAATTATCTACGTAACGAGTAGTTAATTTTAGGCTTTGGAATCACTCAATTACGATACCGGGTGAATGAGAAATTAATGCTCAAAATGGATAGAAAACATTGTTAATGGGTGACTTGTCCTATTCTTAGGAAGCCACATCACCCTTATGAAGGAATACCACATTGGACACTTTAGATGTGCCCTTGGGGCGTGAGAAGTTTTTGACCGGAGGGAAGACATAGATTGTTGTATGTAGAGTACATCGATCGGTCGATGTCACTTCGATCGATCGATGTAATCGATCGAAGCCTGACAGAAAGCTTCAAGATCATTGTGCCTTACATCGATCGATCACTTCGATCGATCGATGTAATCGATCGAAGCTGGACAGAAAGTTTCGTAATCGTTCTGTCGTACATCGATCGATGTCACTTCGATCGATCGATGTAATCGATCGAAGCTGGACAACGGACAGAACTTTTCAAACGGTATGCGATAAGATCAATTGGTTTTGATCTAATGGTGGCGGAAAAGGCAGCTTTGATCCAATGGCTGAGATTTAAACTGACCTAACCGCCCAACCGAATGTGGTTTCCATCTAACGCTCCAGGTTTAATCCTGCGAATCGCTTTTCAATCTAAAGGCTGAAATTTAAACCTTCCAGAACCGCTGCAGGTTTTAATCTGACGGCTCTAATCGATCTACGGTTATGATCCTACGGTCAAGATTCCATCTACATAACCGATTCTCCAACCGATTCCTCTATATAAATAGGGCAAGGGGTGTGCATTCTACACACTTGCTCTCGGCATTCGTAGCATACAGCATTCATAGCATTCGAGTTTTTGCATCACGTCCAAGAGAAGTCAGGACACTCGAAAGTTCGCAGCAGTTCAAGTTCAGGAGTGCCGCTCAACTGAACAAGTACCCGTTGTATCCTGGGAGACGGTTGCTAACGCCGGTTGTGCACAGTATACCGGAGCAATACGTCTTAAAGACAGAGTCCTCGACTCGCCCTGGGTTTGATTTACTGTTTACTGTTTTCATACGCACACATTGTACGATTGCGTCTTGGTACAGGATTGATTGTTTCCAACAATCTTAAGACGTAATCCGATTCAATTACTTCATGTACTGTTTTTTTTATTTACGCAAAGCAGTGTTTATACTGATTTGCAGTCTACTTCTACTCATTTCTTAAATCTGATTCTGTTCTGATGTGTACGTTTTGATCGAACTGAACATGAATGGAAAACAAAAGCTCGAACTCTGTTCAAGGCTTTAATGGTGCTCACTCCGTGTCTGCACCTGACGGGGTAAATAAAGTTGCTGCCGGTGCGCCGTTCAACACGGTTCCGTTGGCACCTACCGGAGGGCCTCAGATGAATCCGGCTGCCACAGCTGCACACGTGGAGAAGCCGGAGAAGTTTGCTGGCATTTTTTCAAGAGATGGCAGCAAAAGATGCTGTTCTATCTCACAGCACTGGGATTGGCCAAGATGCTGAGTGAAGATCCACCAGTGGTAGAACCTGTGGAGGATCAACATCAGAACATGCAGAACGCCTTGGGGGCTGAGGCATGGGCGTATACAAATTTTTGTTGTTTGAATTTGATTCTGAGTTGCCTAGATAATACTATCTATGGCGTGTTTTGTACTTATGAAACTGCAAAAGCTTTGTGGTCGGCTTTAGATAAAAAGTATCGCACAGAAGATGCTTGCACGAAAAAGTTAATAGTTGGAAAATTTCTCGACTATGAAATGCTAGATTCCAAAACTGTCATTTTGCAGGTTGAGGAAATACATATGTTGGTATCTGAGATGGAAGAGGAGGGTATGACGCTCAGTGAATCTTTCCAGGTTGCGGCTGTGATTGAGAAGCTGTCTCCTTCGTGGAGGGAATTTAAGAGCTATCTCAAACACAAACGAAAGGAAATGAAGATGGAGGATTTGATTGTCTGGCTTCGAATTGAAGAGGACAATCGTTGTGTCGAGAGAAAGCCAACCACTCCGTCGGGTCAAGCCAAAGCTCATGTTGCTGAGGCGAAAAACAAAAAGAAGAATAACACTTTGGGTGTGAACGTCAAGGGCAAGGAGATTGTAAAGTTCACAAGTAAGTGTTATAACTGTGGAAAACCAGGGCACCGGAGCAGTGACTGCCGTAAGCCTAAAAAGAATCAGAATCAAAACAAAGCAAAAGCGAATCTGGTCGGCACAATGGAAGATCTGAATCTCTGCGTAGTGGTGACGGAGTGCAACGCAGTGGGGAACCCGCGTGAATGGTGGGTGGACACAGATGCCACTCGACATGTTTGTGCGAACAGGAAAATGTTCAGAGAATATTTACCCATGACAAACAACGAACAAATTTTCATGGGAAACTCCGACAGCTCGAAGATTGAAGGATCGTGCAAGGTGGTTCTGAAACTGACCTCAGGACGGGAGTTGACCCTGCAGAATGTGTTGCATGTTCCTGACATCAGGAAGAACTTGGTTTCTGGCGCACTGCTAGTCAGTCATGGTTTCAAGCTTGTTTTTGAGGCAAACAAATTTACACTTTCTAAGAATGGCATGTATTTAGGAAAGGGGTACCTTACTGATAACATGTTTAAGTTAAATGTTATGACGATTGTACCCAAGAAAGTTGCGCCCACTAAGGCTAATAAAATTTTTTCCTCTTCTGCTTACATGCTTGAGTCTTCTTGTTTATGGCATTTTCGTTTGGGACATGTTAATTACAAGTCAATACAACGAATGATTAATCTTGACTTATTGCCTAAACTGGACTTTAATAATAAAGAAAAATGCCAAATATATGTTGAAGCAAAATTGACAAAAGCGCCATTTCCTTCAACAAAACGAAACACTGAATCATTGGATTTAATTCATACAGACTTGTGCGATTTAAAGTTTGTACAAACAAGAGGAGGTAAAAAGTACTTTGTAACTTTTATCGACGATTGCACTAGATACTGTTATGTTTATTTGTTAAGTAGCAAAGATGAGGCCATTGATGCTTTTAAAGATTATAAGAATGAAGTTGAGAATCAACTTAGTAAACGAATTAAAACAATTCGAAGTGATAGAGGCGGGGAATATGACGCATCGTTTAATGAATTCTGTTCAGAACATGGCATTGTTCACCAAAAGACTGCACCATATTCACCTCAATCGAATGGTATTGCAGAACGCAAAAACCGTACTCTAATGGAGATGATGAATGCTATGTTGATAAGTTCGGGTCTACCTCAGAACTTGTGGGAGGAAGCAATTCTCTCCGCCAACGTCATTTTAAATAGGATTCCGTCCAAGAATACAGATAAAACCCCATATGAACTTTGGAAAAGCTATAAGCCTAGTTACAAATACTTGAAAGTGTGGGGGTGTCTGGCGAAGGTTGCTGTACCTAAACCAAGAAAAGTGAGAATCGGGCCTAAAACAATTGATTGCATATTCATCGGCTATGCAACGAACAGTAGTGCATATCGTTTCTTAGTACACAAATCAGACATTCCTGAGATACATGAAAATGTTGTCATGGAGTCGAGGAATGCAGTGTTCTTTGAAAATGTCTTTCCGAAGAAAGACAAAGACAGTGGACAAGCTAGAACTAGTAAGCGAGTGCGTGAGACGACTCCTCAAGAGACTGAGGAACCTCGTCAAAGCAAACGAGTCAAAATGCCGACGTCTTTTGGACCAGATTTTATAACCTACATGGTAGAAAACGAGCCGAGATCATTCTCTGAGGCAATGACAACTCCAGAAGCTCCTTTCTAGAAAGAAGCAGTGAATAGTGAGATAGATTCCATTATTCAAAATCACACTTGGGAGCTGGTAGATCTTCCTCCAGGAAGTAAACCACTCGGATGCAAGTGGATTTTCAGAAAAAAAACTGAAAGAAGATGGATCTATTGACAAGTACAAACCCAGGTTAGTAGCCAAGGGCTACAGACAGAAATAAGGTTTTGACTTCTTTGATACCTACTCACCAATGACTAGGATCACTTCCATAAGGATGTTAGTGGCTATTGCTGCAGTCTATGATTTATAAATCCATCAAATGGATGTGAAGACTGCCTTTCTTAATGGTGAGTTAGAGGAAGAGATTTATATGGAACAACCCGAAAGGTTCGTCGTTCCAGGACAAAAAAGGAAAGTGTGTAGACTTGTTAAGTCTCTGTACGGACTTAAACAAGCACCCAAGCAATGGAACTTAAAGTTTGATCTGGTAATGATGTCAAACGACTTCAGGATCAACGAGTGTGACAAGTGTGTATACATCAAGAGCACACCAAATGCCTATGTAATAGTATGTCTCTATGTAGACGACATGCTGATCATGGGCAGTACTCGTGACATCATCTTGAGTACAAAGAAGATGTTAACACGAAATTTTGATATGAAGGACATGGGGGTTGCCAATGTTACTCTAGGAATTAAAATTTCTCGGATGGCTGATGGTCTTGTTATGTCGCAAACCACTATATTGAATCTGTTCTCAAACGATTCAATATGTTTGAAGCAAAACCAATAAAGACCCCACTTGACTTAAGTATACACTTAAGGAAAAATCGAGACGAACCTGTAGCTCAATTAAAATACTCTCAGGTAATCGGGAGTCTGATGTACATAACGAATTGTACAAGACCAGACTTAGCTTGTTCAGTAAACAAATTGAGCAGGTTTACCAGTAATCCAAGTGATGATAATTGGAAAGCTCTTAACAGAGTGATGAGGTATCTAAAATACACAATGAATCTTGGATTACATTACACGAGATATCCAGCAGTATTAGAAGGATATTGCGATGCAAATTGGATATCAAACAGTAAGGACTCGAAGTCCATCAGTGGATACTTATTCACTGTTGGTGGTGCTGCTATGTCGTGGAAATCTATGAAACAAACGTGCATAGCTCGGTCTACTATGGAAGCTGAGTTCATAGCGCTGGATAAAGCTGGAGAAGAGGCTGAATGCCTTCGGAATTTCCTAGAAGATATTCCATGCTGGCCTAAACCAATCGCTCCTATTGGCATACACTGTGATAGTCAGTCAGCTATAGGACGTGCTCAAAGCAGCATCTACAATGGTAAGTCACGACACATACGTCGGAGACATAACACCATTAAACAATTGATCTCTAATGGCGTGATTTCCATTGATTACGTAAAATCAATGGAGAATCTTGCGGATCCGCTTACAAAAGGCTTGCCTAGAGATCAGATGTCAAGATTGACAAACGGAATGGGACTAAAGCCTATAATGCATAAATCTTTGTAATGGTAACCCAACCTTATTGACTGGAGATCCCAGAATCTTGGTTCAATGGGACAACTAAGTTATGAAGCTTCAGTTAGCACTTACTCATTCCGTCACATAAAAGTGCTGTCTGCAGAGAATATTTAGGGTAAGCTAAAGCTTTTAATGATGTCATATATCTTGATACATCAAGTGGAGTATGACAGAATACTCTTGATAGGAATCACCTATGTAAGTGTGAAGTGGGGCCGCTTCTATGAGAAATTAGGGAGGCAAGATTTCTCTAAAACACTTTCTGAAACTAGGTTGTTCATGGCCAAAATGAACACGACCATGAGAACCAAAAGGGTGTTAAAGAAAATGTTGTGTGAGTATCGCTGTCTAGGTTCACAACAAAGGCTGACTGGTTCAAGACATCAAGTCACTAATTAGCCGAGTGAATCCGATGGTACATCACTATGAAAGGTTCAAAGCCAGAAGCTACCTCTTCTGATGCAACATTTTCTTGTCTGACTTCTCCTTAGAGTCTGCATCTGCATTTGTATTAATTTCCATTCATGTGGGGGATTGTTGGAGAATTAAAAGTTTGGGCTTTGGTCCATTAAGAAAGGTTGCAAAAACTTGGTTGAGTAACATAATTTGAGCTTAATTATGATTAGTTTCCGATAATGAAAATCAAAAACTAATGGGTCCTTAATTATCTACGTAACGAGTAGTTAATTTTAGACTTTGGAATCACTCAATTACGATACCGGGTGAATGAGAAATTAATGCTCAAAGTGGATGGAAAACATTGTTAATGGGTGACATGTCCTATTCTTAGGAAGCTACATCACCCTTATGAAAGAATACCATATTGGACACTTTAGATGTGCCCTTGGGGCGTGAGAAGTTTTTGACCGGAGGGAAGACAGAGATCGTTCTATGTAAAGTACATCGATCGATCACATCGATCGATCGATGTCACTTCGATCGATCGATGTAATCGATTGAAGCCGGACAGAAAGCTTCAAGATCATTTGGCCTTACATCGATCGATCACTTCGATTGATCGATGTCACTTAGATCAATCGATGTAATCGATCGAAGCTGGACAGAAAGTTTCGTAATCGTTCTGTCGTACATCGATCGATCACATCGATCAATCAATGTCACTTCGATCGATCGATGTAATCGATCGAAGCTGGAGAGCGAACAGAACTTTTCGAACGGTATGCGATAAGATCAATTGGTTTTGATCTAATGGTGGCAGAAAAGGCAGCTTTGATCCAATGGCTGAGATTTAAACTGACCTAACCGCCCAACCGAATATGGTTTCCATCTAACGCTCCAGGTTTAATCCTACGAATCGGTTTTCAATCTAAAGGCTGAAATTTAAACCTTCCATAACCGCTGGAGGTTTTAATCTGACGGCTCTAATCGATCTACGGTTATGATCCTACGGTCAAGATTCCATCTACATAACCGATTCTCCAACCGATTCCCCTATATAAACAGGGCAAGGGGTGTGCATTCTACACACTTGCTCTCGGCATCCGTAGCATACAGCATTCATAGTATTTGAGTTTTTGCATAACGTCCAAGAGAAGTCAGGACACTCGAAGGTTCGCAGCAGTTCAAGTTCAGCAGTGCCGCTCAACTGAACAGATACCCGTTGTATCCTGGGAGACGGTTGCTAACGCCGGTTGGGCATAGTATGCCGGAGCAATACGTCTTAAGGACAGAGTCCTCGACCCGCCCCGGGTTTGATTTACTGTTTACTGTTTTCATACGCACACATTGTACGATTGCGTCTTGGTACAGGATTGATTGTTTCCAACAGAATTGGCTATTCGTGGTTGAACGATTTTGTTTGGAATTTGTATTTATTGGGAGTGAAGATGATGGTTTATTTTTTGTGCATTTATGGTATGACATTGAGAACTTTTTGACGGTTCGGATGATTGATTTAGAGTCATGGCCGCTCATACCCTTGACTTGGGTCATGGGTCATGACATAAACATATATACATATACATATATGTACACACACATCTATACATACATACATATATACATTTTTTAACAGCAATTTTTATATTTTTATTAATTTAAAGTCTCACTTTTGGCGGAGGAAAACCATATTACATCAGTGTATATCATACAAAAAATGATGTTGTAAAGCAGAGATGATTGCCATCCTCCAATCATGTATGATATGTCGCATTAAAACCTTGCCAAGTAAAATTACCCTTGTGGATAAAACCTTGGCGAAGGAAAAAGCATACACATTTACATAATTGGAGCGATGACTCAATATAAAAAATCAGCCAGTAATGCAGCAGAAAATATATGTCCATGTTCGCCTGTGTTTGCTTCCTGCAATGTGCAATTGCAATGTTTTGATGTCTTCGTTGGTAATCATCCCATTCTTCCTTGAGCATATTGTTGGTTAGTAAAGCGACGAAAATGACAAAAATCATGTATAAGTTGTACCAAAAAAGTATAATATAGATGTAGAGCGAAGGTATAAAAGTACCGAGGTTGCCTGACACCAATATTGGCACGGGCAACTGTAGCAGTTGTAGAGGCAGTTTTTCACCGTTGAATGGTAACATGGGCAAAATCAGAAGCCTTCGTTGCCATGAAATGTATAGAGTGCGTAAGTCAATTTGTTGCATAATGCGCTTGTTGATAATGAAACTTGATCGGCATTTCCTCAGCAAAGGTAAAAACGCATAGTATGAAAATGGTATAAAAGGTGTCATACTGTCGTTGCTTGTACCAAAGGGATATAGGCAACCTACGAGATAGAGAGAGTCATTTTCCGTCGTAAAAATGCATCATAAAGATTCTAGAAGCGTAGAGAAGCAGTGGACTGATCTGTGAAGAAAAATCCCCTTGCAGTTGGCGGCAGAGAAGATGGTGGAGAATAAATTATGGTATTGGGGAACATACGACCATGCTGGGCTAGATGATGAGCCACCATATTAGCCTCTCGAGGAATATGTTGCATTGTACTACCTGTGAGACTCAGTAGAGATTGTAGTTGATTAAAATGATATAAAGTCACGCCGGATAGATCATGAGGAGGGTGGATTAACATCAAGCAATAGGTCTCAACCAAGAAATACTGATGAGAAAGGCCAAAGTATATGATACTGTAGATGACATCCTGAAGTTCCGCTATATATGGAGGTATACAAGGCAACGTAAAAGATAAGGCACCAAGCATTCTTCCTGTAAAATCTCGTAGGATGGCTCCTGCTAAAGCCATATGTCTGCAAGACGATGCATCAACATTAAGCTTTAACTTACCTGTCGGAGGAAGCATCCATTTTATCACTTTAACCCTGGCCACCTTCATGTGAGGTGAAAAACCATTATCTATTAAATGACGAATATTTGCAGCAATTTTTTTTCCAGAAAAAGTAGATGCCCTGGCATAGCAAGACCATCTAACCATAGTATAAATACTATCATGTGTTAGCTCGGCATCTCCAAAAGTGATATTAGTGTAGATTTTCCAAATAGACCAACACATGAAAGATGGTGTGACAATGGAAAAATGACCATTGCAACCATCATGTCATCAAATATATCCGGATGGAAGTTGTCTGCGGTAATGGACCATTGAGAAGCAAAGCTATTTGCTTCCAAATACGTGTAATATTTATGCATGTGAGAAAAATATGAGATAGCGTGGCCGATGCAGACTTACAAAAGGGGCATACACGTCTGAGTGAAACGGGACAAGTTATCTTCGATTGGAAGAGCTCCATGAAATAATCGCCACATAAAAAAGCTAGCTAATTCAATCAAGTTCTTCCACCATATATACTTGTGTGATAATAATGTAGGATGTGGAGATCGTGAATCGTCATAAGTTTGACGTAATGAGAAACAACCTGAGGGTGCAGTTGTCCACATCCTAAGATCAGACACAGTGGTATGCTACTCATAGAAAAAATGAATAGAACAAAGACGCTTCCAGCCTTGGGAATCATAAAGACGTGGCCGATAGTCTAGTCTGGAACCATATCGTTCTCGCATATACATCGCCCAAACAGAATTTTTGGTATGAAAACTCCACCACAATTTACAATCATATGAATGTTGTAGTAGGTGTAGATTTCTAATACCCAAACCTCCTTCCTCTACCCGGATACATAATCGCTTCCAAGCTACCCAGTGATAACGTGATCCCCAAATGAAAGCAGCAATTTTACGATGTATGGTGTCAATTACACTCTTAGGGACACGTGCCGCTGCCATAATATGTAAAGGTAACAAAGATAATACCGATTGTATCAACATGAGTCGTCCTCCTGCAGTAAGCGAGTGACTTGCCCAGTCCGATAATTTAGCATCGAAGTGTTGTAAGAGTGATTGGCAATAAATGGCCCGATTTATTCCTCGATATAAATAAGATCCTAAGTACTTGATGGGTAGGGTGGAAGGCCGCATCCCCAAGATTTCTCCAATTGAATTCCGCCGCTGCGTGGAGATGTAGTCACTAGTGACAAACTGGCTTTTATTATAATTAACCTGTTGGCCAGATGCTCGCTGATAAAATTTTAGAAAAGTTTGAAATGCATGTAGATTACGAGAAGAACAATTTAAGAAAATCAAAAGATCATCGGCATAAGCCAGATGTGAAACTCCTTGAACTCGCCCCATTGTAAAACCCTTAATGCTGCCGACTTGAAAGTGATATTTGATACCTCTACTAAAACTCTCCGAACATAGGAAAAAAAGTAAAGGGGACAACGGGTCACCTTGTTTAACCCCGCGAGATGGAGAAAAGAAGCCAAAAGACTGACCATTAACCGAAATGGATAGCTTGGAGAGCTGCATGGTATTTAATATAAGTCGGATGAAAATTTCCGAAAATCCGAATTTTGTCATCAATCGCTGCATATAATTTTTGTTAACTCTATCAAATGCCTTAGCCATATCCAATTTAATGAGTACTTGCCCTCCTCGTGCTTCCTTATTTAAGTAATGTATCATTTTATTGGTCATAAAGACATGCTCACTAATATCATGGTCCTTGAGAAAACCAATTTGCTCTGGAGAAATGATAGCAGGCAATAACCGAGATAATCTTGTTGACACTAAACGTGTTATTACCTTACTCAGAAAGTTTGACAGGCAAATAGTGTTACAACCACGGTTTTCAAAAAGAAGAACAAGAAGAAAAGAGTTTTTAATTAAAAAATGTGTTTAAACAAATAAATAATAAATGAAAAAAAATAAAAGGTAACCGTCAGTCGTGGGGGTCATGACTCTCCCACTAACTGACTCCACAAATTATGCCCCACGAATCTCTCCCATCTCACCCATACAACCTGCCATCCCCTGTTTAAAAAAAAAATCCACCCCACAAACCTCCCACTGCCGTTCCCAGCCTACTGCAACCAAAGAAGGAAAAGAAATTTTCATCCCCTAGCCCCCTTGCAGCCGAAGATAGTAGGAGGAGAAAAGAAGGGAAAAAAAGTATTTGGCTTCAACCGTTCCGAAATCGTTTACGGTAATAGTATACCTGAATCGATGTAAGTAATCTCCCTATACATGCTATGTTTTGCGAAAACCTATACATAATTTTGTATGAACTTTGGATCATGCATATGTAAGTTTGTTTGCATAGTTGGATGTATGTATATATTGTTGCCTTGATAGATGTTTAAATATATATATATATATATATATATATATATATATATATATATATATATATATATATATGACATATGTATGTGAGGACTGAATGTATATATATGGAGATGGTACAAAACGAATATTTCCAAATCTAATCTCAATTCTCAGAATGCATTGTGAACTTATTAAACTAGCCGATGTGGTATTTTTGTTTCGTAGTTTTTTTGTTTGTGTTGGTGGGAGTGGCCATTGATTCATGTGTGTGGTATAAATTGGTGAGGCGGACCGATTCCCTGGTACATATATTGTCATATATATATTATTATTATTATTATTATTTTCGACATTAAGGGTAGTTTTACGTAATTTGTATATGTTCCTTCCTTTTATAAATATACTACTGGTTGTAATTAGGTATATATACTTATACATCTTATCTTCGGAAATTGTATATTTAATACATATACATATATTTTCAGCATATATATATATGTGTGTGTGTGTATACGCAAAAGTGTAGGTATATAATGTTTTATGTGCCGATTTATATACGCACGACTACATATTGTTTCTGGCATTGTTTGCTTATATATATTTTTATTTACAGATACTTATATACATATATTACTACTTACTGTTTTTCGGAATTATTGATATATGTATATAAATAATTTTATTTTCATACCTAAATGTGTAGGTAATTATATACAGTGTTGCTGAATTTTATACATTCAACTGGTATCTTAGAAATAATACTTATATATATACTTCTATGTTTTTCGGTGTTGGTCAGAATTTTATTTCCATGGTACGTATATTTGTGCTGCTTTAAATTTTGGGATCATATATATTTTCATTTATGCACGCTTCAGAGTTTTGCAGTATATACATGTACGGTTTTTATAAAAAAAATTGTGCATATATGCATAAACCGATCAGTTTAATGTATATATGTATATACATTTACACTGCTGGTATATATTATAATTGCATCATGATATTGGGGTCAGAGAAATTCTTTTTGGCTGAGATGTCTAGTGAACTTTAGACCTTAGGGAATTAGAAGATATGTTATGAAGGTGAATGACAAAGCAATAATTTATTTGGGTAAAAAAAATTTCAAACGTAGGCCATCGGCTAACTTTAGCCATATAGACATTTGACTTATTTGCTGTGTGTATTTATTATGAATCAATTGCTTTCTCCATTTGGTGCATTACTGTATATATTGGAGCCAAAAGAGTTGTCTATTTAATTATGTGGTGTTTGGAGGGCATTTTGGTAATGTAGACAAATTTGACATTTTGGTCCATTTTGACAACTTGGACTAACTTTGATATTTGGAAATAATTTTGAAAAGTTGCATTTGCATATTTTTGGAAATTCACCTCTACACTTGAAATATATTGTTAAGCCGGATTGGTTCCAAACAAACGGAGCGTCCGGTCATATTGACTATTTTGGATATAGAGCGTCCGGACATATTGGCCGCCATTAGAGCGCCCCGGCATATTGGCTATTGTGATATAAAGCGCCGGTGCATATTGACTATTGGAGAACTAATTCGTAAGGCTTACGGTATAAGTCATTTGTAGGAAAAGTGCTATAGCCATTGCATTATTATATTGGACCATTTTAGGCGGGTTTTGGATATTTGACACCTTGATATTTGGATTTGGACCGAGTTATACTCGGATTTGGATTTTGGACATTGGACCGGCTAAATCGGATTTGAAAACTTTGAACTTTTGGACTTTGACATTTTGGGCCTTTGACTTTGGACATTTTGGCATTGCATATTTGGAAAAATTGCATCAACGATTTTGGTTTAGACTAACCCTAATTGGACTTTGTTATGTACTTGATTGGACTTTGCTACGTTCTTGGTTGGACTTTGCTACGCACTTGATTGGACTTTGTTGCGTACTTTGTTGGGTCTATTTGCTCTATTTGCTTTTGGATGTTAGCGGCAGAATTGTAAATCTACTTGCGAAGAGAAGCATTCTATTATTGTATATTTTTTTATATATTTTTATCACACTTGCTTCTCCATGTATGATCTCATAGTAAGTATAGTGGGATTACTTACTGGGTGACTTGTCGCTCATACCACTCCCTCATTTTTTTTTCTCCAAGATGATCAGGAGCTCGAGTGGGTTTACATAGAGGATGACCCGGAGCCAGAGAGTTGATTGATCTTGACCATTGAGGATTTTCTGAGGAGTTAGAGACTTTTGGATTTTCGGTTTAGTTTTAGACAGTTGAGACTTAGTCATTTATTCATTTGGATTATTCCAACACTGTATTAGATTTTACCTAGACTTTTGACATTCATTTATGATATTGATGATCTCGAGGTTTTATTTGACTTCTGCTGACATCGATTTACGTCACGCCGCTGACGTGTTTTGCATCGATATCGACGCCTAGTATCTTCCTTAGTGAAATACGGCGGATGAGTCATTCCGAGTACTAGGACTCGGGACGGGTCGCTACAGACTACAGTTAGTATCAGAGCATGGTTCTAGATCCACGGCGGAAACGTATATATAGGCCATGATCTTAGAAATTAAGTTACGATTTTTGCCCATAATTTACGATCTTAGATGTAAGTGAGAATTTTGGTCAAGAGTTGATCTTGGACATAAGTACTGATTTTTAGTCATAAACGATGATTATATTCTAAGCATGCTCTTAGAATGAAGAAATGACTTTGGACTCAAGAGATGATTGGTAGAGGGTTACACATACCTAGCACGATGTTATGTTCATGTGATTTTGACTAAGTTGTGGTCATAACATTTGCATATCCCCTTAGCTGTGATCTTAGTAACCCTAGTTAAATAATATACCATTAAATAATATAAATTGCAACATTAACCAGAATGTCCTATTGTGGACGTTGGTTGACATATTAATAGGTCAGGCGATTACTTGGGAATCGGTACCATTAGAATAAAATGAAGCGGGCTCATGTCCCTGCTTTGTGTAGAGAAAAAGGTGTTTGAGTGATTTTCAAATACATGATTTAAATATGCACAAAAAAACGAGCATAAGATAAAACGTGCATGATATAAACAATCGTATGCATGATACATTGCTATTACTTACCTTATTTAGCTTATATATAATGTTGCCGGACTAACGAGCCATGAAGCGTTAAAGCTTACATCATATGGCAAACATTTGTTGTGTTTATACTATTTTCAAGTGCCACTATTAATGAACTAAACTAGTTCATTAAGTGAAGTACTTAGTTTATTAAACTAAGTAGTTCATTAAAGGAAGCCACATTTGGAAAAGGCACAAAGGCAACAAGGCTAAGGAAGGAAAGTTTTCTCCTCCTCCCTCCTTAAATATATATATACACTCCTATATACATATTAAATACATATATTTTCAGATTTTTTGAAAAAGGCACATACACATGTATTCCAACGTACTACCGACACGTTATATATTTTACGTACGTACGTTAACGTCACACTACTATACTTAACTCATATTTATGAGTATATTCAGGTCTTATATCATATGATATAAGTCATGGTGGTGACAAATTAAATACGACACGATAAAAGGTTCTAAACCGAAAATTGTAGTATCGGGCGAATACCGAAACTTCGCCAACATGTCACGTACTTGCCATAAATAAATGGCCAGCCCCTATACTTCAAATATTGATAAAAATTTCGTGCACATGATTTTATATTCAGCCAAAAATACTTTCCATGTTGGCACACACAAATCACCCCACATTAAGGCCAAAATGTGAAGATTCCAAGTTTAATTTTGTCACATGTTAATGGTACCACTTTAGACCAGCCAAGTGCTGAGATTTAAAGTATATATTATATATATATTATGTGTAACATAATATATATAACATGTGCAAAAGTTGGAATTTAAATTAGAGAAAAATCGGGTAATCGATAAATATCGAAAATTCGGTTTTCTACGCACACAACACATGGAACGTTTTTGGCATATCATATGACATGTATCTAGACACTTTTTACATATGATATACATCTTAAAGTGTTCTAGAAAATTAAATTAAGGGCTGATTGGAATATAACATGTGTGTATTATTAAATGTGCACTATTTTACAAAGTTAGCAAAAATAAATTTCAGCACATGTATATGGATTGCCTAACGTTCCTACAGCCAAGATGGAGCTTATTTGGAGTCTTGTTGGCATATTGATTGGTCAAGGATCAATCATACAATGTTGGTGAATTAAAGAGAGAAGCTACATATGGTAAGAATTCAAACTTTGTCTCACTTATAACACATGCTGAAAATTTCAACATGTGTGAGCATGGGTGGCCGATTTTTACACATTAATATGATATATTTTATCATCTTTTATTGTGTGATTGATTGGAAGAAGAAATAGAAATAATTTGAATATTATTTAAATTAAATAAAGTGTGATATTCTACATGTCACACATGCTGAAATTTTTCAGCATGTGTGTGACTTGTGTAGGCCGAATGGTTGAGCATAAATGTGTCCAAGTTCATTTCTAATGTGAGAATGATATTTACCATCAATTGATGATTTATTTTAAAAAGAAAATTCAGCATGGTAAAAACAATTATGGCCGATTTTATGCCTTTGTGAGGAAGGAATTTATGTCTTGCAATTTATGTGATAATCTTATGCTTTATGGAAATTATTTTGTTATGATTTTGGCGCATGTTTTAAGTGTTATTCTCAGATTTTTCCAAGTCATCAATGATGACAATATTCAACCAATCATGAAGTGCCAAGTAAGCAAAGCTTAAATGATCATCCAATAAGAAGATGCCAAGTAAGCAAGACCATGTCACAATGATGTCTTACATCCTCCCAAGGACTTAGAAAATAATTTTCAAGAGGAAGACTACACCTAGGGGGGATGGCTGCACCAAATTAAAAGGAAAGAAGTTGAGCAAAAACAAGACAAGTCTCACAAATTCAAAAGTGCAAAAAAAAAAAAAGAGTCTTCCATTCCCTTCTTCTTCTACATCTTTCTTTCTTCTTCTTGTAAGTCTATTGTATTCATATCTTTCAATCTTGAATAGGCTTGATATAGACCACCACATATTCCATATCTTTGTAAAAGATTGATCAAGGTGTGATCAATCTTTATTCTTGTAAGGTGGTGGTGTTCGTGCAAATTGTATTCACCGTACAAGGTTTGTAAAGGGTTGGAGTTAGGTGTAACTCTATCAACCCTATGGTAAGGTGTTTTTGAATTGTGTGATTAGTGTGAACCAATGAAGGTGTTCTTTGAAGACTGGAGTAGGTTGTTGATAACCGAACCAGTATAAAATTCTTGGTGTCATTTACTTTCAGCACTGATTTTTTGTTTCAGCACTGTTTACTGTTTTTAATTACATTCATAAAAATAGTAAACGAATTTCAAAAATCACGAAACTTTCCGAAAATATAACCACACGTTCTAGGGTTCTTTTGGCGCAAGTTTCAACCCTTTTGGACAAGTATAAGTCATTCAAACGTCCAAAGTTCTGAGACTAGTGCAGTCTGATTTTCAGACTTGCAAAGGTTGAGACTTTGATTGTAGTTGACCTATTTCCCATAAGAATTTTTCAAAAATGTTTCAATCCATTTAAATATATCATATAAGGGGTTAGTGGTTAAAATTTCAGAGCAATTGGAGTTAAGTACAAATAGGAATAAATTTTTCAAAACAGTCTACCGTTTCTGGCAGATTCGCGCAATCTGACCACCAACGATTTTGGAAGGGGTTAGAGGTTGAATTTTAATTTGAAATTTTTAGGGGACCCTCATAACATCTGAGGCTAAGTTCTCTCAAAATTTCAGAATTTTTGAAGACCTATAACCTGGTTTTAAAAACGTTTTAAAACTGGTCCTGAAAACAGAATCTGTTTTCAGAAGTTGGGTTTTAGGTTTAAACAAATTTTAAAAACCACACTTTCCGCACCACCTATTCAACCCCTCCCCCTTCTAGTGGTGCCTTGCAGATCCTACAATTGGTATCAGAGTGCAGGAACACTCACTACAAAGGATCCAACGATTCTGTGAGATGGCAACCACTAGCCATGAAACCGAGGAAAAAGATATGTCAAGCCAAATGCCTCCACTATTTGAAAATGAGGTAAATTCTGATTCTGACTCGGATTCTGAACTAACTTATGATGATTTATATGTTGAATATCTTGAATTACATAAGTTTGCTAGAACTCTTGCAAAACAAAAGAAACGGCTAATTGAAGACAAGAAATTGTTAGAATCTTCTAACGAGAATCTTGTCGCTCAATTAAACGATTCAAAAGAAGAGTCGTCTTGCATCATAAAATCATTAAGGTCTGAGATTTCATCATTGACATCCGAGAACACTGAATTGAAATCCGAGATTTCAAACTTGAAATCAAAGAATGCGGATGTAGAGAAAAAGTTGAAACAATTTGACACGAGAACAAACATGCTAGATCACATCATTTCTTCTCAAAAGCATGATAGTGACAAAACCGGACTAGGATACGTTGAGAAAAGTAAGCCACAAAATACACCAACCAAATTAATCCCATCTAAGAAAATAGATGCATCAAAGACATATGTGGCATCTAAGAAGATGCATAGGCCTTCTCTTATGACATCTCAACGTGCTTCTTCTTCACATCATGCAAAATATAATTATATGCCATATAGATATGAGAAGAAACAAGTGATGCATACGCGACACTCGTATCACAAAAATGCATCTAGATCACGTCCCGTGCATACAAACCAAAATGCTTATCAAAAACGAAAACCATACTATATGCATGATGGGATTCTTGGCCAAAGGCCAAACACATTTGCCCCCAACAGATACTATGTTGCATTTTCATCATCTTTCTCACCTTTTGGAAGACCTAGAAAGGTCACCCAAATTTGGGTACCAAAAGGGACATTTTCAAAGGGTTGAATAAATAACCCTTACGAACGCACGTATATGAAATGCATGATTTTTTTTGTTCATCTTTACAGGCATCTTTTGATTTGCTTTCTAAAATAAAGGGGGAGAGAAAGCATGATTTAAGGGGAGAGAGATACTGATTGCATAAATCAAGCGGGAGCGGATTCGAAATTTAAATTTCGAATTTTGAATTTATGCATAATTGAAGGGGAAGCGATAGGATTTAAATCATGTGCATAAGTTATTTTGAAAATCATCAAAAGGGGGAGATTGTAGAGAAAAAAGGGGTTTGAGTGATTTTCAAATACATGATTTAAATGTGCACAAAAAAACGAGCATAAAATAAAACGTGCATGATATAAACAATCGTATGCATGATACATTGCTATTACTTGCCTTATTTAGCTTATATATAATGTTGCCGGAATAACGAGCCATGAAGCGTTAAAGCTTACATCATATGGCAAACATTTGTTGTGTTTATACTATTTTCAGGTGCCACTATTAATGAACTAAACTAGTTCATTAAGTGAAGTACTTAGTTTATTAAACTAAGTAGTTCATTAAAGGAAGCCACATTTGGAAAAGGCACAAAGGCAACAAGGCTAAGGAAGGAAAGTTTTCTCCTCCTCCCTCCTTAAATATATATATACACGCATATATACATATTAAATACATATACTTTCAGATTTTTTGAAAAAGGCACATACACATGTATTCCAACGTACTACCGACATGTTATATATTTTACGTACGTACGTTAACGTCACACCACTATACTTAACTCATATTTATGAGTATACTCAGGTCTTATATCATATGATTTAAGTCATGGTGGTGACAAATTAAATACGACACGATAAAAGGTTCTAAACCGAAAATTGTCGTATCGGGCGAATACCGAAACTTCGCCAACGTGTCACGTACTTGCCATAAATAAATGGACAGCCCCTATACATCAAAAATTGATAAAAATTTCGTGCACATGACTGTATATTCAGCCAAAAATACTTTCCATGTTGGCACACACAAATCACCCCACATTAAGGCCAAAATGTGAAGATTCCAAGTTTAATTTTGTCACATGTTAATGGTACCACTTTAGACCAGCCAAGTGCTGAGATTTAAAGTATATATTATATATATATTATGTGTAACATAATATATATAACATGTGCAAAAGTTGGAATTTAAATTAGAGAAAAATCGGGTAATCGATAAATATCGAAAATTCGGTTTTCTACGCACACAACACGTGGAACGTTTTTGGCACATCATGTGACATGTATCTAGACACTTTTTACATATGATATACATCTTAAAGTGTTCTAGAAAATTAAATTAAGGGCTGATTGGAATATAACATGTGTGTATTATTAAATGTGCACTATTTTACAAAGTTAGCAAAAATAAATTTCAGCACATGTATATGGATTGCCTAACGTCCCTACAGCCAAGATGGAGCTTATTTGGAGTCTTGTTGGCATATTGATTGGTCAAGGATCAATCATACAATGTTGGTGAATTAAAGAGAGAAGCTACATATGGCAAGAATTCAAACTTTGTCTCACTTATAACACATGCTGAAAATTTCAGCATGTGTGAGCATGGGTGGCCGATTTTTACACATTAATATGATATATTTTATCGTCTTTTATTGTGTGATTGATTGGAAGAAGAAATGGAAATAATTTGAATATTATTTAAATTAAATAAAGTGTGATATTCTACATATCACACATGCTGAAATTTTTCAGCATGTGTGTGACTTGTGTAGGCTGAATGGTTGAGCATAAATGTGTCCAAGTTCATTTCTAATGCGAAAATGATATTTACCATCAATTGGTGATTTATTTTAAAAAGAAAATTCAGCATGGTAAAAACAATTATGGCCAATTTTATGCCTTTGTGAGGAAGGAATTTATGTCTTGCAATTTATGTGATAATCTTATGCTTTATGGAAATTATTTTGTTATGATTTTGGCGCATGTTTTAAGTGTTATTCTCAGATTTTTCCAAGTCATCAATGATGACAATATTCAACCAATCATGAAGTGCCAAGTAAGCAAAGCTTAAATGATCATCCAATAAGAAGATGCCAAGTAAGCAAGACCATGTCACAATGATGTCTTACATCCTCCCAAAGACTTAGAAGATAATTTTCAAGAGGGAGACTACACCTAGGGGGGGACGGCTGCACCAAGTTAAAAGGAAAGAAGTTGAGCAAAAACAAGACAAGTCTCACAAATTCAAAAGTGCAAAAAAAAAAGAGTCTTCCATTCCCTTCTTCTTCTACATCTTTCTTTCTTTTCTTGTAAGCCTATTGTATTCATATCTATATCAATCTTGAATAGGCTTGATATAGACCACCACATATTCCATATCTTTGTAAAAGATTGATCAAGGTGTGATTAATCTTCATTCTTGTGAGGTGGTGGTTTTCGTGCAAATTGTATTCACCGTACAAGGTTTGTAAAGGGTTTGAGTTATGTGTAACTCTATCAACCCTGTGGTAAGGTGTTTTTGAATTGTGTGATTAGTGTGAACCAAGGAAGGTGTTCTTTGAAGACTGGAGTAGGTTGTTGATAACCGAACCAGTATAAAATTCTTGGTGTCATTTACTTTCAGCACTGATTTTTTGTTTCAGCACTGTTTACTGTTTTTAATCACATTCATAAAAATAGTAAACGAATTTCAAAAATCACGAAACTTTCAGAAAATATAACCACACGTTCTAGGGTTCTTTTGGTATAAGTTTCAACCCTTTTGGACAAGTATAAGTCATTCAAACGTCCAAAGTTCTGAGACTAGTGCAGTCTGATTTTCAGACTTGCAAAGGTTGAGACTTTGATTGTAGTTGACCTATTTCCCATAAGAATTTTTCAAAAATGTTTCAATCCATTTAAATATAGCATATAAGGGGTTAGTGGTTAAAATTTCAGAGCAATTGGAGTTAAGTACAAATAGGAATAAAATTTTCAAAACAGTCTACCGTTTCTGGCAGATTCGCGCAATCTGACCACCAACGATGTTTGAAGGGGTTAGATGTTGAATTTTAATTTGAAAGTTTTACGGGACCCTCATAACATCTGAGGCTAAGTTCTATCAAAATTTTAGAATTTTTGAAGACCTATAACCTGGTTTTAAAAATATTTTAAAACTGGTCTTGAAAACAGAATCTGTTTTTAGAAGTTGGGTTTTAGGTTTAAACAAATTTTAAAAACCACACTTTCCGCACCACCTATTCAACCCCCTTCCCTTCTAGTGGTGCCTTGCAGATCCTACACTTAAGACTTTAGCGTTAGAACTTGGTTGGTCTAAGTTGGGACCGTAGTTTTAAGAAATAATTTATAATGATTACTAAGAGATAATCTATAAGTGTTATGATTAGTAGAGTTTAGTGAAGAATATCGTACAAAGGATTTTATAGTTATGGATACGATGTTGAATTTAGAGTTGACGAAATAGGTCGACGACATTAGCCTCATTAGAAACATTGATTGATAGTAACAAAGCGAGCATTTTATAGTGTTGGTGGAATGATAAATTATGGCTAATGTTAGGCTAAGTATTGATTCTTAGCGAAATCGAGATACTTGCCCTTAAATTGGTAAGCTTGAATTGAAATAGAGTAAGTATGAACAAGTAGTGTTTGTTTTTTATATGAGATTAACTAAGTTAAAATTAACGGTTGAAATAACTAAGTAAAGAAGTACGGTGGATTAGTGTGGCGCGTGGAAGCATGGTACGTTAGAATGCCCTAAGATGCTTTAAGTTGATGACCACTTAAGTTGAATCTTGGAATATAGAATGAATAGAGAATAACTATGATTAAGCAGTGAATCCTGTGATAAATTGATGATGTTACTTTTAAGGATATTAATATATAGAGACAAATACGTCTGAAGGCATATGGAGGCATAGTAAAAATTTTCTATGTTTCAACTACAGAGAATTAAGATGGGGATTGAACCCTATGAGGACGAGATGATCTAGTGAGATGCTAGCAATGACTAAGTCGAATTGTACTAGGATACATGTGTTCTTGAAATACACATAGTTTATAGAATTAGTCACGTGAATATAATGACTAAGTTATGATTGTGGTACACCTAAGCACTAGTTATATAGGGTTGCTGTTAGCAGCAATTATGATTGCACATATAGACTAATGATTGAATTGTGGATTCACTTTGCGTGGCGACGTTACCCTTAGGCGTGATCCTAGATTTATATATATAAAAAAATTAATTTATGCTTTCAACAAACAAATAACTATAAATTTAGAAGTTACCTTGTGGGCATACAAGAAGTGATTCTAGAACCTTAATATGTGACTTGAAGCACTGGAGGTACCAGAATAGAAATATGAGGTCGAAGAATAAGTGCGGAAGAAGTACTTGTGACTTTTCGACTAGTGCACGCAAGTTTCGAGAACGAAACTTTTTTGTAAGGAGGATAGTTTGTTACAACCGCGGTTTTCAAAAAGAAGAAAAAGAAAAAAAGAGTTTTTAATTAAAAAATGTGTTTAAAAAATAAATAATAAATGAAAAAAATAAAAGGTAACCGTCAGTCGTGGGGGTCATGACCCCAAGAATCTCTCCCATCTCACCCCTGCCATCCCCTGTTTAAAAAAAATCCACCCCACAAACCTCCCACTGCCGTTCCCAGCCTACTGCAACCAAAGAAGGAAAAGAAATTTTCATTCCCTCGCCCCCTTGCAGCCGAAGACAGTAGGAGGAGAAAAGAAGGGGAAAAAAAGTATTTGGCTTCAACCGTTCCAAAATCGCTTACGGTAATAGTATATCCAAAATCTCTCTATACTTGGTATGTTTTGCGAAAATCTATACATAATTTTGTATGAACTTTGGATCATGCATATGTAAGTTTGTTTGCATAGTTGGATGTATGTATACATTGTTGACTTGATAGATGTTTGAATATAAATATATATATATATACACACACACATATACATATACACGCACATATACATACATATACATACATATATACACACACACACATATACATATACACGCACATATACATACATATATATATACATATATATATATATATGACATATGTATGTGCTGACTGAATGTATATGGAGATGGTACAAAACGTATATTTCCAAATCTAATCTCAATTCTCAGAATGCATTGTGAACATATTAAACTAGCCGATGTGGTATTTTTGTTTCGTAGTTTTTTTGTTTGTGTTGGTGGGAGTGGCCATTGATTCATGTGTGTGGTATAAATTGGTGAGGCGGGCCGATTCCCTGGTACATATATTGTCATATATATATATATATATATATATATATATATATATATATATACTATTATTATTATTATTATTATTATTATTATTATTATTATTATTATTATTATTATTATTATTATTATTATTATTATTATCGACATTAAGGGCAGTTTTACGTAATTTGTATATGTTCCTTCCTTTTATAAATATACTACTGGTTGTAATTAGGTATACATACTTATACATCTTATCTTCGGAAATTGTATATTTAATATATATACATATATTTTTAGCATTTATATATATATATATATATATATATATATATGTATGTATGTGTGTGTGTGTGTGTATATATATATGCAAAAGTGTAGGCATATAATGTTTTATGTGCCGATTTATATACGCACGACTACATATTGTTTTTGACATTATTTGCTTATATATATTTTTATTTACAGATACTTATATACATATATTACTACTTACTGTTTTTCGGAATTATTGATATATGTATATATAAATAGTTTTATTTTCATACCTAAATGTGTAGGTAATTATATACAGTGTTGCTGAATTTTATACATTTAACCGGTATCGTAGAAATAATACTTATATATATACTTCTATGTTTTTCGGTGTTGGTCAGAATTTTATTTCCATGGTACATTTGTGCTGCTTCAAATTTTGGGATCATATATATTTTCATTTATGCACGGTTCAGAGTTTTGCAGTATATACATGTACGGTTTTTATAAAAAAAATTGTGCATATATGCATAAACCGATCAGTTTAATGTATATATGTATATACATTTACACTGCTGGTATATATTATAATTGCATCATGATATTGGGGGTCAGAGAAATTCTTTTTGGCTGAGATGTCTAGTGAACTTTAGACCTTAGGGAATTAGAAGATATGTTATGAAGGTGAATGACAAAGCAATAATTTATTTGGGTAAAAAAAATTTCAAACGTAGGCCATCGGCTAACTTTAGCCATATAGACATTTGACTTATTTGCTGTGTGTATTTATTATGAATCAATTGCTTTATCCATTTGGTGCATTACTGTATATATTGGAGCTAAAAGAGTTGTCTATTTAATTATGTGGTGTTTGGCGGGCATTTTGGTAATGTAGACAAATTTGACATTTTGGCCCATTTTGACAACTTGGACTAACTTTGATACTTGGAAATAATTTTGAAAAGTTGCATTTGCATATTTTTGGAAATTCACCCCTACACTTGAAATATATTGTTAAGTCGGATTGGTTCTAAACAAACGGAGCGTCGGACATATTGGCTATTTTGGATATAGAGCGCCCGGACATATTGGCCGCCATTAGAGCGCCCCGGCATATTGGCTATTGTGATATAGAGCGTCGGGGTATATTGACTATTGGAGAACCAATTTGTAAGTCTTACGGTATAAGTCATTTGTAGGGAAAGTGCTATAGCCATTGCATTATTATATTGGACCGTTTTAGCCGGGTTTTGGATATTTGACACTTTGATATTTGGATTTGGACCGAGTTATACTCGGATTTGGATTTTGGACATTGGACCGGCTAAATCGGATTTGGAAACTTTGAACTTTTGGACTTTGACATTTTGGGCCTTTGACTTTGGACATTTTGGCATTGCATATTTGGAAAAATTGCATCATCGATTTTGGTTTGGACTAACCCTAATTGGACTTTGTTACGTACTTGATTGGACTTTGCTACGTTCTTGGTTGGACTTTGCTACGTACTTGATTGAACTTTGTTGCGTACTTTGTTGGGTCGATTTGCTCTATTTGGTTTTGGATGTTAGCGGCGGAATTGTAAATCTACTTGCTAAGAGAAGCATGCTATTATTGTATATTTTTTATATATTTTTATCACACTTGCTTCTCCATGTATGATCCCATAGTAAGTATAGTGGGATTACTTACTGGGCGACTTGTAGCTCATACCGCTCCCTCCTTATTTTTTTCTCCAAGATGATCAGGAGCTCGAGTGGGTTTACATAGAGGATGACCCGGAGCCAGAAAGTTGATTGATCTTGACCATTGAGGATTTTCTGAGGAGTTAGAGACTTTTGGATTTTCGGTTTAGTTTTAGACAGTTGAGACTTAGTCATTTATTCATTTGGATTATTCCAACACTGTATTAGATTTTACTTAGACTTTTGACATTCATTTATGATATTGATGATCTCGAGGTTTTATTTGACTTCTGCTGACATCGATTTACGTCACGCTGCTGACGTGTTTTGCATCGATATCGACGCCTAGTATCTTCCTTAGTAAAATACGGCGGGTGAGTCATTCCGAGTACTAGGGCTCGGGACGGGTCAATACAAATAGGCCTGAAGTCTGCAAAAGTCTGTGACTGAGAAATCTTAGGAATAAGAGTGATGACTGACGATAACATAGACTGAGGTGCAGGAACTCCCAAGAAAAATTCTTGCATCGCACATAAAACATCTATTTTTAAATGTCCCAACAAGTATGATAAAAGGTACCATTATACCCATCTAGTCCCGCGGCACTAGTTGGATTTAAACTCCAAACTGCCTGCTTTACTTCAAGGATGAGATCTCCTCACCGCGCGGTGAGTCACCGCGCGGCCCAGGTCGCGACACGTGGCAGCAGTAGGGGGTGGTGAGGCTGGATGAGGGTTACCCTCACCCAGCCTCACCACCCTCCCTTTTTGCCACGTGTCGCGCGGTCACGCACGCGGTGAGGGAGTAGCGGTGAGGGGATCCTATCCCTTTACTTCATCCATGGTTGGCATGCTGAGCAAACTGTCATTATCTGCATTGGTAACAAGAGATGGAATATGTTGCAAGAAATCTTCTATATCCTCTACCGGTTCACTACTAAATAAATGCTGGAAAAAATCCACAGCAAGTTGCCCAATGTCAGATGTGTTTGTGTAAATTGTGCCACTAGCATCCGAAATTTGTCAAAGCCTCTGACGTCTATGGCGATCTTTAACAATTGTATGAAAATATATTGTGTTCGATTCACCCTCCATTTCCCATTGAATCCTTGCTTTCTGAGACCAATAAGATGTTTGCTCGGAATTTGCACGTAACAAATTTGCATGGCCTAAAGATAATGCAACCCGATTTTCTATAGATGGAACTTTCTCATATGCTGCCTCCATACGAATGAATTCCTTTTCAGCTGCTGCAGATCGATCAAAGATATTGCCATATACATTTTTATTCCATCGACGAAGGTCCTGTTTAAGTAAATGTAGTTTTGAATATAATCCTCGCATACCACCCACTGTTGGATATTGTTTCCACGATGATGACATGTATTCATGAAACTCTGAATGTGTGATCCATGCATTTAAAAAGCGAAAAGGAGATTATGGTCTGTCAGAATTAATAAGACATTGAAGCAAAAGTGGTGAATGATCCGATGACACACGGGGTAAATGTCTAACCACAGTATCATCAAAAAGATCAAAGAAATCCGAATTGGCCAATAATCGATCGAGACGTCGTTGTACCCGATTGGAACCACTACCACGAGCCCATGTATAAGTGGAGCCTAGAAAAAGAATTTCCTGCAATTGACAGTTATCTACACAAGTATTAAAATCAACTAAAGAGAGTAGAGTGGGAGAAGTACGACCTCGATGTTCTTCCAATCGCAAGAAAGTACTAAAGTCACCACCCACTATCCACGGACCATCCAAACTTTGATGATGAGTCTGAAGTGTTTCCCACAAAAGTCTACGTTCATGAATAATGTGTTTACCATATACCATAGTCCATGCAATAGTCATCTGAAGTGGTAACCAAGTAAATTGAAGTAGAGTAGCCTGTGTACCATGAACAGTGTCATTCAATTGCAATGTAGATGCATTCCAAAAGACCCATATATTATCGGCACAAGTGGATAATGCATGGCGAAATCGTAGCTTAATACGATAGAACTGTAGTTTAGAAAGCCATTGTTTATGCTCAATAGCGACGGCCGATTCACGTTTATCTTCAACGGGGGCATGATGGCTTTCCTTTATCCTAAGTGGGTAATTGGAAGTTCTTCACACAGTAATTGATAGTTAATAGTATGTAAAACATGTAAAATTGCATTAAGTGCATATGATAACTAAGTGGTCAACAGTATGATCATGTAACATCACCAATAAACAAGCTAAAGAGGTTCTTAGTCCCCCAACATTCCACGTAATTGCTTTCATTGAGAGACAGTTGAGCGAATAACGTTTGAAGAAGAAATTCGACCACAAGAGACGCTATGCGTCTCCATTTGAAGTGGTGGACGAGGTGTCAACTCTTTCCTTGTGTGACGTCTCCGACGGGATGGCACTGGCAGGAAACTGCCCATATCATCTGCAGATTTATTTGGCAATGACTCCAAAATTTGATGATCATCAACACATACAGGACGATAAGCATGTCTTTTGGCTATTTGTTCGGAATCACGCTGCATGGCTTCATGAAATTCCTGTCGAGATTGAGTATGCAACACTGTGGGATCAAAAACTCCAATGTCTGAATCTGAATATTGGCATAGGTCGGGGTCTTCATGTCGTTTATTTATAGAGAGAAATTCATCTTCCTTATCCGCTTGCAATAAACTAATATCTTGTTGCGTTGTTATTGGAAACTCTGACTGATGAACCAGAAAATATTCCCCGTTAGTCAACAACAGTCAACGCTAAAGCAAGTGTATCAAGATGGCCAAGTATGATGGTTCGGCCCAGTAACCGACCCGGCCACATGTGGTATTGAGGTTTGTCCCGGACTCTTGAGGATCATTACGATAGCATGACTCCGGGGCCCCACAGTCAAAGTCAGAGGTTTTCATCTCGTTCACAGAGCGATGCTAAACCTCAACGCCACTACTCGTTGTTCTCGGGTCAGCCTAATAACGTCAACCACGAGTGTCCCGAGCAGGCTCACTAGCCCTTCAAAGTCGGATACTCTTATCTCGGCAAGCTGACCCTACTTCAACTCATCTCGGTTGTAGGGCCCCATCATCAGCACACCCACTTGACTTAATGGTTATCTCGGCCATACGCTCTCGGTACCCTTAAGGGGTTAAGGAATTCACCTCGGTTAAAAGGCCTAAATCATCTTTGGTTCCAAGGTCTCATCTCGGCCCGCAGTCCTATCTCGGCCAAAGAGTTGAACTCGGCCAAAGATCTGATCTGTTCGTCGGTCTCAAATCACCCTTACTGACATCAGTCACGAGCATCACGAAAGGCCTCTCATTGCTCTTTAGAGTCGGCCACTTTCATCTCGGCATGTTGGTCCCGCACAACCAGCCGTCTCGGGCACTGTAAAGCGCTTCTAGAAGACTTCATCTCGGTTCAAGGAGTTTACCCCAGGTAATTCTACCGGGCAAAACTCCCAGCCAGATGCCCCAAACCAGCTTATTCAGCTCAGCATTGAGTCACGTGGCGAGCATGCAAGAGCAACTGTCATCTGACTGACCTCCTTGCCTGTCACAATATCAAAGCTCTGCCCATGCATTGGCCCAAGCCGTCACATAAAAAAGGCCGAACAGCAAAAGAGAGTGACAAGTAACAACAAATCGACAGAAATTACCCATCTTCCCCACAGTGAAAATACAGGTTTTACGAGAACAACTCAGTTCCTTTAAACCTTCATTCATATATAAACCTCTCGACAAAAATGGCCCAGACTGACTTGAGCGTCGGAGGGTATTACCCGGGGCCATAAATCCCGGGTCCTCTGACCCCTTTTTCTTTGTGCAGGTCAGCAGCTCACTTGCTACAGACAATTGACGGAGTTCTAACGGCACCACATCAAACGATTACTTGGTGATCAATTCAGACATCATCATATTGGCGCTAGAAGGAGGGCCTGAACCTCCGTCACTTAATTTTTATCAATTATACCGTCTTACTAAAACAAGTCAGCCCAAATGGGTAAAGACGCCCGTGAAGGGTTAGGAGAGTCCTCTAATCATCAACGACGAAAAGAGGCCCGCTCAGTTCATCCTGGACAGGATTCTAGGAGGACCGAGCCAGAAAGGAAGAAGGTCCCGGGTATAACCGCGGATGAGAGAAATAAGGCCATGAATTATGTGGCCGAAAACTTGGATGTATTCGAAGCTGTGGTGGAACGGCTTAAAGGGAAGAGACCCGAGACGGGGAATATGGGGGAAGATTCTACGTCTTTTCATCCAAAGGAGAAGACCCAGTTGCACTCTTCTCACCGTCCTCAGGGGTTTATGGCTGACGCTAGGCGCAGTGATGACAGAGCCACTACGCTAGAGTCGGTGCCAATGCCTAGGCAGCGCCTGGGTATAAAGCCTAAATCATTTAAAAGTGTTCGACAGGAAGCGGATCCTCGCAGGCCGAGGAGCCGACCTGAAGAACTTAACCCGGAGTATTTGAGGGTAGTCCAGGAAAGTCCATTTTCCTGGGATATCGCAGAGTATTCAGCACCGGATAGCTTTAAGATGCCAAAGATGGACACATATGATGGCACATCTGATCCAACAGATCATCTCTTTCAGTTCCAAACGGCAATGAACTTAAAAAATGCACCGGACCCACTCTGTTGTAAGACTTTCCCCATGTACTTGCGGGGGAAGGCAAGAAGGTGGTTTCAAGAGCTTCCACCCCAGTCGGTGGATTCCTTCAGACAGCTGGCACAAAAGTTTAAGTCTCAATTTGTGTCGAGTGCGCCATTTATAAAGAATTCTTCGCACCTTATGACCTTGAAGCAAGGTGCGGAGGAGTCAATACTGAAGTATATGCGGCGTTTTTCTGACGAATCACTGCAGGTCAGTGATCGAAATGAAGGAGTGAAAGCCGCAGCATTTATTAACGGTCTCAGAGCAGGCCGCCTCTTTTCACAGCTTGCTGAGGAGGGGCCTACTACTTTGAGAGAGTGCCTGGAAAAGGCGCATCAGTTTGCCCGAGGAGAGGAGGCAAATCGATTGAAAAAGGAAGCCGAGCAGAGTACTCGGCGGGAGGCTCGGCCCAGCTCCCGAGCAATTCGACTTGAAGACCAACGCGAACGGCGCAGTGCGTTTGATCGCCTTGGTGCTCGAGGCAAGCGAGGTCAAGAAGGATTACCCCTTCTGGCTTCAAAAGATAGAATTTTGGCCGTCATGGAAAGAGATGGCCTAAGAACGGACCCGAAGCCCTTGGCAGGACCCAGGGACAAGAGGGATCCAAAGTTGTACTGCCGATATCACCGTGATGTCGGCCATGACACTGAAGATTGTCGGCAATTAGCTCAAGCAATTCGGAAGTTAATTGAATTGGGACATTTAAAACAATTTATGATCCGCGTTCTCGGCTTCATAACCGTTTAAACTTCCGGAGGAGTGAGCAGAAGGATAAGTGCCGACCTGAGGTACCCCCAGCACATCCCAGGTCGGATGATGATGGGGATCGAGATCAGCAAGAGGCTGCAGTTCAGCCACAAGTCAATTCCATAATCTACACCATCTCGGGTGGTCCGTCACAGCCAAATCCCGGCGGTCCCAGCTCGTCAGGTACGTCCACTGGACCTTCCCCGAAAAAACGGAGGTTGTCTCGAGAGTTGATATATGGACCAGAGGATTTAGTCCCGCTTGATTCTAATAACACGGGATTAGTCATTGGATTATGCATTCATATGGCGCCGGATAGAATTGTAGAGGTACGTAGGGTATATGTAGATACTGGGAGTGCCGTGAACATAATGTATTATCATGTATACAAGCAATTGGGTCTGGCGGACTCACAAATGACCCCAGTAGCCTCTCCTCTGTATGGATTCACCGGCATGCCTGTTCGGCCGGCTGGCCTGATTACTCTCAGCGTCAGTTTTGGCAAACCCCCTGCTTACCGATGCTTGTGGATGGACTTCGTGGTGGTTAAGGAGAGGTCGGCTTACAATATTCTGTTAGGCCGACCCGCGCTGGTGGCATTGGAAGCTATAATATCACCCTTACATGTTAGCATGAAGTTTCCTACCCCAGGCGGAGTAGTAACTTTGCAGGGAGATATCCCTATTGCTCAGAATTGTTACGCAGTGGCCACCCAAGGGAGTGGGATCGTCCAGCAGGTTGTTCTGGATGATCTCATTCCTCCAACAGACGAATGTTTACAAACCGATGACGCGGTTCAGGAGTTCATCTTAGATTCAGGTCGGCCAGAGAATACAATCAAAATTGGGACTTGGATGCCATCAGAGACTTTGGCTCAGCTTCAGAACCTGTTAAGGGAATTCGCAGAAATTTTTGCTTGGACAGCAGAAGATATGCCTGGAATCCCGACTACTTTAGCAGAACATCACCTTAATGTGGATCCTCAGGTCAGGCCCATTAAGCAGAAAAAAAGAAACTTTGCACCAGAGAGGAACAAAGTGATTGCAGGGGAGGTGGAGAAACTCTTGGTGGCGAAGTTCATCGAAGAAGTCCTGTACCCAATTTGGTTGGCTAACCCGGTTGTGGTACCTAAGCCGGACAAAAGCTGGAGAATGTGCGTTGATTATACAGACTTAAACAAAGCCTGCCCAAAAGATTGCTACCCCCTACCGAAGATTGATAGATTGGTAGATTCTACCTTGGGGTATGAGGTCTTTGATTTCTTGGATGCCTTTAAGGGTTACCATCAGATCATGATGGCGAAAGAGGACCGAGAAAAGACCTCCTTTATAACTGAGGTCGGCACTTACTGCTACATCAGTATGCCTTTTGGTTTAAAGAATGCTGGGGCAACTTATCAACGTCTGGTTAACTTGTTGTTCAAGGATCAAATAGGCCGAATTATGGAGGTCTACATCGACGATATGCTGATTAAAAGCAAGATCCTTGGTCAGTATATCTCGAATTTGCGCGAAGTATTTGTCATCCTAAGAGAGTCCTGCATGAGGCTGAACCCAAAGAAGTGTACCTTTGGGGTGCGAACAGGAAAGTTTTTGGGGTACATGGTCTCCAAAGAAGGAGTGCAGGCCAACCCAGCTAAGATTGAAGCTTTGGAAAATATGCACCCACCTCGGAACATTAAAGAAGTTCAGAGGTTAACGGGGCGAATTGCGGCTCTGAGCAGATTTCTCTCCAAGTCAGCTGAGAGATCGTTGCCTTTTTTCCAAATTTTGAAGAAGAGAACAGCTTTTCTCTGGGATGAACAATGCCAAGAGGCATTTGATGGCTTAAAGGCACATCTGGCTGAGGTGCCCATGTTGACCTCTCCTGTTCCAGGAGAGACATTGTACATTTACTTGTCTACTTGTCATGAAGCGGTGAGTGCAGTTTTGCTCAGAGAGCAGGATGCAATTCAGAAGCCTATCTACTTTGCAAGTAAAGTCTTGCATGGAGCCGAGGTGCGATACCCAAACACTGAGAAAGTCATCTTGGCATTAGTGGTGGCGGCTAGGAAGTTCCGACCCTACCTTCAAGCTCATCCTATAGTCGTGGTGACAGATCAGCCCCTAAGGCAGATTCTATCTCGGCCAGACACATCAGGTCGAGCTGCCAAGTGGGCACTGGAACTTGCCGAGTATGACATCAGTTACAAGTCACGTACCTCAATTAAAGCTCAGGCCTTGGCTGATTTTTTGGCTGAGGGCATTTCAGTTGAGGAAGATCCTCCCTCAGCACAGAGTTGGACTTTGTATGTAGACGGATCTTCCTCAAGGGAAGGAAGTGGTGCTGGTCTCTTAATAGTGAATCCTCACGAGGAAGAGACCGAATATGCCTTACGTTTTGATTTCGAGGCTACTAACAATGAGGCTGAGTATGAAGCACTGATTGCTGGGTTGAGCTTAGCTCGGAAACTGGGGGCACAGCAGATAACCGCTCGAAGTGATTCACAACTCATAGTTTCACAAGTCAATGGAGACTATGAAGCTAAGGAAGAGAATATGAAGCGTTATTTGGCAAAGGTTCAACATTTAAAAGGGATGTTTGAACCCTTTAACATTGAGCATATTCCCAGGTCGGCAAACAAACGTGCTGACGCATTATCCCGGTTAGCCTCATCCACCTCGGCCACAATCGGGAAGAAGATAGTTGTAGAATTGGTAAAACATCGCGCCTTTGACGGGAACGAAGTCTTACAGCAAGATTATCGTAATACATGGATGGACGAGATAGTCACCTACCTACAACATCAAACTCAACCAGAGGACAAGTCGCGAGCTCGGCGACTCCGTTTGAAGGCATCCAGGTATGCCCTCTTTAATGATCACTTATATAGGAAGTCATTCTCCCAACCCTGGTTGCGTTGTGTACCTGAGGACGAAGGAGATTACATTCTCCGAGAAATGCACTTGGGCATATGCGGGAGTCATTCTGGAGCACGCTCACTGGCCCGTAAGTGCTACTTGGCAGGGTATTACTGGCCCACAATTCGCAAAGATGCGGAAGAGCTGGTCAAAAAGTGCTCATCATGTCAAGCTCATGCTCCCTCTTTTCATCTGCCGAGCCATGAAATGACCAGTATTTCCAGTCCTTGGCCGTTTGTGCAATGGGGTATGGACTTGGTGGGACCTCTACCACGAGCTCCTGGCTCGGTCAGATTCCTGTTGGTAGCAATTGACTACTTTACTAAATGGATAGAGGCTGAACCCTTGGCCACCATAACTGGGGCTCAAGTCAAAAAGTTCTTATGGAAAAACATCATCTGCCGGTTTGGCTTACCTCAGGTCTTGATCTCAGATAACGGACGCCAGTTTGCTGAAGATCCGGTTAAGAGTTGGTGTCTTGATCTGCACATTAAGCAACGCTTTACCTCAGTGGCACATCCACAGTCAAATGGCCAAGTTGAACTTGCAAACAGAATTATCAAGGATGGGCTTAAGAAGCGATTAGACAAAGTGGGCACAAGTTGGGTTGAAGAATTACCCAGCGTCCTATGGGCATACCGGACAACTCCCTCAACTTCAACGAAAGAAACACCTTTTTCACTAGTGTACGGCTCAGAAGCTGTCATTCCCGCAGAGATAGGCTCCACCTCAACACGAGTCGGTTGTCATTCTGCTGTGAATAACAGTCAAGAATTGCGGATAAATCTAGATGAACTAGAGCAGAAGAGGGACCGAGCTCACATTCGCATGGCCCAGTACAAGAATCTGATCTCTCAGCATTACAATTCCCGAGTGCGACCGAGATCTTTTCGAGTGGGAGACTTAGTGATGCGAGACAATGAAGTCAGTCATGCTGAGTCATTTGGGACCTTTAATTCCAAATGGGAAGGCCCTTATCGCATTGTTGAAGTATTCCCAACAGGAGCTTACAAGTTACAAACTCTGGAAGGGAAAACTCTTCCACGGACCTGGCATGTTTCCCATCTCAGACTTCTGCATCAGTGATGTAAACTGCAGCTGCTTTGTATATAAACACCAGTTTTTTGTGATGCCACTTTCAAAAGTCAGTCAGAACACGACTTGAGTAAAGCAAAAAATCTTCTAAGACCTCGGCAGGTCCGAGGCAAAAGACCTCGCAGGTTCGAGGCAAATGCCCGCTAAAGGGTACATTAAGACCTCGGCAGGTCCGAGGCGAAAGACCTCGCAGGTTCGAGGCAAATGCCCGCTAAAGGGTACATTAAGACCTCGGCAGGTCCGAGGCAAAAGACCTCGCAGGTTCGAGGCAAATGCCCGCTAAAGGGTACATTAAGACCTCGGCAGGTCCGAGGCGAAAGACCTCGCAGGTTCGAGGCAAATGCCCGCTAAAGGGTACATCAAGACCTCGGCAGGTCCGAGGCAAAAGGCCTTGTAAGTTTGAGGCAAATGTCTGATAAAAGAGAATACTAAAACCTCGGCAAGTCCGAGACGAAAGACCATTAAAACGGCAGATCAAGACCTCGGCAAGACTGAGGCAGAAAACTTATGCAGCTCTTAAAACAAAATTCTTGAATTGATTTAAGGCCGAGACCCTTATGAATCTAAGGTCAAGAACCATTAAGACCTCGGAAGATCTGAGGCAAAAACTTAACAAAATTTGTTAAGTTAGTTTTGAGAGATGCTGAGATAAAAACTAGAATGATAGGACCTCGGCAGGTCCGGGACAAGAGCCAGAAGGGATTCATAAAATCCCCTTAAAGGGAGGAAACTTATCAAAAAGAATGAGGAAGCAGGTCCTCAAGATTCTTGAAAATCAGTCACAGCTAAATCAAACAAAACCTCAAAGCCGACTTCAAGTCAGCCTGATTTCAAAAGTTTCGAGCTCGGATCCAATGACAGGTTCATTCTGACTTGATAATTTTGATTATGATTCAAGAGAATTAATTGGTTTATATTGACTGATATGATAAGTTAGTTCCAAACTAAAGACTGGGGAAATAATTGAGACAAAAAGCTTAAAGATTCCATTCATGCAAACAAAGGAATACACGTTGATGCCTGGCCTAGAAAAAGAAACAATGAAGAGTCCTAAAGCCTACTCATCTTTGTCGTCCTCTCTCAAGTCAGCTCCATCTACGAATCTTTGAAATAGTTCATCAAAGTCTTGAGCTGCCTGGGGGTTGAAAAGTTGGGCTATTCGAGGATCCTCTCTGTTCAAATCAGGATGAACTTGGGCGCAGGCCTCAATGGCATTCCTCTGGCCGACCTCCATGGCTGAGCCTTGGATCAAAAGCAGATTCTCTTCGAAAAAGCTGGATTTTCTGAAGTCTTGAATCGCCTTGATCTCGACGTCAATCAGTTTCTGGCGCAGCAAATTGTTCATCTTCTGCTCAGACTCGAGTTTCTGCGCCAGATCAGCCATGCTTTTCTTCAAAAACTCAACCTCATTAATTGATTGAGTAGAGGCCAGCTCCAGATCAGCCACTTTATTTTCCAACTCATCCACCCTAGAGTTGGAGGTGGCCAATCTCATCTCGGCATCTTCAGCCTTTTGCCGAAGTTGGTTCATCCCCGCTTCCAAGTCAGTGTTCTTCTGAGTCAGTTCGGCTCGTCTCTTCTCAGACTCCTCAAGTTGTCCTCCGAGCCGCCACTGACTCTTCAAGAAAACGTTTGCACCGGGTTACCACCTCCATTTCTTGGCTGCGAATCTATTCAAGGGACAAGGTTAAATAGATAAACTTGTTCTCTAGAAAGAACTATTTAAGGGAAATTGCTTACCAGAGCCATGTTAGACATGAAGGCATCAATTAGAGTCGGGAATGTGACCGACCCACACAGTTCAGCATCCGCCGGAAGGACTGCTACCCTATTCAGCCTCTCAGCAACGGCTGGATCCTGAGCTGTATCCCCTTCGTTGAACCCAATCAGGATTGGGTCTTGAAGATTTCCAGGTTGAGGCAGGGTCTCCTCAGCCGGTTCAGCAATAACCTCCTCCGGGGGTTGCGAAGGCCCCGGGTCACGGTTACTGGAGCCTTCACCCCGTTGTCTTTTCCGGGGGCGAAGGCTGGAGCCGTCCCCGGCATCTTCGGGGACCTCAGAATTAACTGAAACCTGAGGCTGGACCACAGTCTCAGGTTCTTCATCAGCAATCACAATCGGCAGAGCTGCAAAGAAGAACAGATAAGTCAAAATATAAACCAAAGATACAGGGAAAAATTCTGCGTAAAGGACTTTACCTGGCTCAAGCTCTGCCGGTTCGGGTTCGACGGCGATATCAGCACTAGAGGCCGGGGGCGCAGCCGATGTAGAAGCCCCTCCAGAGGCCATTGCGGCTAATCGCCTTTCCCTCCGAAGCCTCTTCCTGGCTTGGGTCTCCGACATTATCTCAGCTCGGGATCTGGGGCCAACCATTGCGCCTGCATCCAGGGTAAAAATTTAGAAACTGACAAGAAGTTTGAAAATAATGCAAATTCAAAGGACTCCAATGACCACCTCGGATGGTAGTTATCTGATCTGGAGAAGGAGGCCGAAAATTGTCACCAACAGCTGAGTGGGGCACATCAGCAGCAGCCCAGATCTCAGAATCTACTTTGCGCCAATCAATGATGATTGGAACAGATCGAATTATGTCTGCTTCATCGCGGTACTCCTGGCCCGGCCATTTGTTGTGAATTCGGCCATGCCTCCAGATAGTCTCGCTTGGCAGCTCAGAACGAAGAATGTAGAAGAATTTCTCCTTCCACCTTTTGTTGGAAGAAGGAATATTGATGGCAAAGGGAAAGTCAATGTCGGTCCTTCGCTTGCTGAAATAATACCAACTGTGCGAAGACCGACAGGCAAAAAGAGCGCGGAAGATAGTAGTGTTGAAAGGAAAATCGATAAGTCTAAGGAGAAGAATGTAGCAAAAAATAAGTTTAAGGCCATTTGGTTGGATCTGGGGAAGTCTAAGCCTATAAGCTCGCATAATGCGAGTTACGGGCTCAGGAACAGGAAGACTGAAACCCGACTTAAAGTAATCCTCATAGATTGCTTCGTAGTTTCTGGGTGGGTCATAAGCCGTCTGACCCGGTAGAGGAAGAAGGGGTTGGAACCGAGCCCTATCAATCTTATAGTATTTGCAGATCCTCTCCAGGTCGGCCTCAGTCAAAGTCGATCCAGTCTCCTGAACCATGGGAGAAGGCCGACCTCTCTCAATGACCCCAGAAAAATGAGAAGGATTCCTAGCTGGGGCCGGGGGATTCACGGACGCCGGAGTGGGGACAACCCTCACAGGCTCCGGCGAAGAGCTAATCACCGTCAAAGCTCTGCTGGACTGAGCAGAGTCTCCGGTGAACTGGACTAAAGTGCGGATGGGCCGCTCATCGGCGGAAGAAGATCCGCCAGAAGAGGACGGAGAAGCAATATCTTCTCCGCTCCCAGTGGCATAAACACCGCCTTCAGAAATGTTTTGAGAATCGCGGGAAGAGGTAGACATTATGAAAAGCAAAAGAGGAACTTACAGAATTTTTGACGGGAAAAGGAACACGAAAGAGGAACGAAGGCTGACGGTGACAAAAATTGGCCGGAAGATGCAGAATTCGCCGGAGAAGAAAGGATAAGCCGGAACGGAAGCTACAAGTGGATAAAGAGTAAGAAAGTTCTCAGTGAAACCAATTTATAGGGCTGCATCTCGGCAACCCAAGGGTCACCTGAAGTAAATAACCCTCGATCCGCGAAACGGCAAGAATTCAAAAAGGTTGCATAATTAATGCTTCGGGCCACGCGTAAACAGTAAATACAGGAACTGAACCAATCCTGGATTGACACGTACACAACCTGAAAGGGTTCCAGCAGCGTACAAAAGAATCTGGTCAGAATCCCAATCGATTCCGGCTAGACATTATCATTACTACTGCGTGCTCTGCACCTCGATGGATGCAATGAATGACGAAATTAGAATTCAGCTCTTTATTAATGAAAGAACGCAAGAAAGATCTGCACAGATCAGCTCGCCCTCTCAGGTCAGATCGGCCAAGCTAATCTGGGGGGCAATTGATGAACCAGAAAATATTCCCCGTTAGTCAACAACAGTCAACGCTAAAGCAAGTGTATCAAGATGGCCAAGTATGATGGTTCGGCCCAGTAACCGACCCGGCCACATGTGGTATTGAGGTTTGTCCCGGACTCTTGAGGATCATTACGATAGCATGACTCCGGGGCCCCACAGTCAAAGTCAGAGGTTTTCATCTCGTTCACAGAGCGATGCTAAACCTCAACGCCACTACTCGTTGTTCTCGGGTCAGCCTAATAACGTCAACCACGAGTGTCCCGAGCAGGCTCACTAGCCCTTCAAAGTCGGATACTCTTATCTCGGCAAGCTGACCCTACTTCAACTCATCTCGGTTGTAGGGCCCCATCATCAGCACACCCACTTGACTTAATGGTTATCTCGGCCATACGCTCTCGGTACCCTTAAGGGGTTAAGGAATTCACCTCGGTTAAAAGGCCTAAATCATCTTTGGTTCCAAGGTCTCATCTCGGCCCGCAGTCCTATCTCGGCCAAAGAGTTGAACTCGGCCAAAGATCTGATCTGTTCGTCGGTCTCAAATCACCCTTACTGACTTCAGTCACGAGCATCACGAAAGGCCTCTCATTGCTCTTTAGAGTCGGCCACTTTCATCTCGGCATGTTGGTCCCGCACAACCAGCCGTCTCGGGCACTGTAAAGCGCTTCTAGAAGACTTCATCTCGGTTCAAGGAGTTTACCCCAGGTAATTCTACCGGGCAAAACTCCCAGCCAGATGCCCCAAACCAGCTTATTCAGCTCAGCATTGAGTCACGTGGCGAGCATGCAAGAGCAACTGTCATCTGACTGACCTCCTTGCCTGTCACAATATCAAAGCTCTGCCCATGCATTGGCCCAAGCCGTCACATAAAAAAGGCCGAACAGCAAAAGAGAGTGACAAGTAACAACAAATCGACAGAAATTACCCATCTTCCCCACAGTGAAAATACAGGTTTTACGAGAACAACTCAGTTCCTTTAAACCTTCATTCATATATAAACCTCTCGACAAAAATGGCCCAGACTGACTTGAGCGTCGGAGGGTATTACCCGGGGCCATAAATCCCGGGTCCTCTGACCCCTTTTTCTTTGTGCAGGTCAGCAGCTCACTTGCTACAGACAATTGACGGAGTTCTAACGGCACCACATCAAACGATTACTTGGTGATCAATTCAGACATCATCACTGACTGTGAGGAAGGAAACTCTGAACCGCTTACTGGAAGATCTGGATGACGTTCCACTAGGGTTGAGCGCTGAAGAATTGTAACAGGGATGGATTGGTCAACTGTGTCCGATTGCAGTGGAGGCTTTTTCTTATGCGTCCATCTTGTGTTTGGCTTGGATTGTTTATCTGAAGTATCTACAATTTCATCCGAACAGTGTCCAGTAGCATGTCCTAGATAGCGACATGAACTACAAAAAGCACGCATATCTTCATAGACAATCTGCAGCAAAATAGTCCGTTGCTTGGACTGTAAATATATCTTTTTTTTGGTAAATCCTGTGATATGTCAACTTCTACGCACACACGAGCAACCGATGGACGTTAGCCATCAGCAATAGCAACATCAAGCTTTATTGGAGTCCCTATGGAGCGAACAATTTCAAATAAGGCTTCTTTATGATGAAAGTGAATTGGTAGACCTGGTAATGCAATCCATATAAGGACGATTGGAACATCAGCAGAAGGATCAAAATCCAGCGTCCACCTAGTCACTCTCATATGACAACCTGCTATGGTCCATGACTGACGATAAAAAAACGTATATAATCGGGTTCATGGTGAAAATTTATTAGAATGTGCGACTGATCGATCAAGGTAATCCTCATATCATTCCGAAATCCTATTTTTTCAAACATATCGCGAATTGCCTTTAGAGGGGGCCGTCCATACCAGAAAGTTCCAACCAATGAAAATCTGAAGAACGTGGCCAAAGCATCGATTTCCTCATCAGTAAAAGTGATCATGGGAATACCTTTATGACGTGAGATTGTTTTGGGGAAGATGACAAACGAAGGTTTTTCCATTAGCGGCGTGAATCAGCAATGTAGAATAGATAACGAAAACCATATGTTGCAGAAATCAGAATTGAGAAAATAGAATTGCATGAAAGCTGTCAATTTTCACCAAATGATCGTGTAGCAAACGGAACCAGACCAGATTATGCACAATCTAATTGAATTAGCATTCGATTCATCAAACAACGAATAAGCATAAACTGAGAAATGAGAATTCAGAGAAGAGAGAGGAAAACCAAAGTCTAGAACCAGAAATTTAAGATGAGAGAAACTGATTTTTCTTATTGATCGAATGGTGCAGCAGGCGGGAATATATGGTTGGGGAAGAAGGAGGTGAAATTACAAGAAAGTACAAAGTAACTGTCTAGGCTCAGTACATTAATCAAGGGCATAAACGTCATTTCACGCTATTTAAAACTCCCGCCAGTGACCTTCTCCTTCTTGCTTCGATCCCTCTTCGCACCAGCAAACACCACACGCACCTTCACCCAACTCAACCGTTTCTCACGTGCCAAGCAGCCTTTGATTCGCCCATAACAGTCTCCCGTGATCCTACCAAGCGTTATCCATCATTCATCATCACAAAGCCCGCTGCATTCGTCTTGCTCAACTGCAGCACCCTCACGCATCCGCTTGTTCGACCAAATGCTTGTTGGATTCACCAAGTGCTGAACACCCCTTTCATTGACACCCCCCCTCAAGCAGGGCTTGCTATATATGTTGCAAGCTCCAAGAGTGCTATTCAACCGCTCAAGCCTCTTTGAATCCAGCGCCTTAGTGAAGATATCTGCAACTTGTAAATCAGTCCTGACTGGCATCAACTTTATCACTCCATTCTTCACTTTTTCTCTAACAATGTGGCAATCTATTTCTATATGCTTGGTTCTCTCATGGAACACCGGATTTTCAGCAATGTGCATAGCACTCTTGCTGTCACAGAAGACTTCAACTGGTTCCTGGTTTTTTACGTTCAAGTCCTCACCAAGATATAAAAGCCATTGCACTTCACATACCAATGAAGCCAGAGCTCTGTACTCAGCCTCCGCTGACGATTTAGACACTGTTGTCTGCTTCTTAGCTTTCCAAGAGATCAACGAATCACCTAGATAAACACAATACCCCGTGACACTCCTTCTAGTCTCTGTACAGCCCGCCCAATCAGAGTCTGCAAATGCTCTCAGTTTAAGACTTGTGTTGGCTGGGAACAAAAGACCCTGCCCTGCTGTCCCCTTAATAAACCTCAGAAGTCTGTGTGCAGCTTTCAAGTGATGCTGGGTTGGACAATCCAGAAATTGGCTCAATTGCTGGACTGGAAACGCAATGTCAGGTCTGGTTATAGTAAGATATATGAGCTTGCCAATCAAGCTTCTATACGCAGCAACATCTAATATTCTGGGAGAGTCATCATGCGTAAACTTTGCATTAGTGTCCATGGGTGTTTTAATCGGTCTGGAGCCAAGAAACCCAGTTTGTTCAAGCAATTCAAGGGCATATTTTCTCTGGTTGATGACTAACCCCCCCTGTGACCTAGCTACTTCAATCCCCAAGAAGTACCTAAGGTCACCAAGATCCTTGATCTTAAATGCAGAATGTAGCTCAGTTTTGAGACACTGGATGGGAGACATACTGTTACAGGCTAGAATGATATCATCCACGTACACTAGGACTAAAAGGAAGTAACCTGGAGCATTTCTGTAGAAGAGTGTGTAATCATTCTTGGACTGAGTGAACCCATGTCCTAGTAGAAAACTGGTGAGCTTTGCATTCCATTCACGGCTTGCTTGCTTGAGACCGTAGAGGGACTTCTCAAGCTTGCAGACCAGGTTAGGATCACTAAGTGTCATGCCTGGTGGAGGGAGCATATATATCTCTTCACGTAAATCTCCGTGCAAAAATGCGTTATTAACATCTAGTTGCTGCAAGTACCAGCCTTTACTAGATGCAAGAGCCAAGACCATTCTAACAGTCGTCATTTTTGCTACGGGTGAGAAGGTCTCCTGATAGTCAATCCCGTATTGCTGTGTATAGCCCTTTGCCACTAATCTAGCCTTGTATCTATCTACAGTCCCGTCTGCCAAAAATTTAATCTTGTAGACCCACTTGCATCCAATTGCTTGCTTCCCTGGTGGCAAGGGCATTAGTGTCCAAGTCTTATTGGCCTCAAGTGCTGCAATTTCCACCTGCATAGCCTCCTGCCAAGCAGAGGAACTGGCTGCCTCTAAGTAGTTTGCTGGCTCTGTGTGCATGCCAGAAGCTAGAACATATGACTTGTATTTAGGTGCTAATGATTGCAAAGAAACACAGTGATCCAAAGGATAAGCAATGCTGGGATTTGCGGGTGAAGCAGAAAGAGCACATTGATTACAGTAGAATTCTTGTAAATATGAAGGCAGTCTTTTTTCTCGAACGGGTCTGCTGTTGACAGGAATTGGTAGGTCAATGTCTATGGACTTAATAGGGACGGACTGTTGGATGGAGATGGAATCATGTGAAGAGGAAGGAGGAGAAGCTGGGGAGGAAGGATTGCTGTCATGAGCGGGACTGACTTGTGGGATTTGTGGAACGAGTGCTGGCATAGGACTGGATGGTAGGGATGGATCAAGAGTATTTGGAGACTGTATAGAGGTTGATGAGCAAGGAGCAGGGAGACTTGGTGTTGTGGAAGAGTAGAACGAATTAGGTAGAGGATCAGAGTTGGCCAGGACAGGATCATGACATTGAGGCTGTGGAACATGGTCTGACTCAGGTTTGTGATGCTCATGGGATGCAGATCCAAATGGAAAGCAACCTTCATCAAACTCAACATTTCTTGAAACCAGTATGTCTTTGGTATCTAGGTCTTGCAATATATACCCTTTTGAGGTGTTTGAATGTCCAAGGTATATACATCTTTTAGACCTGGGATCAAATTTTCCTTTGGTTTGGCAAGTGTTAAGAGCAAAGGCTAGGCATCCAAAGATTTTCAGGTTGTGATATGAAGGTGGTTTACAGAACAGTTGTTCAAATGGAGTTTTATTGGATAACAATGGTGATGGAGTGAGATTAATCAGATACACTGCATGCTGAATGCAGAAACCCCAATACTGGATTGGGACGTTGGATTGAAATTTCAAAGCTCTAGCCACATTCAATATATGTTGGTGTTTCCTTTCGACAAGACCGTTTTGCTCAGGGGTATAGACACAACTGGTCTGATGGACAATCCCTTTATCAGAGAAAAAATCATTCATCTTAAATTCAGCACCATTGTCTGTCCTAATGATTTTAATGCTTTTCTCAAAATGGACAGACACAAAAGAATGAAAACTTTGCAATATACTTCTGACTTCAGACTTTGCCTTCATCAAGTAGACCCATGTGTATCTACTAAAATCATCTACTATAGTAAGAAAGTATTGTTGATGATACATGGTGGGGTATCTATATGGACCCCAAATGTCAACGTGTATCAATGAAAAAACAGAGACAGATTTAGAATGCGAAATAGGAAAGGGATGTTTCTTTTGTCGGGCAAGCGGACAGATGTGGCATGGAAGAGACATTGAGGAAATGACAATGTCTGGATTCTTTTTCTGAACTTCTTTCATTCTGGAAAAGGACATGTGCCCAAGTCTTGAGTGCCATATGGATGATTTGGAGTCTGGAGTGAATGAGTTGCAAGAATGGAGCTGGGAAGACGTAGCTGAGTGAAAGCTCTATTTCTGTCTGGAAGTTGTGAGAAGCCGTCTAGTTTATACAAGCCTTGATTGATTCTAGCTGAACCAATCATCTTCATAGTGTTCTGATCATGAATAAAGCAGTGGTCAGATTGGAAAATAACATTGCATTGATTTTCCTTCACAAGTCTGCTGAGGGAAATTAAATTGAAGTGGAAGGAGGGAATGTGAAAGACATTATGCAGTTGGAGATATGAATTGATTGTGACTGTGCCAGTGTGGAGTACTTGGACAAGAGATTCTGTGGGCAGTTTAACTTGCAGAGATTTAGCAGGCTGAAAAGAATCAAAGAGGCTAAGAGAACAACATACATGATCACTAGCACCTGAATCCAAAATCCATATGTTAGAGTTTTTGTATGCAACATTACCTGCTGACTTACCAGAGGAAGGCAGTTTCTGAGCTGACATTACGGTATGCAAGGCTGTCCTCCTTCACCTTGAACTCCTCTCTCAACATGGCCCCTATTTTGATGTTCTTTGAGCATATTCATCAATTGCAAGTACTGCTCAGAGGTGAAATTAGGTGCTATCTGTGACTCCAGGGGTTGCTGTGACATTCCCTGTCCTCCTGCTCCAACATGCTCAACTTGCTCCATACTACCGCCTTGAACCTCCTCAAAACCAACATAATTCACTCGTCCCTTAGGCTTATAACCAGGAGGATAGCCATGCTTCCTATAACATTTGTCCACTGTATGTCCTGTGAATCCACAAAATGTACAAACAGGACGTTTTCCACCTCCAAACTTCTGCATCTGCATATTGTCCCCTCTAAAACCTCCTGGGGGTCTACCTCCAAGCAAGCCTTGCTTGGATGTCTGAAAGTTAATAAAACCAGACTGGCTATCCGCCATATTTAACACTGGTGATGGATTATTGGTGAACGTAGTTTGCCCATTCGTATACGATATTTCCTCTCAAATTTAACTGCCATAGCAAAGGCAGCATTGATGTCCGGCAAAGGACTCATAAGCAGAACCTGTGCTTTAACAGGTTCATATTCCTCAGACAGTCCTTTTAAAAATTTTATCACAAAATCATCTTCAACAAACTTTCTAATTTGTCCACTGACATTGCCGTACACCTATTACAGGTACAAGAGGGCAGGGACTTTAAAACGCTTAGTTTCTTCCCAAATAGTCTTAAGCTTGGTATAGTAGTCAGTGACAGACGAAGTGTTTTGCTTAATCGAGTAAAATTCTTCCTGCATATCAGAAAGTCTAAAGGCATCAGCATTTCCATACCTGAGTTTAGATCTTTCCATATCTCAGCAGCACTGTCAATCCACATATGCTCTGAGCAATGGACGGGCTAACCGAATTGGTGATCCAAGAGACAACCATATTGTTCGCTTTGATCCAAGCGTTGTGCTACGATCTCCTTCTGGAGGCTTCTGCACAGTGCCGTCCAGGAAGCCGGATTTGTTTTTGGCATCTAAGGCTCTTCGAAGAGTCTTACTCCAGCCATGATATTCTGAGATGTTAGCAACGACTGCACTAACACCAGTGACGGACTATCACTGGGATGTACATACACAGGATCCTCAGTAGGATCCATAGTTCCAAAACTAATTGAACTAGAGGCCATTAACCAAACACAATCGGAGCAGGAGTCACAGAACTTCAACAGATAGGCTCTGATACCATGTCAATTTTCACAAATGATCGTGTAGCAAACGTAACCAGACCAGATTATGCACAATCTAATTGAATTAGCATTCGATTCATCAAACAACGAATAAGCATAAACTGAGAAATGAGAATTCAGAGAAGAGAGAGGAAAAACCAAAGTCTAGAACCAGAAATTTAAGATGAGAGAAACTGATTTTTCTTATTGATCGAATGGTGCAGCAGGCGGGAATATATGGTTGGGGAAGAGAAGGAGGTGAAAATTACAAGAAGTACAAAGTACTGTCTAGGCTCAGTACATTAATCAAGGGCCATAAACGTCATTTCACGCTATTTAAAACTCCCGCAGTGACCTTCTCCTTCTTGCTTCGATCCCTCTTCGCACCAGCAAACACCACACGCACCTTCACCCAACTCAACCGTTTCTCACGTGCCAAGCAGCCTTTGATTCGCCCATAACAGTCTCCCGTGATCCTACCAAGCGTTATCCATCATTCATCATCACAAAGCCCGCTGCATTCGTCTTGCTCAACTGCAGCCCCTCACGCATCCGCTTGTTCGACCAAATGCTTGTTGGATTCACCAAGTGCTGAACACCCTTTCATTGACAAAAGCGTAACTTTGGCGATAGCAGCTAGCGCCGCCATTGAAAATCGCCAAAGAAGGAAGCCATTTTTTTCTACATACATATATACATTTTTTTATTAACGGAAGGATACCTTCCGGCTTTTATTTATGTATCATATCCCGCGTTAATGGCCGAGGGTAGCCGTGAGTACATGCGAAATTAAAAGAAAAAGAAACCAAAATGATCAGCCGTTGGACTGCTAATCTATCTATATTTCAAAAGAACGATGGCTGCGCCGTCTAGTAACCATTGAGGACGGTGGAGGTGGTGGAAGATCCTTCCGAGACCTGTTTTTTTCTGAGATAGTCCACCAAGGAGAGTCCCGCCCCTAGTCGATGTCCGTGCAACAATCCAAATCATCGCCCGCAATGATTCAAACTATCGCGTAGATCATCATATTCAGTCCCTTTACGGCGAAGTATATGAGAGAGAAGCTTCATTGTTCCGAACCTAGTGCCAAAGCAACTTCCTCTTCCTCTTCACGAAAGTGATCTTGATAGAATTGTTCAACTAAGGGATCATAATGGGCTGGCATTATCGCTAGTGGAACTGGCAACTCAACTTGAATGGATTGAATTTGGACTTCCGGAGCCACTTCAGACGGTGAGGTCATCTCGTGAGCATGCTGTGTGGCCGTGTATGAAAGCTCCAAGGGCGGAGATAGTGTAGGTGTATCTGTGTGCTGCGGAATCCTGTTGCTTTGGAAGCTCCAATGTAGGCGGCACTACCAGTACCGGACATAAATCTGCAGTCAATCTAGAGAAAATCTGCGATACAGATGGGTCAGCAGTATGCACAGGGTGTTGCGTGGTGTCAGATGCTTCATCCAGAGCGTCTGGAACGCGTGATGGATCAACCATCGATATGTCCTCTACTAAAGTGTCAGTTGGCAAATCTGTGTCCGATACATGTCCAATATCGTGTTGCATGGTATCTGTAGGAAAGTCTACTGCATCACAAACTCATCGCGTATGGCATTATCAGAAGAATGTTTGCTCCAATATAGGGATCGGTTCCCCTATGACAGGACCCCCTGCCCCGGATCATGTGAGAGCGGCGATGGATCCTCCAATGAAATGGGGTGCTGTGCCTTTGGCCCTATATTTTCTTCAACCGTATTTAGAAAATCTTCTACATCATTATTCTTTTCATTCCTGGCGGCGGAACAGGTTGGGTGTGCCTTATTGGAGTCCATCGCGTCTTGGATGGACGAGATTTCGGGGTGGAGGAGGTGGGGGCGGATACAGTCTCACCCTTAGATGTGCAATCAGCATGTTTATGCCCCAGTCTACGACAGTCAGTACAGAACAACGGCAAATCTTCATAAACAACAGACTGAAGAATTAAACGACCTTTAGCTTGTAGATAAATTTTTTGCGGGCAACTCCTGTGATACATCAATCTCCACACATACACGAGCTACCGATGGACGTAAGCTTAGAAGTGGCTACATCTAATTTAAGAGGCAAACCGATTGTGCGCACTATTTCGAACAAAGCTTCCTGCCTATGTAGGTGAATCGGCAATGCCGGTAGTGCAATCCAAACCGGCACAATTGGGACATCAGAGGAAGGATCAAAATCCACTGTCCATTTGTAACCCTCATGTGACTACCAGAAATATGCCAAGAACGACGATAAAAACATCGCAAATAATCTGCTTCATTGGTAAAATTCAGCAATATATGCGTTTGATCAATGAGAGTAATCCGAAGGTCGTGGTGAAAACCAATCTTTTCAAAAACATCGCGTATCACCTTTAGGGGGGGCGCCCATACCAAAATGTACCGACTAGAGAGTACCGAAAAGGGACAGCCAATGCATCAATTTCTGAATCAAGAAATGAAACCAGCGGAATACCTTTATAACGCGTTGCTGTCTTAGGAGAGATGGATATCGGCGTGGTTGATGATCCTGCGACCACTGCGGCGAATGAAGGTGCAGCAGTCATGGTTGTCGATGCTTGTAAAATTAAAAAAGAATGGAGCTGCAACAATTCCGGACAGTAGCGGAAGAGTGAGGAGGGGTGATCGCTGAAAAAGTAATGGACAATCGGATGTTTCAGCGGCAGCGGCTAGTGCCGCCGCCATTCGCTATCGCAAATCGCCCTTCAGCCCCTGGTGTCGATCCAATCGTGAATGTCCGACTTGATCATATATATGCAAATGAAGATCAGAAATAGGGAAGAAAGCAGATTGTGATAATGCAGAAGGATTGTCGATGAAGATCATCGCTGTTGTGCCGGCGTGATGCATCGCCAGAGCGCCGCCTCCATCATGTGCATCTTCCTATTCTTCTCTACATACATATATACATATGCAAATAAATATATATGTATATGTACATATATACATATATACATACATATATATATGTACATATATATACATATATATGTATATGTACACATATAAAGTAAACGGAAGGATGCTCCTCTGGCGACTGGCTGACGACTCATGGCAGCGGGGCTGACTGCCGCTGTCATCTGCTCCTTCCTGCATTCGTTTTTTGTTTTCTTCCTGCTACTGAAGTCTATATTGGTTCTTCGTTTTCATTTTTGTTTTTCATTGCGATCGCAATCATGGCCGCCACTGAATCAGTATCGAAAAAATTGGACGCAGCCGCCAAGCCAAAATCTTATGCGTCCTTGTTCAGCCATCATCCAGTTCAACGATCAAGCCAAAGGAGATTCATAAATATAAAGGGAATCCAATGATTGTCTTATCCGACGAAGAGATTGTAGAATTGTCCTCTCCATTTTGATTCTCCCTGGTTGGAATTTTTTGGTATGGGTGTCCCCCACTTGCTACTATCCGTGCAGCGATCGAGTGAATTGGTTTTACTGGTGATAGCACGCACGGGCCTTTTGGACGCCAATCACATTTTGCTGACTTTTCCAAAGGAGCAAGATTATCTTCGTTGCTTCGCACGTCAAAGCTGGACTATATCAGGTAAATATATGCGAGTTTACTAAATGGACGCCTGATTATGATCCAAAAATTGATGTTCCCTATAGTCCCAGTATGGGTTACGCTTCCTGGTTTACCTGTACATTTTCAACAACGAGAGGCTTTATTTCAATAGACCGCAAGTTGGGCACGTCTATGAAATTAGATAATGCAACAACTGAGCATAGCTATCCGTCTGTTGCGAGGTTATGTGTTGAAATTGATGTATCTCAAGAAACTTCCCTTGCGTGTATTTATACAGACATCAAAACGTTGCATAGCTCAAACTGTAATCTATGAGGATCAACCCATGTATTGTGTCAAATGTTCTCGTCTGGGACATATCTCTTCTACATGTGGACAGGAGAACAAAATCGAAGATGTTTCCAAAAACTCTGAGCCCAAAGACAATGTGCGCAGAATGAAGTCCAACCCTCAGAGATGGACAACAGAAAAAGCAAATCAAGGGGAACAAATCGTAGTGAATCAGCAGGGAGATGACCAAATGTAGCCAAATAAAAATATTCCACAGGCCGTTTCGCCACCTGTATCATTTTTGTCACCAGACTTGCATAGAATAGATAATATCTCCCCCATGCAGGATGTTTCACGTCTCAAAGTATTGATGATTCCATCTTTTAGAGGCTACAATCAAGCTCACAAAACCCATCTTCTTCAGACAATGAATTGGAGCTTGAAACAACAGAACATGCAGCGAATCAACATTTGGACGGTGAAATAAATGACGCTAATAATGATCATTCATCGGAGCTGCCCATTGTAATATATAATCCCAACGAAGTTCCAGTTACACCGACATCTTAGGAGATGATGTGCGCTTTCATGTCCCACCAAGGCTGCTACGGAGGCATCACAGTCAGCTGGAGGCATCTTCTCCGCCAATTAACACGATCCAGGGTGGCTCTCTCAAACTTCTTTTGATAAACTATCATCTCAATGAAGATTATAATATGGAATGTTAGAAGTATTAGAACTTCATTGGATCGTCTGAAGCTGTTGGTACAACGACATCATTTACACATTCTTGTTGTAATAGAGCCTAAGGCTAAACCTCTTCCTTGATTCCATACAGATTGCAACTTGGCTTTTCACATTGCTTATCTGTCCATAACGATAACATATGGATATTTTGACGTGACTCATTTCTGCGCTTGGATGGGAACGTCCTGGTATCCAAAACCATTCTGCTCGTTTTTGTTGGTTGCCTACAGGTACTTCTTTTTGGTGTACTTTAGTATATGGTTTTGCACACAATTGCTGGCCGACGCCATTTGTGGGCAGACCTTGTCGAATTTAATGACATAATTGATATTCCATGGCTGGTGGGAGGAGACTTTAATACATTTCTAACACTAGATGAACATAAAGGAAGATCATCACCCACTCTTCGGTCCTTGCAAGATTTTAATGATTTCATTACAACAACATCTGTTCAGTCTTTTAATCCCCATGGATCATTATTTACCTGATCTGATGGGCGCGGTTTAGGTTGTGTTTGGCGTCGATTAGATCGTCATTTATGTTCTTCATGTTTTCTAGACATGTTCTCTACTATCCATTGTCAGCATTTGAATAGGGCCACGTCATATCACTCTCCAATTCTTTGGATTGTCGCATAGAGGTTTCAGCATCGGCTGCATCTTTCAGATACTTGGATGCTTGGGCTACCCACCTGGATTTTTATCGTTTTGTCGTTGATCAATGGCAGTCATATCCAATCGTGGGTGGCATGTGGGGTTTCTATACATTACGGAGTCTTAAGCAACAGCTTCGAATTTGGAACAAGGATGTTTTGGCAATATATTTGACGCTATTGTGGCAGCAGAGTCTGAGGTGAATCGATGTGAGCGAATTTATGATGACACCCTCGGAAGCATCTCGTGCAGCGTACCATCAGACTGTAGCACATCTGCGACTTACGCAATAGAGATCATTATTATTTTGAAAACAGAAGGCAAATGTTAAATGGTATCGGGAAGGAGATGCTAATACAAAATTCTTCCATCAAACAGTTAAAGAGCGTCGCAGAAAACAAACCATTCTTAGTATAACCCGGGAGGACAATGTTGAGGTTACAGATCTACATGATATTCGGGTGGAAGCAGTTAGATTCTTTGAGGGTTTGTTTACGGCAGGCAACACCTCTCAGCATCTAACTATTTTGTTCCATCGATAGTTACAGTTGAAGATAATGAGATGTTGTTGGCAATCCCAGAATTACAAGAAGTCAAGCAGGCAGTATGGGATTTGAGCCCAACTAGTGCATCTGGACCAGATGGGTTTCCAGGATCTTTTTATAGTCTTTTTTGTCAGACGATTCACATGGACGTATGTAAGGCCGTCCAGAATTTTCTTAGGGCATTCGTCCACCCCGCCAATTAGCATCTTCTATGATTACTCTTATACCTAAAGTTGCAAGTCAACGTACATTTGTTGAATTCCGTCCAATCTGCCTTACTAATTTTATGGCAAGGTAATAACGCGCCTTATTGCCACCCCGATTGTCTGGCTTGTTGCCAAAACTGATTTCTACAGAACAGACGGGATTTATGAAAGGTAGAGATATTACAGAAAAAATTCTACTTGCATAGGAAATGGTTCATGTCTTGGATAGCCGGTGCATGGTGGACAATGTTTAATTAAGCTAGACATGGCCAAAGCGTTTGATAGGGTATGTTGGTCATACTTACAGCAGCTTCTACAAAGAATGGGTTTTCATCCGCGATTCGTGCGCATTATCATGAATAATTTGGCGTCCTCGCGTTGTTCCATTTTAGTGAATGGCAAGCCAATAGGCTTATTTTCGATATCTAGAAGGGGAAAGTAGGGAGATCCACTATCTCCTCTCTTATTTATCTTGTCTTCTTAGGATTCTCACGCAGGTTAAAATTCTTTGATCTCAACTGGTCATTTAGTTGGCTTTCATGTCGGCAGAGTACCAACAAGTCCTCTCATCTAGGTTTGCAGATAATCTGGTCATTTTTTCTAAATGGGGTCCAATCGCAAAATATAGAAATTTCGCCAATTTTTGGAAGTCATATCAGCAAAGCGTCTAGCCAGTTAATTAATCATTCATAAAAGTCAAGTTGGGTTGTGGGCGCAGGAGGTATCCCCACACTAGAGCTTCTTGATCTTAGGCATCCGCCTCGCCTCTTTACCCATCAAATATTTGGCTCTTACTTGTATAAAGGTATTAATCGTGCGATGTATTGTGCTCCACTGCTAGCACACGTTGATTTTAGACTGAATTCTTGGTCATCCAAATTGCTCTCTATGGCTGGCCGCCTCGCTTTAATACGTCATGTTTTATGTTCTATGCCATTACACATCATTGCCATCTCGAGACTACCTGTAAGTGTTATAGAATCACTCAATCGCAATATGTCTTCTTTCCTATGGAATGGTCATCATCATTGGCGCAGTTGGGATAGTATTTGTCAGCCGGTAGAGGATGGAGGACTAGGGCTGCGAAATCTTCAACTTCTTCAGAGATCATACGATTGTCATCTTTGGTGGAAGTTCCATCATTCTCAAACGTTGTGGGCGGTTTACGTGCGGCGCAAATATGGTACTCGTTCAACAATCTCTTCGCATATTTATGATTCTCCTATTTGGAAACGCATATGTCGTATCCATGAATATATAATGTCTCATGTGCATGATACGCCGGATGGACTTTATTGGGAACCGGATTCTAATGGCCAATTTTCATTAAAGTCGGCGTATAAGTTGTTAGTTGCCAATGCTGAACATATGGATTCTTTGCGTTTCATCTGGTGGCCTCGATGCCCGCCTGCATGCAGTATTTTTATATGGAAGCTTTGGCGGAAAGCTTTGCCTATCCTTGATGATATGCGTGCATGGCAGGCTATTTATCCTACTTAATGTGTCTTTTGCCATGCTGATTCTGATTCCAGAGATCACACATTTCTCCATTGCACGATGATCAAACCATTATGGCATGAAATTGTTATTCTATTTTCTGGGCCAATGCCCAACAACATGACAATTTTGAACTATATCTTGCGTTAGTGGCGAATATATTCTCGTAATCATATGCTTGGCCAATCACGGGAGTAGTACCTTCTCTAGTCACATGGGTAATTTGGAAAGAATACACAAATATACGCTTTGGGGAGGATGGTTTCTCATACAGAAAATTGTTTAACCGTGTTCGTGAGCATATCTTCACATGGTGTGCTTCAACAAAAGGGAGCAAATTTTATCAGAACATACCTCATTTGGTTGACGCCTTTTTCTCTCCACCATTGCGACTCAGGCGCCATAGAATCGTCTGTTGAAAAATATGTTTGGATAATTTTCAAAGTCATGATTTTAAGTGTTGCATGTCACATATGGTGTATAAATGAAAAAGATGAATAAGTGAAGAAAAATGATATTGATGTTTAGTTTTTTTTGAAATAATTTTCTAAAATGTGATGAATTGGTTGTTTCATTTGTGTATGATTTATACATGTTCATTATGTGAATATTATGTGTTTTTGGTGATTATTATTGTCTGTGACTAACATGCCTTGGAAGTTTCTACAACTTACCAAAAAGGGCAAAATTGGTATTTTGAGTTTTGTAGGAACATGATATGGTGGAAATATTTCAAGAGCATATTCTTATACTATTTATCATGACAAAGTTGATATCATGATTATTTATGACCATCCGGGTCATTTCTGAGTTTTCTTACACCAGGGGTATTTTGGTCATTTTACCCCAAGGGTATTTTTGGTATTTTCACTCAAGGAATCTCTTGAGTATATTATTATCTTCATTCTGGAGCTGTGTTATTATTATTTTGAAGATAATATGGTGATCTTATATCTTATTCTCTCAACCGATGATATTATTGACTATAGCTGGATATGTGACGATTTGAGATGTCACATTCTATTTTTTCTCGAAGACCCTCTTATATATGTTATAAGAGAACATTTATCATCATTATTCAGAGATATTAAAGGTGTCAAAGGTGTGGAAATGATCTCAACATATAAGAAGAAATATTGGGAATTTCGGTGTTACACGTTGACATAATCTTGTCAAGTGTTATCTATTTATTTCTTCTTCAAAAATCTGAGTTGCTACACTTATATATATGTGGAAAAACGTGACTAATCAGGTAGACATGATGTGGTATTCATTTTATGAGTTGGAGACAAGTGGACCAACCAAAAAGGAGCTAGTTGGCAAAATTGCCAACTTGGATTTTTCTAAATATAGCCAACGGCTATATGGTTTCTTGGGATTTTTCAGCAGATTTTTTGAAGTCAAATGGAGCTCTCACATCCTATTATGTTGCTTGAAGTTGGGGATAATTTGGTGGTATTATCCTTTCTTATTTTATTAAGAAAAATCAAAATATTTGTTGAAAAAAGAGAGTAGCCAACGGCTACTTCACTTTTTTGAAGCTGAATTGAATTTAAAATGGTCTCCACATGCCTATTCTTGTGCCAAAGAGATGAGAAGATAAAGGAGTTGTTATGGTGCTATTATCTTCAATTTCAAGATAATTCCAAGTCATTTTTAGTTGAAAATTTCAGCCACATAAAGTTGCCAAGGTGGACCAATCATTGTGTTTTATTTTGCCAAGTGTACAAAGCCAACCAATGATGAGAAGACATTTGGAGTTGATGATGAAGATGATGACACATTGGCATTCTTATCTTCAAGGCTCAAATCACACTATAAATAGAGGCAATGGTGAAGAAGATGAAACACACTTGAAGCTCACAAGCATTCTATAGCTTTCATATTCATCTTCTTGTTCTTGTTGTTGTATTTTGTTGTAGCAAAGTTGTTCTTAATATTTTGGTGAGCTACAAGCCTCTTGAGCTTCATTTGTAAGATTGATTAGCCATCTTTATAAGGCTACATCAATAGGTGTTGGAGGTATTGCAACTAAGTGTTGCTTAGAAGGTGATTATCCAAGTCTTGAGTAGGGTTGGTGTATAACCCAAGGATCAAGCTTGGCTCTTGTTGTAAGGTGTTCATATCATAGTGAAATCCAAGGAAAGGTGTTCCTTGGGACTGGAGTAGGTCACATTGACCGAACCAGGATAAATCCTCGGTGTTCTTCTCTTGTTTCTTTATTTCTGTTTTCTGCCCGTTTTTGACTGCAGTTTTCACCCAACTTCACACAATTTGAAAAAATAGCTAAACATTTTCAAAATTCGTGATTTTTGGTGGAGTTATACTTCAGACTGTTAGCTTTCATTTGCAACAAGAATCACTTGATTTGAGCAAGTAAAAGTTAGTCTTTCAGTCTTTGCAAGATAACTGCTCCAATCTGGCTGCAATCTGACCAGTTTTGAGAAAAGTTAAATTCTGTATTTTTCAAGAATTGTTTGAGGTCAGGGCCTTTTGGAAACTTCATCTACACATCCTAAGGAGTGTTTTGATATAAAGATCAACCTTTTTGGTTGAGTATTCAAAGAGAAACACTATTTTCAAAATCAGCAACATTCTGTCCAATTCTGTCCAGATTGACCATCTAAATCTTTTAATTTGTTTGAAGGGTCAAACGATCTTATTTTTGTCTGATTTTTGGACAGAGTCTTGTTAACTCATTGAAGTTTAATTCTGGAAAGTTTCATAATTTTTGGAGTTGTGTACAATTATTTGTGAATTTTTGAAAAACGGGTTCTGAATCTGAGTTGGTCTCAGATTCTGTTTTCAAGGGGATTTTAACAAAGGGTTGTAGTGTAATTTCCGCTAACCACTATTCACCCCCCCCTCTAGTGGTGTTCATTGCAGGTGCACGGTCCAACATTTGGTATCAGAGCCAGACCAACACCACTCAAAAGAAGCAAGATTCAACACCGTACGAACAATACAAGGCCAAGAAACAACAATTCATAATATACTGCTTGTCTCAAATCAAAGGTACATACTATGGCTATTGTTTCTCACAAAGGTGAGTTGGAAGGTATGTCCACACAACGCCCTCCTCTTTTTGATGGCAATAATTTTGTTCATTGGAAACTAAGAATGAGGCTATTCTTAATGGCTATAGACATCGATTTATGGTCTATAGTTGAAGATGGGCCGTACATTCCAATGAAAGTTGTACAAGTTAGTGGAGTAACTCAAGAGGTTGAAAAATACAAAAGTGAATGGTCATCAGATGATAAAAAGAAAATGTCCATGAATGCTAAAGCTATGCAATTACTTTTGAATGGACTTACAACTTCTGAAGCAGGATATGTGTCAAATTGCACAAGTGCACACGACATGTGGAAATCACTTGTATTAAAGCATGAAGGTACTAGTGGTGTTAAAGAGTCAAAAATAAACATGCTTATGACTGAATTAGAGACTTTCAAAATGTTGCCAAACGAATCCATAACATCTATGGATTTGAGGATTACTAATATTTTCAATGCCCTTGAAGCTTTAGGGAAGTCATTTTCGAACAATGAAAAGGTTCAAAAGGTGCTACGAAGTCTCCCTGCTGAATGGGATCCAAAGGTGACTGCAATCGAGGAGACAAAGTCAATCACCAAGATGGATGAATTGATCGGGTCTCTTAAAGTCTATGAGGTAAAACTGAACCAACGAAAGTCTGAATCGTCTAAGTCATCCAGTAAGTCAATAGCCTTCAAAACAACTGAAACACATGCTAATAACGATGATAGTAATAGTGATACTGAATTAGACGATGACTTGATATTGATTGCTAGAAAACTTAGAAAGTTTTTCAAACGCCCAAATAGGAATAGACAACATAATTCTTCTTCTTCTTCTTTTTCTCAATCTAAGAAAAATAACACAAACAAATGGTATAATAAAGAATTAAAGTGTTATGAATGCGGTCAAAAAGGACATATTTCATACGATTGTCCAACAAAGAAAATAATAATAAAAACAACAATAATAAACAAGCCAAGGACAAGGAAGCTCAAACGTCAAAGACAAAGGAGTCTAAGGCAAGAAAAGGGAAACGAGCAATGAAGGTGAGCACATGGAGCGACTCATCCGACTCAGAATCCGAAACTGAGGAAGCTCAAGTGTGCTTCGTATCCAACGAGGTATGTTCTTCTTCTGATAGTGATTCTGATAGTGACATGACATTTGATGAAATGTATGAAGAATTCCTACGAATGCATGCTCACTGTAAGAGGCTCTCTAAAGAAAAGAAGAAACTAGTTGAAGAAAATGACAAGTTGAAGACGTCCAACTTGGAATTTTCCGATCAACTAGAATCTCTTAAACAAGAGTCTACTAATACTCTTGATTCTTTAGAGAACAAAATTGAATCATATAGGAAAGATGAACAAAAGTTACAAATGGAAAATAAAATGTTGAAATCCAAGTTAGAAATTGTGAAAATGAAATAGTGCAACTTAAGTCTTCTAAATTTACCTTAGAAAAAATGATAGAACAATTTAAATCGGGTGCAAATATGTTAGATACACTTATCTCATCACAAAAGTATGGCAATGATAAAACCGGCCTAGGCTATAAAGAAGAAAACGAAAAAGTAAATGAAAAGACTAAGTTTGTTTCATCTAGTACAAAGTTGCCATATAATACAAAATCAACTTTGCCTGCTACACCTTCTTCTACTCATATCAAGGCAAAAATACAACACAAACCCACCAATATGCACACGCATAAACATACATCTAGGCCAAATTTTGCATCTAGACAACCTAGAAATCATGCCTACATGTATACAAATGCAACTAGACCAAATAAAATGCATCCAACTTTTTATGAACCTAAGCATAAGCAACTCTCATACAAGTCTTATAGAAATACACATGAATATACATATAGCACCATATAAGAAACAAAATCGCATGCCTTATACACATTATAAGATTCGGTCATCCTATAATGATTATCAACCATGGCGCAACATGTATAACAATGCATCCTCACTTATGTGGAATAATCATCTATATGCTTATCCTTCTTACTTTAACCATGCTAAAAATGTGCCTAGAAAGTATATTCAAGTTTGGATACCTAAGGGTTATCTAAACAAGAATAATGCCCCTAACATTCAAGGACCCAAATAAAGGGTACCTAAAACTTTGTCTCCATTGTAGGAAAAATGCAAGGAATGCAAGAAAGAGGCAAAGTCAAAGAATCTAAAAACCAAATGGTTTTTAGATAGTGGATGTTCGAGGCATATGACGGGCAACCCCAATCTATTCACCGAACTTGAACATATTGATGGTGGAAAGGTAACATTCGGTGACAACAACAAAGGAAAAGTTGTTGGAAAAGGAACAATCGGGGACCCAAACACATTTCAAATACGAAATGTGTTGCTAGTAAGCAATCTCTCTTATAATTTACTTAGTATTTCTCAACTTATAGATTGTGGTTATAATGTCTCCTTTCTTCCCAATTCTTGTGATATAATAAATGAAAAAGGAGAAACGGTTTTAAAAGGAAATAGAGATGGAAATATTTATACCCTTACCTTAGATAACATGTTAAATGCTAAGGTTAAGTGTCTAATATCACATGACTTAGATGTGAATTTATGGCATAGAAGATTAGGCCATATAGGAATTTCAACCATTAGGAAATTATCTAAAAAGAATTTAATTAGAGGTATGCCTAAGTTAGACTTAGATAATTTTCAAATGTGTGAAACATGTATTAAGGGAAAACACATTAAAGAAACCTTAAAACCGAAACATGAAGTGAGTACTAGTCATGTACTAGAATTGCTTCACTTAGACTTATTTGGTCCAAGTAGGACAAGAAGTCTAGGTGGACACTACTATGTGTGTGTCATAGTAGACGATTACTCACGCTACACATGGACATTGTTCTTAACACACAAAGACGATGCTCCATTAGCAATCGAAACCCTTATCAAGCAACTTGAAAACATTTACGAAGAAAATGTCAAAAGAATTAGAAGTGATAGAGGTGGAGAATTTAAAAATAAAGACGTAATCAAATTTTGTGAACTTTATGGAATAAAACATGAATTCTCACCACCTAGAACACCACAACTCAATGGAGTTGTTGAACGTAAAAATAGAACGATTCAAGAAGTTGCAAGGACAATGCTGTGTGAAAATAAATTACCTAAGTATTTATGGGCTGAAGCTGTTAACTGTGCATGTTATATTATAAATAGGCTCACTATTAGAAAGAAATTAAATAAAACGCCTTATGAATTGCTAAACAATAGACAACCTAAAATAGATTATCTTAAAGTATTTGGATGTAAATGTTTTGTGCTAAACACTAAGGATAATCTAGATAAATTTGAACAAAAGTCTATTGAATGTATATTTGTTGGATATTCAACTAACTCAAGAGCATATAGGTGTTATAATCCTGCATCTAGAAAAATAATTGAATCCATACATGTGAAATTCAATGAAAATGCATGCTTTGAAGTTAGTGATAAACATCAACATAAACAAGAAACAAATGTTGAAAATATGTTGATGATGTATTACTTGAGCCTGTACTTGATCATCTAGAACCAACTCCCCCTGAACAAGACATGCATGAACCCTTAGATGAATAAATCAAGAAAATTTGCAATTGGAAGATATGAACTAATGATCCAATTACATATGATACATTCACACTAATGAAACTTTGAACAAGATGAGGGTGAACCTAGTCAATCTAGGAATTGGTGGCACCCTAGAGAATTAATCATTGGGGATCCAAGTGTTGGGGTTAGAACACGTAGAAACATAAGTCAACTTGAAGGACATAGCTTAGTCTCACACATAGAACCTAAGAATGTTAAGGAAGCCTTAGGTGACATATCATGGATAGATGCTATGCATGAGGAATTAAATCAATTCACAAGGAACAACGTATGGGACTTAGTACCTAAACCTGAAGACAAGTCTATCATAGGAACTAAATGGGTCTTTAGGAATAAAATGGATGAACAAGGAAATATTACAAGAAATAAGGCTAGACTAGTCGCACAAGGTTATAATCAACAAGAAGGAATAGATTATGAGGAAACCTTTGCACCCGTTGCACGACTAGAAGCAATTAGATTGTTACTTGCGATTGCAAGTCTAAGTAACATTAAACTCTTCCAAATGGATGTCAAGAGTGCATTCTTAAATGGATACATCCAAGAAGAGTGTTTGTCAAACAACCCCCTGGATTGAAGATCCAAAGAATCCTAACCATGTTTACAAGCTTAAGAAAGCTTTATATGGTTTGAAACAAGCTCCAAGAGCTTGGTATGATAGATTTGCAAACTTTCTTATTGCGAATAATTATGAAAGGGGAACCATAGACAACACATTATTCCTAAGAAGAAAAGGTAATGATTTGTTAATAGTTCAAATATACGTAGACGATATTATCTTTGGTTCAACTAACCCTACCTTAGTAAAAGACTTCGAAGAATGTATGAAGTCAGAGTTTGAAATGTCAATGGTAGAGAGTTGAATTATTTCTTAGGACTTCAAATCAAACAAACCCCTCAAGGAATTCACATTAGCCACCTTAAGTATGTCAATGATATGATTAAGAAGTTTGGTTTTTGAAGAGTTGAACCTACAACTATCCCCATGAGTGTTAGTACCAAACTCGATAAGGATGAAAATGGTAAACCTTTTGATGACACACTCTATAGGTCTATGATTGGCTCATTGTTATACTTAACTGCATCAAGACCTGATATCATGTTTAGTGTGTGTATGTGTGCTAGTGTTTCAATTCTTGTCCTAAGGTATCACATTACAATGCAGTTGAAAACAGATCTTAGATATCTTAAGCATACACCTCACTTAGGACTATGGTATGATAAAAATGCTAAGTTGGAATTACACGCATATAGTGATGCTGATTATGTTGGTTGCAAGTTAGATAGAAAATCCACTAGCGGCAACATGTCAATTCATAGGAACCAATTTGATCTTCTTGGTTTTCTAAATAGCAAGCTAGTGTAGCTCTTTCTACCACTGAAGCCGAGTATATTTGCTTTGAGTTTATGTACTACCCAAATACTTTGGCTTAAACAGCAACTAGTGATTTGGCATAAAATGAAAAAGATTCCAATTTTCCTGCGATAGCACAAGTGCAATCAATCTTTCCCGGAATCCGGTGCTTCATTCTAAGGCCAAACACATTGGGTGCGATACACTTTCTTCGCGATCATGTTCAAACTGAGGACATAGTGATAAACCATATAAGAATTGATCACCAATCGCTGATTATCTTTACCAAAACCCCTTAATCAAGCCACGTTTGAAAACTTACGAGCCAAGTAGGTATGATGACTTACGATAACATTGTATAGTTCTATCTTTTGCATGATTTGCAAAATAAAGGGGGGAGATAGCATAAGTACAGATTTTAGATTTTAGTTGCTAAGTCACCATTTGGTATGAAATGATAAGTTTCAAATATAAGTTAAGAGTTAAGTATAGGTTAATTTGGTATGAAATGATAAGTTTCAAATATAAGTTAAGAGTTAAGTATAGGTTAAGGGGGAGGAGGAGAGATGAGTTGAGGGGGAGCAAACATACTATTTAAAGTTGAAAACATTTGGTTAAACTTTTTAATTTTGGTTATAAGTTGTGACACTTAAAATCATGTTAGGTTATTTTGAAAATCATCCAAAGGGGGAGAATGTTGAAAAATATGTTTGGGATAATTTTCAAAGTCATGATTTTAAGTGTTACATGTCACATATGGTGTTATAAATGAAAAAGATGAATAAGTGAAGAAAAATGATATTGATGTTTAGTTTTTTTTGAAATAATTTTCTACAAATGTGATGAATTGGTTGTTTTCATTTGTGTATGATTTATACATGTTCATTATGTGAATATTATGTGTTTTTGGTGATTATTATTGTCCTGTGACTAACATGCCTTGGAAGTTTTCTACAACTTACCAAAAAGGGCAAAATTGGTATTTTGAGTTTTATAGGAACATGATATGGTGGAAATATTTCAAGAGCATATTCTTATACTATTTATCATGACAAAGTTGATATCATGATTATTTATGACCATCCGGGTCATTTCTTGAGTTTTCTTACACCAGGGGTATTTTGGTCATTTTACCCCCAAGGGTATTTTTGGTATTTTCACTCAAGGAATCTCTTGAGTATATTATTATCTTCATTCTGGAGCTGTGTTATTATTATTTTGAAGATAATATGGTGATCTTATATCTTATTCTCTCAACCGATGATATTATTGACTATAGCTGGATATGTGACGATTTGAGATGTCACATTCTATTTTTCTCGAAGACCCTCTTATATATGTTATAAGAGAACATTTATCATCATTATTCAGAGATATTAAAGGTGTCAAAGGTGTGGAAATGATCTCAACATATAAGAAGAAATATTGGGAAATTTCGGTGTTACACGTTGACATAATCTGTCAAGTGTTATCTATTTATTTATTCTTCAAAAATCTGAGTTGCTACACTTATATATATGTGGAAAAACGTGACTAATCAGGTAGACATGATGTGGTATTCATTTTATGAGTTGGAGACAAGTGGACCAACCAAAAGGAGCTAGTTGGCAAAATTGCCAACTTGATTTTTTCTAAATATAGCCAACGGCTATATGGTTTCTTGGAGTATTTTTCACCAGATTTTTTGAAGTCAAATGGAGCTCTCACATGCCCTATTATGTTGCTTGAAGTTGGGGATAATTTGGTGGTATTATCCTTTCTTATTTTATTAAGAAAAATTCAAAATATATTTGTTGAAAAAAGAGAGTAGCCAACGGCTACTTCACTTTTTTTGAAGCTGAAATTGAATTTAAAATGGTCTCCTACATGCCTATTCTTGTGCCAAAGAGATGAGAAGATAAAGGAGTTGTTTATGGTGCTATTATCTTCACAATTTCAAGATAATTCCAAGTCATTTTTTAGTTGAAAATTTCAGCCACATAAAGTTGCCAAGGTGGACCAATCATTGTGTTTTATTTTGCCAAGTGTACAAAGCTAACCAATGATGAGAAGACATTTGGAGTTGATGATGAAGATGATGACACATTGGCATTCTTATCTTCAAGGCTCACTTCACACTATAAATAGGAGGCAATGGTGAAGAAGATGAAACACACTTGAAGCTCACAAGCATTCTATAGCTTTCATATTCATCTTCTTGTTCTTGTTGTTGTATTTTGTTGTAGCAAAGTTGTTCTTAATATTTTGGTGAGCTACAAGCCTCTTGAGCTTCATTTGTAAGATTGATTAG